>JACEFZ010020829.1:0-162500 GCA_014155875.1 Cepaea nemoralis
TTTTTGTTTTTGTTTTTTTTGTTTTTTAAATATAATCAGTTTGAATGTTCCATCTTCATCAACTCAAAATATGAAGTGGTCATGTGTTGATATCTGTGTTAAACTAGTATGCTTTGATGCCCATAGCAAAGCCTGAGTATATAAAAATGAGGGTAAGTTAATAAGTAAGTCACAAATGGCTGTAGAAAATAACTAACTATGATAACAACTTTAAACCAGTTTATTTTTATACATACATTGTCCCTTTATTTCTCAACATAATTTCCACCAACATTGATGCACTTATCCCATAGTTTTATCAGTCCTCCCAAACCGGCTGCATAAATCTGCATGCTGTTTTCATTTACCTGCCATCCCACAGAACTGTGTGACTTACTTATTGACTCGACCCTGTAACCTTTCTACCCAACCATGCACCGCTTTACAGGAAATCGCTAGGGGCTAAGTCCACTGAAAACCCACCTTGGCGGGAGACATTTCGCGAATGACGCCGAAGTTGAATGTGAAGTGAAAACATGGTTTAGAAAACAGAGCACGCAGTTCTATGCAGCCGGTTTGGGAGGACTGATAAAACGATGGGATAAATGCATCAATGTTGGTGGAAATTATGTTGAGAAATAAAGGGACAATGTATGTATAAAAATAAACTGGTTTCAAGTTGTTATCATAGTTAGTTATTTTTCTACAGCCATTTGTGACTTACTTATTAACTTACCCTCGTATGTATGATACTTGTGTCCTACCCTCTGTGAGGAGAACATACAATGTGTGGCCAACATGCATACGATAAAAACAATGACAGCTACATAACTTGTAAATAGTTGTTGATGCAGCTGTATCAGTGTCTGTTTGCTGGTTGTGTGCTAATGAAGGCTCTGGTCGCAACGTCCACGTTGTCACTTGTGATTGTGTTCTTGTAAAGCTGACCAAATACCATTTCTCACTTTTGTTGATGTACTAACTGAATTGTAACAGCTTTAGTGCAGTTCAACCAATTTCATTACTGACAGCCAACATGCATGCACAATGTCACATATTGAGAGATCGAAAATGAGAGCCAACTGGAGCTAGAGGTAACTGTGAGAACAAATAGATCTCACAAATACACTAGAAAAAGAGGCCTAATGAAGTATAAAACCACAAGCATCACACGTTAATCCTCGTCTTCTCTTCCTCATATGCTGATGTCCTAGCAATGTTTACACAAGAAGTCCAGTTGTTGTTTTTTTTTTTTATGTATGTTGCCATATTAATGACAACAGAGAGCAAATGCAGATTTTCTTGCTGAACTTTTGTGAAGTTTCTATCTCTGAATCACTAAACTTATATTTTTAATACTTGATGCTAATGATATTGATACACATGTATTCTCTTAATATACTAGGAAATAAATGTGGTAATATAACTGTAAATAGAGTCTGAATTAGCAAATGAAAAGATCTCAACATATAACTGGCTGGACTTAGGATGTCAGTGAATGAATACATACAAGTTAATTGCATATCCTTTACAGGACGTCGCAGTCAACCCAAGTATTTTTTGGCTATTTGTAATTTCTTGGCAAGTGTACGTTCAGTAGTGTCCCTTTGCTTTCTGAATGGCCAGCACTGATACCTTTTATAAAAACCAATGAAAGGCGGTCTGCTGCCAAATCGCCTGCAGTTGTGTTTCAAACATGGTATTCGGGATTACGAACTACATCCATAATCCATTCGCTACAGAGAATACATACATCAATATAAACAAGTGCCATGTCCCTCCCTCTTAAACACTATTTCAGTTCTTTAATAAACCATTCAGCCCTTAAGCACTGACTGATTTTACCTCAAAAACAGGTACACAAATGTAAGTTCATACAATTCAACTGACCTTGAAGGAGGCTGAGAGAGATTGTTAGATCCTTTGGAAATTCTGCCTTCAACACCTGTGTTTGTGACTCCTCCACATGATGCACCAGCTACAGGTGCAGTCACTCCACCCGACCCAGTCAGGTGGCTATCTGACCACTGCAAGGCATGCTCTACATCATTGTCAGCAGACCTGAATGAGTATTTGCTGAATGTCACCTTTTTCATCTGCTTTTGATGTTTTTATTTATGCTGAATAATCTTAGACGTCTATTACTTTTGTAATTCATAAACAATGTATTTCTCTCTGATAAAGTGTTCTGTACAAAGAATTTAAGAATTACTCTTTATGTGATAAAAACACATCCAGTTTTCTCTCTGGTTCTTCAGTAACTTATTCCCATTCTGTCTTAGTTTTTACTTTCAATGTTACTATCCTAGATATGACTTTCACCCATAGTCACTGACAAGTATTTATTTTAAGTGCACCTGAGCCAGAGTGTTGTTATTGATATATAACAATTGTCTGGAGCATCACAAGTCTCGTATATAGATGATCATATGAATATATGTTTAATATTTGTTCAAACTTTCATCAATATAGCATAGTATGAAATGAGTAAGCAATAATTTTAATCAAAGCAAGAAATATATGAGCTACATAATAATTATTAACAAGGATCATTATGAGAAGAGTGATAAATAAGAGTAATCCAATTCATTCGTCACAAAGTATGTTGTTGTTTGTCTATCAAGAATGATAATGACCATTTCATCCAGTGGGGTTGAAAGTGTGGATCCGTGGGTTCTAAGATGGCTAATAAGGCCTATTTTGGCTCGAAATGTTCTTTGACAATGTGGACAAAGAAGGCTTGACGTTTCTGGAGGAGGATTTTCTGCAGTGGTTTTTCTGTTCTGTCTTTTCTTCACAGCTCTTGCAGTCCTGGTTGCCTCACAAGTGACTGCACCCTTGCGTAATGATGCACGCCACAAATTTCGGTCTCTGGCTGCAGTCTCCCAGGTGTCATGATGAATTCCAAAAGCATTCAGTGAGATTTTCAGAGTGTCTTTAAAGCGTTTCCTCTGGCCGCCTTGGGAGCGTTTACCACAACGCAACTCGCCGTAAAAAATTCGTTTAGGGAGCCTGTGATCTGGCATGCGAGTCAAGTGACCAGCCCAGCGAATCTGATTCTTCATTAGTAGAGTGTGGATACTGGGCATGGACGCTCTTTCTAGGACTTCAGTGTCTGGGATCTTGTCTTGCCATTTAATCTTCAGTAACTTCCTAAGGCAGACTGTGTGGAAGTGGTTTAATTTCCTAGCGTGTCGCTGATAAACAGTCCAGGTTTCACAAGCATATAGCAGTGTGGATAATACAACTGCTTTGTAGACTTTCAGCTTTGTTTGCAGGCTTATTCCATTTCTGTCCCATACATTTTTGTACAGTCTGCCAAAGGCCGCGCTGGCCTTGGAGATTCTTGCATTCACTTCATCATCAATTGTGGCAGCTTGTGACACAGTGCTGCCAAGATAGGTGAATTTGTCCACAACACTTAGACTATGACCATTCACTTTGATATTCGGCACAGTGTGATTATTCCCTGGAGCTGGCTGGTACATAACTACAGTCTTCTCCAAATTGATATTGAGCCCAAAGTTGGCACAGGCATGTGAGAAAGCTGAAACATTATGTTGCATGTCCGCCTCTGAGTTGGCGTATAGAGCGCAATCATCAGCAAACAGGAGCTCTCTGACGGTGTCGCTGTTAATTTTGGTTTTAGCTTTCAGCCTTCTGAGATTGAATAACTTTCCATCCATGCAGTAGTTGATGTCTATTCCAATGTCGTTGTTCTCGAAGGCATTCGTCAACATAGCTGAAAACATGAGGCTGAACAGTGTTGGTGCCAGGACACATCCTTGCTTTCACTCCATTGGTGACAGGAAAGGGCTCAGACAGTTCACCATTTTCCTGTACTCTTGCCTGCATGCCATCATGAAATAGCCGCACTATTTGGACAAACTTTCGTGGACAGCCATATTTTGCCATAATCTTCCACAGTCCTTCTCTGCTGACTGTATCAAAAGCCTTGGTAAGGTCAATGAAAGTGGAGAACATTTCGCAGTTCTGTTCCTGACATTTCTCTTGCAGCTGCCTTGCAGCGAAAATCATGTCAACAGTTCCACGTTCTTTTCTGAAGCCACACTGGCTCTCAGGGAAGAAGACCTTGATCGAGATAGGGCCGTGAGGCGATTGAGAAGAATTCTGGTGAGTATCTTCCCTGCAATTGAAAGCAGGAGATGCCTCGGTGGTTGTCACAGGATTGGCGGTTTCCTTTTCGTTTGTAAAGGTGGACTATTGACGCGTCTTTGAAATCTTGTGGCATGGTCTCGTTCACCCATATGTTTGTAAAGACTTGGTGAAGCTGCTCTGTTAGCACCGGCCCACCTGCCTTGTATATCTCTGCTGTATATCTCTTATATATTTCTTATACAAAGTATAAAGTTAGTCCAACAGCAGAGACCACAGGGGCATAAGGTGTTGGGGCTTCACATATTTTAGACCATGACTTATGAGCTGGGGTGACCACTCCCTTCCTTTCTTCCCAGACAATTCCAAGAAAATTTTCTACTGCCCATTCTTACGAAGCTGGGTCAACCCTACCTGTGTTGACGGGGAGGAGGGGGGAGGGGGGTGTTGAACCCAGACCATTCACAGACACACATCTTAACCACTATGCCACCTCAGTATCTTCCCACTATCTGCTATCTTTCATGGCATCTATCTGAGTTCACCCATTTTATATCTGATTGAGTAGTATATATTTAATTTCATTGTGCTTGCTTATTTTTATATCACTTAGTTGCATAAGTTTATTATGCCCTAATTTAGTTACTTTAGTATCATTTTCATCTTTGTTTTTATGCTGTTGTGGTTTGTTTCAGCTGACTTACACTTCATGTTTTCTAACTGTTTACACTTCCACAGTTTTACTTCAGTTCAACCCATTTTATTTACATATATAACCACTTAGAAAAATATGGCATTCAAGCATGTTATCAGATTACATACAACATATACATACATGGTTTCCTCATCAATATCATTTTCATCTGTGTTCAACACATTATCAATATCTTGAACTATGGACTCCACCGAGTTCTCATCCAAGTCATGTTGGTTCAAGGCATGAAGGAAAGATAAATTTTTCTGGGGAAATAGAAAGTAGTCAAGCAAATAAAAACATATTTTCTGTAGTATTTTAATCATCTTTATTTCTTCTTTATCTTTGCCTGGAAGAAGCCAGCATCTACATCTGTATTTCTGTCATCATTTGTAGTTTTTTGCAGACCTTATATGCTATCTTCGAGCCTGAAATCCAAGAACATTTTAACATGCCTTTCTGAGCTAAAATATACATGACCATGTTGTAGAATGTTCTGCACTATGAGGTGTCTGCCAGCACACACAAATTGCTGTGGAGTCTATAATTGGCTTTACTTTTATGGCCACTGAATCAGCTGGATCTGGTGCAGAATCCAAAAATATCAAACAGTATCGCTTATCCTATAGACAAGTCACCCATGGATCAAACAAGGTGATATCCACATGATTGATCATGTTTTTGATTTGGTAGCATGTGACTGGTAATTATGTTTCATAGACTATTCAAAATTGTTGACAAAGTGAAAATTAAGATCTTTTTGACATTTTACATAAACTTAGTATAGATGGGAAAGATAGTAAGGAATATATATTGGGAGTAAGAATCTGCCATCAAATACAAATGAGAACTAGTAACATCAGAGCAATAAAAAGAGGTGTCTGACAAGGATGTGTTTTGTTTTTTTTTCAAAATTATTAGTAAGACAATACTCTTGAAGCATCAAACATCTTGAGGAAGTTAGTCATAGGCCAAATACAATGTAGCCTGCAAACCATTCTAGACAAGGTGTTGGAAGAAAGCAAGAAGAAGTGATTATCATAAAAATTTAGTAAATCTGAATGCATGGTAGTTTTCAAGAAAGCAAAATTTCCCATATATTTATATAGTTGGACCTTGGACTGCCAGAGTAACTAACAACAATTGCCTGAAAAAGGCTAATGAAACTAGAACACTATATACAACAATAAGAAAGAGGCAAACAGCTTTCTTTGGTCATGTGATGAGAAGAGAGGCATTGAAGAACATTGTGACAACTGGAAAGATCAAGGGGAAGACAGGCAGAGGCAGACCAAGAGAAATGATGCAGGAAGGATTGAGACGGTGGCATGGAGGAATATCATCAGCAGAGTTGATCCAGAACACCAAAGACTGAGATTTGTGGAGAGCCATGAATGTCTATGCCAGCTGGCAGGGCACTTGATGATGATGATGATGATGATGATGATGATGATGATGATGATGATGATGATGATGATGATGGTTGAAGATCATATTTGTTTCACAGGCTACAGTGATGTCTCTGACTGTTCAACACCATGAGAGATATGGGATTTCCAGCGCATGTGATTCACTTAATCGAAATATTGTATCACAAACAACAAGCAACTATCAAAATGCTAGTGAAAGAACAAACTGGCTTGAGACGTAAAGAGTAATAATACAGAGTAGCATTCTATCCCCATATCTGCCCTACATCTATGCAAGAAATGTAATGAGAAACATCAAAAATTATGAGACAAGACAATTTTGATTCATTCATTACTGGTGGAAATTCAATTCCAGATGATATAGTCCTTCTCTCAAACAGTGCTAAGGGACTAGAGCTGTTAATCATGTCAGTTGAAAGATTCAGTAAATGTAGAAATATGTTTCTGAACTTGACATGTGATAATCATACACAACAATCGGCACTATTCAACACAAGTCATATGGAGACAGGCCACATATGAGACACTGTAACCTACCATGCATGTTGTCAGAGGTGACAAACCATTGGCACCTTACCGTCGTGACAGACGATAGTTTGGTACATTGTGCTTCAAAAAGGCTTAAAAACTACGATCCATGGCAGTGGCAAGTGTGGCTGGTAAGGTCAATTCTTGCTGCAAATGTTTGCCCACAGTAGGTGCATGTGAAAACATGGTCATTTCCACCATTTTGCACCACCTTACGTCTCTCACGCTCTGTGTGTGCTTTATCTGCAATCATTTTCTCCTTTGTCTTTATTCCATTTCTGATAGTTGCCCTCCTTGCAAGACGTTCAGCGGCGACGTGCTCCCAATGTGCATTATCAATGCCTGTATCAATCATGTCCCGCTTACACACATCTTTGTATCGTAGTAAAGGCTGACCCTGAGATCTCCTACCCGTCTGTAATTCACCAAAAAAGATGTCCTTTGGTATTCTACCATCATCCATCCTCCTAACGTGTCCTATCCATCTAAGTCTACGAAGACTGAGCATGGAATACACCGTCACACAACCTGATCTTTCCAATACTTCAGTATTTGTGATTTTGTCTTGCCACTTAATACCAAGTATTCTTCGCAGACACCGCATATGAAAGCTGTTTAAACGTTTCTCTTGGCGTGAGTAAGTTGTCCAGGTTTCACTGCCATAAAGAAGAGTACTAAGGACACAGGCTTGGTAGACGAGGACTTTTGTTTTGGCAGTAAGCTTCCTGTTCTCCCAGACTCTTTTTGCTAACATGTTCATTGTTGTTGCTGCCTTGCCAATCCTGATGTTGATTTCCTGATCGAGGGATAATTTGCTATTTACCTCTGATCCTAGATATGTAAAATGGTCTACTATCTCCAGTTCGGCGTCGTCAATAAAGATTGATGGTACACCATGTGCACCTTGTGACATAATCTGTGTCTTCTTTTTGTTAATTGTTAAACCAAATTCAGAACAAGCATTGGAGAATGCAGATAGTAGATGTTGTAATTCTTCCTCAGAGTGGGTCGTAATCGCAGCATCATCCGCAAAAAGCAACTCTCTGATTAGTACCCTGCTAATTTTGGTCTTGGCCTTCAATCTCTGAGCATTATAGAGGCCACCATCTGAGCGTGAGTGAATGTATATACCGTCATCCTGATCATGAAAGGCATATTTCAGTAGAAGTGAAAAGTATATCCCAAAGAGGGTGGGGGGCTAGTACACAACCTTGCTTAACTCCACTCTTGATTTCAAACTCTTCTGAAGTTGAGCCATCAAACTTGATTATACCCTTCATGCCTGTGTGGAACGATTCCACAATGGACAGAAGAGTTGGTGGGCAGCCAATCTTCTTTAGTGCTTTGAACAGACCCTCACGACTGACCAAATCGAATGCTTTTGTGAGGTCGATGAAGGCAATAAACAGTGGTTGATTTTGTTCCCGGCATTTTTCTTGCATCTGTCGCAATGAAAATATCATATCAATGGTAGACCGGTTCTGACGGAAGCCGCACTGTGATTCGGGGTAGACTTGATCTCTGCGCAGGACAATTCTGGCAAATACTTTCCCAACAATACACAGAAGTGAGATACCCCTATAGTTGTTACAGTCACTCCGATCTCCCTTGTTCTTGTACAGAGTTATGATGTTTGAATCTTTGAAATCCTGTGGGACTTGTCCTTCTCGCCAGCATAGCTCTATTAGCTGGTGGATCTGTAGAGCGAGTGTGTCTTGCCCACTCCTGATTACCTCTATTGGAATCCCATCCTTACCTGGAGCCTTTCCAGATGCAAGCTCATTTATAGCACACTTAACTTCTGTTATAGTGGGAAGTGTGTCCAGGTGGTCAGGGATGGAGTTATTGCCTCTCCATAGCACAAAGCCTGGGCTAAAATAAAGAAACCATGTATTGCCCATGCAGCATGATCCCTCTCTCGGCCTGCCTAGTTCACTCCAGAGGAAAGTTAACACCTATACATCTGGAACAAGACAAGCTGCAGAAGCTGCCGGATCAGCAAAGCAATGCTCTAACTGTCCCCCTGTCGGAGCTTCGATCCTAGACCAGCTGCCAACCAAGGCTTAGGGCCTGGTCTGCCCTGCCATGACTTATTTTGTCTTTGGGTTGCATTTCCTCGCACCAGGATAAGGCTAGTACCCTCCCAATTGCGCTCCTCCGCCCGAAGCCGTTGGCACAATGTGAGGTGTCGGGTTTGGTAAGCGCCACCCAACATTCGGCACCGACAGAAAGCAGGTAGTACCGTCTACTGTCATATGGTAGCTCAGTCATATGTCACTAAGACCTGACTGTCTTAGGTGACATAGGTCAGAGGTGACAAAGGCCACATAGTAACACTGTAACCGACCATGCCATACATGTTGTCAGAGGTGACTAAGGCCACATAGTAACACTGTAACCTACTATGCATGTTGTCAGAAGTGACTGAGGCCACATAGTAACACTGTAACCGACCATACATGTTGTCAGAGGTGAATGAGGAGGTTTTACATATGTTTGGCTACCTCACCCCGTAGAAACTTTTGCTTCAAAGTTCAACCAATAATAATCAAGTTCAGACACAGGGCTTGCTGTGCTGCATCATGACCATCGTCACCATTTTAGGAGGCCTGGTGTTCCTTGCCAGTGAGAAGTCCTGATCGTTCAGATCCACATCGATTGACGGACGTCAGTCGCGGCGATTGGGCAATCTTGAGCATAGCCTACGATGGGTGACGTAATATTCTGTTATGATAATTTGGCGTGTCCAGCGTGTGCTGCGTGGTTACACACCCGCTTCACACGCCAGTAATCCGGGGCTTGTTTCCTGATCCGGTCAGGGATATGCACTACTGAAGAGCTCAAACGAGAGCGAAACTCGAGTTTAGTGCTTCCATATTGACGTGGATAGGCCTTAGGTTCATACCAGAATACGATCAGCATTGCCAGTAGTGGGTTGTGCTCAATATTTAAATTTCAAACCCCGAAACAACCAAATAATCAACTATAAATCTGTATAGAAATAGAAACACAAAATTGTGCACGCACACCACAGAACCACAGTAGCATAATAACTTAATGTCTACAGCTGGGAAATGTCTCAGAAAGTATCAGTGGTCAGCATGATAATAACCAAATCACACTGAGTGCCAACTGAACTAAACAAATATTGGTGCAGCACTGTATGTCCAATGCACCTGAGACATGTCAATGGTGCCTTTACTTTTACTGGACTTCCTGCTCAATGCACATTCAGGTGTGTGTGTTTCTTTGCACACTTACACACACACATCAGCAGTTAAGCTACATCCACACATTTCTCCAAATAAAAGGTAATGGATCCCATTTCCATGCCTATTGGGATTATGGTCCTAGACCCACATTCTCTTGAACAAATGGAACTCAATGCATGCCATGGTCATATCACATTGGTCACTCAACTTTCAAACCAGTTTCTGGTAGCTATTTTACAAGGTTAGATAAACCCTAGAGCTGAGAGTTATGAAACAAAATGACACCTTGATCATGGCTGGCAGGCAAGTACACTAGCTACTACTCTACCATAGTTATATTTTTCAAATTTTTTGGCAATCAGTGTTTGCTATATGTGTATTCCAGCATGGGTCACAAACAGCTTAAAGTCTTAACCGGTATACCAGAAATCAAAGCAAAGAAGTTATAGACTTGTAAACAACTGAGTCAAAACTAAGCTTAGCAAGACACAAAATCTGGCAAATTCAGAAATACCTTTAACAGGTAAAGATGATCATTAATTGTAAATAACATTTGTTAAACAGATTAAATTACCAACTTATAGTAGATATTCTATTTTCAGGTGGGAATGTTCATATATATTTCTTCTTTCTCTTCATTCTTTCTGAAATGACTATTAGCTGCGTTGTGTTAGTTTAAAATGTAACTGTGATACGTGTGCCTTTTGTCCAATACATTTTGTGGAGCTAGATTTTGCCTTTGCTCTTTGACTCACATCACCAGACAATAGTAGTGCAACCTGTTTCCATGACCACTACTTAGGGAAACAAGATCTTGATCAGCTTTCCTATGCTGACCCTGGCAGGGACAATCAAGGTATGAGTCGAAAAACTGGAATGCATATCCAAGATGTGAATGTGCATATCAATAGCAGCATGGGACATAAACACAGTTACCAAGGAAATTACACTCTGAGAAAATTAATGTCAGCAGATATAAAAGCTACCAGCAGATTTGAGCCTCACCTCATGATAGTCTTCAGCATCATAATCACTATCATCAGATGTAGTGCTACTTTGATCATTTCCATCATCTTCATCATCTTCTTCTTCATCATCCTCTACCTGTGAGTCCCTAAATGTGTTTGGCTTGGTGGATGCTGATACAGCTGGTGTTGTGGGGGCGGTTGCTGTTGAATGGGATGAAGATGATGAAGAAGAAAGTGAAGATGGAACAATTACAGCTGCAGATACTGCATCCACAGATGTTTCCACGCGTGAATCGCCTAACTCCATGGGAGACTCCAGCACTGAAAGACAAAATGAATAATAATATTAGTATGTTACATGCCAAGTAGAATGTTAAGTACTTTGTTTTTTAAAGCTGTCTGTCAGTCTTTGTGTGTATATATAGTCTATTTTTCTGTTATTCAGACTAAGTCCTTTGTTTTGATTTTCTGATGCAATTATATCTATCATTTCTTGTAATTGTTTCATTTTCAATGACCAAACCTATGTCATCAGCATACTGCAGGTTATTTACATTATGCCCACAAATTAACATCCCTGACATGTATGCATCTCATTGTAATTTCGATGTACAAATTAAACAGATCAGGTGATAATTTACAGCCTTCCCTAACATTTTGTTTAATGTGTTGAAAAGTTCCTAATTGGATGTTAATTTGTATGGCTGTTCTTTGTTGCCAATACATGTTCTTTATTATTCTCAGACCTTTGCCATCAGTTTCACATTCTTAATATTCTGATAAATTCTTCGTGCTTCACCTATTAAATGCCGTGGTGTAGTCAATAAAACACTAATGTAGCTCTCTGTTCATTGCAGTCATTCTTTCTATGTTCTCAAGATGCATATGGCATATTGTTTGTGCACTGCTCATCTTCAATTTCTAGTTTTATTTTTATATTATTTCTTATATCTTATTCTTCTCATTATCATTCTCATAACATATATAGACAACATATGTAAAGAAACATATATAGACAACATATGTAAAGAAACCAGCCGAACAGAGACCGCAAGCACACCGCATGACGAGAACACAGAAGAAGAACCATCTGTAAATCTAACCATTAGAGAACTCCTGTTTGCGGACGACCAAGCACTAATAGCAAAATCAGAAGCTGAATTACAAGACCAGATGAATAGTCTAAACGAAATGTGTAGGGAACATAACATGAAAATTAGCACAAGTAAAACAGAGGTATTGACTATGACTAAAAAAGAAAAAGCAACGGTTCACCTAAATGAAAATCCCTTGAAACAAGTAAAGAGTTTCAAGTACCTAGGAAGTATAATATCATCAATTGGCAAATCAGAAGACGAGATTGAAAACAGATGCAATAAGGCAAGCCAACTCATTGGACAAATGGCACCAATACTAAAGAACAAACAAGTATCAATAACTAATAAGAAAGCACTTTACAACACAATCTTCCTACCACCTCTATGTTACCAATGCCAAACCTGGACAATGACGGAAAAAGAGAAAAGAAAAATCACAACAAAAATGGGATTCCTGAGAAGAATACTCAATGTATCAAGAAGAGATCAGATTTAGAAATGAAGAAATCAGGACTAAAGTGGGGGTTATAGCTGCACTAGATTTTATTAGAAGGCAGCAAGTCAAATGGTTTGGCCATGCAAGTAGGTTACCACAACAAGCAATGATGTACGGACCAGAGGGAAGCAGAGGAAGAGGCCGACCACGTAAGCGATGGACGCAAGGAATAACAGAATCCATGGGAATATCGATACATGAAGTCCATAAGCGGGCACTCTTCCGCTGTTTATACTTCACCTCGACAGCCCAAGGTACAGGAGGAACATGATGAGATGAGATCATTCTTATTAGTTTTTTTTTCCCAGACAAATGACTCATGAAACCAATTGTGTGATGTTCTCCACAATCCATTGTAACAGATTTCTTTGGAAGAGCTAGATTTCAAGAGATCATCAGGTATACATCCATTGTTATAGATATCATTCAACAGTTTTGTTATCAATTCACCAACAGCTTTGATTTCTTCAACACTGATGTTATCTGGCCCTGGGAATTTACCTTTTTTCATATGATGTTTACATGCACAGATGCCGTCTTTGCTCTCAGATAACATATAGAAAAAGAATCAAATTTAATGAAACACTCTACTTAGCCTTTGTCGACTAATGAACTGGTATCTCCAATGAAATGATCTGGAACCTAGGAATAGAGGCCAAAGCAAAGCCTGTTACAGATCTTCAATAACACCTGGACCTTAGGCAATGTTCCAAAAGCCTGGAGAGAAGCAATCATGATACCCCTCTTAAAATCAGGGAAAGATAGTTCCATTGCCTCCAGCTACAGATCAATTAGTCTCACCAGCTGTCTCTGCAAAACAATGTAGCACGCCATCAGTCAGTGGTACATTGAAAGTGAAAACATCCTTGTGCCACAACAGGCTGGCTTTAGGTAGTGCTACTCTATGGAAGATCAGACACCTATCTCTCTCAAGAAATTGAGGATGCATTCCAAGAGAAGAAGCTGGTGCTTGCAGCATGGATAGATCTGAAGAAAGCCTTTGACAATGTCTGGTAAGAATGTCTGATGAAGAAACTGAGAAACTGTAAAGTCAATGGAAGAATGTACAAATGGTTGAAAGCATACTTGCACAACAGAAGAGCCTGAGTACAGATAGACGGACTCAAGAGCAAGAAAGTACTATTGTGTCATGGTGTTCCCCAGGGTGGAGTCTTGTCCCCCACACTTTTTCTAATCTTCATCAATGATCTTGTTGCTAATCTACCGGATGGAATTAAAGCAGCAATGTACGCTGATGACCTGGTTTTGTGGAGTACAAATGAACATGCATCAGTGGCCACCATATCGCTACAAAGAGCTGTAGTAGATACATTTGTTGCATGGGTTGATAGATGGTGTGTCAGCATAAACACTGAAAAGTGCAGCACCACTCTATTTACCCTATCTCCGAAACAAACAGCAGGGATCATCCAGATAAATGGAACACCCCTAAGAGAAGATAAAGAACCAACATACCTTGGAGTAACATTTGATGACAGGTTGACATGGAGAAAAATAAAAAAAGCAGTAGCAAAAGCGAGAAGGAAAATAGCAATCCTGAGAAAGCTAAGTGGAACCACATGGGGAGCCAATGGGAAAATACTTAGCAAAGATTATCAACAGAGCTTACGACCACACCTGGAATATGGATCAACTGTGTGGTGTTCGGCATCAAAAACCACACTACAAGAGCTGGACAAGGTGCAAAATCAAGCTCTTAGAGTCATCACAGGAGGGATAAGATAAACCCCTATAGTAGCAATGGAAGTGGTCAAGCCGTTTGACTCGGGCTCTGAAGGTTATGGGTTCAATTCCAGGCCGCGCTGTTCGGTTCACGAGTGAAATTTTTCGGAGACTCCTCTGGGTCGTCGCTAGAGCTACGGAGTTCGTGCTTGGTGTGGCGCTTTCCACGCTGCGGAAAGAGACAGAGCCATATGGGGTAAAACCTGGTGCAATGAAGTTGACCCTGTCGACTTTAAAGAATGGAGAAAATGGGGAGGACACAAGCACCGAGAGAGCACAGAGATATGAAAACACTAATACAAGCAGAAACGTTTCTCAGCTTGCCAGGCCAGCCTATGAAGAACCGATTTGAAAACTTAGTTATGGGGCGGTTGAAAAGAAGTAGTTTTATCCACCAGGCCAAACGGTTCAGCAGAGAAACCACCGATCTGCCCACAGTTGCTATCCCCCTGACAACTATTCCAGAGCGAACCGCATGGAAAGATGAACATAAACTATCACTACAAATGCAGACAAAAGTGAGAGGAATATTTGACAAGGAAGAACAGAACAGTGTACAGCGCGAAACAGCCACTCTCAGCTTCCTTGATGACTGAATACCCACAGGACCTCTGGATCCGAATCTACACAGATGGGTCAGCACAAAATGCTGTTTGACATGGAGAAGCGGGAGTGTACATAGAATACCCAAATAATACTAGGGACACGGCCAGAGTTCCAACAGGAAAGTACTGTCATAACTATGATGCTGAAAATTGAGGCAATCAAGATAGCAACAGAGAAATTACTAAATACGAGGCATGGTACACAACCTGTGGTGCTATTGACCGATGCAAAATCAGTACTCGAAGCGCTCCTGTCTGAGAAATTGCCAGTTCTAAGGACACTACTTTCTGAACTTAGCAGTCAGCATAAGGTCACCATACTGTGGATACCATTTCACTGTGGAGTACCCGGAAACGACAGAGCTGATCGATTGGCTAAGGAAGGAGCAAAAGAAGAACAACCTGATGTGCCCATTACATACCACCAAAAGAGAAGAATGATCAAGTCTGTCAGAAGGCCACCAAAACCTACTCAAGACGACTACGACTGTTATGGACAGACAAAAACAGGTCATTATTCTGCACCTCAGAACAGGACACATGTATACAAAGTTCAAGATTGGTGACTCAGCCATGTGCACATGTGGTTTGGCGTCAGCAGACTAGCAGAGCACATACTCCAGGACTGTCCAATCTACAACATATCCAGGCAAACCTTCTGGCCTAGAGAGACGACAGTGGAATATAAACTCTATGGACCGCTGAGTGAACTAAAAAAGACTGTTAGAACAAACATGTATTAATAGTTACTAAGAAAGCACTCTACAACACAATCTTCCTACCAACTCTATGCTACCAATGTCAAACCTGGACACTGACAGAAAAAGAGAAAAGAAAAATCACAACAGAAATGAGATTCCTGAAAAGAATACTCAATGTATCAAGCGGAGAGAAAATCAGAAATGAAGAAATCAGAACTAAAGTGAGGGTTATAGAAGCGCTAGATTTTATCAGAAAGCAGTAAGTTAAATGGTATGGCCATGTAAATGTATTACCAACTAACAGTATACTGCAACAAGCAATTATGTACAGACCACATGGAAGCAGAAGAAGGGCCGGCCATTTATACATTTTTTGGGGCTTTCTTTAATTTATTCAGTTTTATTCTTCGTGTTCCAATTACTGGTGCAATATCACTTTTGCAATCTGCTTCTGGTCTTGTTTTTATTTAAAGTAAACTTTTGAAATTATTTGTTTATTAGTATGTAATCAATTCAATTATGAAAATAGTTTCCTGGACTTTTCCCCATGTCTAAAGGTATCTAGGATGTTACTGAACTATGGTGTTTCTGGTTATCATATTTATGCCCTTGTTCAATAAACCAGTTTTTACCCTCTCATTTTTCTTGTCAAGGCCTATCCCCCAGAATAATACCTTCAATTTCTTCTCCAACTTTTGCACTGAAATTTAACTGTACTATAGATGTTTCAATTCTGACATTGTGCTATAACCATGTAAACAAAAGTTATTGTTCATAACATTTATCACTTTCTTCTTCTGTGTTGTCTGCAATTAATGCATAGACTTGTATGATGTTAATAACTTCTATTTCCCACCTTAATCTGATTATCAGAACTCAGTCTGATATGGGCATTTATCCATTTACTGTCTTCGCTCTTTCTCTGTCCATGATTATACTCACATCCCTTTAATGTTTATGAGTAAATTATTCTATATTCATCTGAATAGATTTCTCCAGCTCCTATCTGTCTTGTCTCGTATAATCCCAAGATTAATATTCATTAGTTTCATTTCTTGCTTGATCTTTTCCAGCTTACCAACTTGTATGAGTGTTCTCAAATTCCATGTACGTATGACAAAAATATTTCTTCTTGATTTGCATACAGCCGCTGGATGATGGTCAGACGCACCTGTAGAACATGCTGTTTTCTGCCAGACGAGGCAGTTCTTGAACTCCCTTTAATTGTTCATGTTAAATATACTTGCATTCAGACATGATATGCAAGGCATCTATTATAACAAAACTTATGCGTGTCTTGATCAGGGACAATGTATTCCCCACTTTATCTACCCTCTTTAATGTGGCTTTACCACATCTTCGTATTGTGTGTGTGGAGCTCCACTGATCTACGAGCGCTGAAATAATTCCCTTTTCTTGCAGGAAACTTCTTGCTAAGTAAAACTCACTGGTTCCGTGAACCAGAGAGAGACTGTCAGAATGAACGTGGATACTTCTGTAGTTAAAATCTGTAAATTCAGAAGGAATTTGTTAATCATAAATTCTCTTCACTTAGTCTCTGAAGTATCTCGGAGATATATGATGTGTTCGGTAAATTGGTAATATAACATCAGGGCACAATAAGACCCAACATTCTTTCTGTGTTCTCGCACCAAGAAGAAGGTCACTAGTAGCTGCATCATACTAAGGTCAGTGGTCTACAGTGAAAACTGTCGGCTTTTGATTTCTGAATTGAAGTTAAGGAACCATTTACAACTGTGTCAGGTAGCTAAACTTTTTGGTTGTGTTTTAGTAAACAAGATGACCTGTTTTGACAAACATTGTCTTGACTTAGATTCATCAGGGAAACAGCATTCTATAAGAAGGTCATAGTAACATAGCTGGAGATGGTTCTTGATTGAGTCTGGTTGAATCGGGTTTACAAATTAGTCTGAAGCCTGTCTCGATGAGGAAGTGTCTTATTGAAGTACTACTTCCTCGAGAATATTCGAGACCCGGGTTCGATTCCTTGGTAAGGTGTGGGATTTTTTTCTGTCGAGGGCAAAAAGATAATCCTAACCTGCACAGTTCGCGGTGACTGTACTAGCCAGGCGGCCTTAATTCCTCAGGCTCAAAGACCCCTCTGCCATACACCGCAAGGTACTATATTGGCAGTAAATGACAGTAAATACCAGTGACAAAATATTCAACTACCCTCATGGGGATGTTAGAAATCAGTATGTTTATATCATCATCAGGTGGCGCGACAGAGTTCTATGTCGATTCTGTTGACGACAGGAGGGAGGGTGCAATATGCATTTAAAAAACGGTCACCTTTTCTCCGGGGCATGATGGTGTGCTGGGGAATGAACAGGAGGACAGATTGGCTGGCTCGGCAAAACTTGGTGGAGTATTGATGCATGACAAGGCAAACGTGGTTGCGGCCTTGTGGGAGCACGTGTACACCTCGGAGGAGCAAATGGATCACCATAGTCTGGTAAGAATGAGGCAGCGAGGTGTGACGAGGGGATCTGGCTGGCGCTTGACGCTCAGAGGAAAGGTGAGACGGACATGTCAGATTGCTACTGGAACTATTAGTGTTGGAACTCTCAGCTGGCTGCTGAGGATGGGAATGGAGCGCTTATGGGAATGCCCTGAATGCTGTGATGTCGGTTCCTAAATCAATCAATCAATCAATCAATTTATGAGTTTCATTTGTCTCCTGTAGTACTTGGTCATTGGTTTTTCTATCTGTCCATGGTATTCTTTGCATTTTCCTCAGAAACCACATTTCTGCAGCCATCAGATGTTTTTCAGCTTGACTGCATGCACATTGTCCAAGTTTCACATCCATACAAAAGAACAGGCTCTATGTATCCCCTGAACATTCTTTTTCTCATTTCAATTGACATCTTTTTATTGGTCAGAATGTTTTTCATCTTGCTAAAGGCTACTTTTGCCATGGCGATTCTTGTTCTAATCTCTTCAAGGCATCTTCCATCAGATGTTATGACTGTTCCGAGATAACTGTATCGATTCACTTGTTGAAGAATATTCCCATTTACTTGTATATTACATTGTGGTACTTCGTTCTTCCTAGTGACGACCATAACCTGTGTCTTTTTACAATTTAATTCTAACCCCAGCTGCTCACTGTGTACAACAACTGCATCTACTAATTGTTGCAAATCCTGCGCATTGTCTGCAATCAATACTGTATCATCTGCATATCTAATGTTATTGATGTTTCTTCCTCCAATGCTGATTCCATTTATATCTTCTACATTTCTGAAAATATTTTCACTGTACAGGGAAAAAAGATCTGGAGACATTACACATCCCTGCCTAACACCTCTCTTAATAGGCTGATATTGTCCCACTTCATTATCACTCCTTATGGCAGCTTGTTGTGTCCAATATATGTTTTTTATAAGTCTAATGTCTTTCCCATCAATTTGTAGATCTGCAAGCATATCCACCATGTTGACATGTCTAACTCTATCAAAAGCTTTGTGTAGTCAATAAAGCAAAGATGTATATCCTTGTTTACTTCTATAGCACGTTCAATAACTGTTCGCAGCATATACACAGCATTTACTGTACCCTTTCCTTCTACAAACCCACATTGTTCTTCCCGTATTTCAGGTTGTAATTTCTTCCTCACTCTTTGCACGATAATTCGTAACAAAATCTTTGTGATGTGACTCATTATACTAATTGTTCAATGTTGATCACATTCCAAGGCTCCTGATTTCTTTGGGATTGCAATAAATACAGTTACATAATTCAGAAGGTATATTTCCAGTATCATATAATGTGTTCAGCAGTCTGGTGACTTGATCTAGTCCATATTCTTCTAAAGCTTTAATCATTTCTGTTGTGATGTTATCTACACCGGGGGCCTTGCCAGCTTTCATATGCTTAAGAATATTTCGAACCTCCATCTTCAAAATTGGTGGTCCTTCATTATTAAATCTAATATCATACTGTTCCTCTCTGTTATCCTCATAAAGGTTTTTCACATAATCTGTCCATACATGTATAATCTGATCTGTTTCTATTATGATTTTGCCATCTTTAGTTTTTAGACAGCCTGTATAGGCAACGTTTGAACGAACGAACGAACAAACAAACAAACTATTTTCAAAGGGTTAAGAATTGAGCATGCAGGCCCGGCTAACATTCTGCCCTTCTATCACTCTTTCATATATTATTTCATTCACACATTATTATTCTTCTTCGTTCATCCGGAGGTTTTTTTTTCCGGACGTGATTGCGTTGTGCATGTTTACAGCAAAGCTGCGTTCTTGCGCTGTTAGGCCAACACATCCGAATTCTGCGGGCATTTGTTGACCGGGTTAACCTTCCCGGGGACACATTATTCAAGGCTAACAAAGAACAGCAACAATATAAAAGATATGCATTATAAAGGCATTGGCAAAATGTGAACATCAATACTATATGACTCAGTAATATTAGATAATGGTGTAGTACTTGTTATTAGCTATGTGGAATATACTGGTTTACCAAAAGGGGACTGGCTGTTATACTAGGGTTTTGCTATTGTTATTATTTTTATTATTAAGGGGGAAGGTAATCCGTACTGAGATAGTGTTCAAATAATTTGATATTATATGTATAGGAATTGGTGATGTCTTTGATTTCTTGTGGAAGATTATTCCACAGCTGAGCTGCAGAGTACTTTAGACACACAGAAAATATGTTTCAGCATCCATATTTATAAATTGTTGAAAATACACAAGCTGAGAAGTGAATAGTTTAATATAAGAAATAGACTGACAACAAATGTGTCATGTGTTGAAGGGATAACAGAGCAGAAGTGAAGTGATTTATTATCATAAGCCCAACCTTAAGAGGAGTATGAAGTGATGCTTAGAGGTGTTAATACAATGAGGGAAAGTGTATAAAATAACAGCAGACATATCACCAGAGATAACAAAATGGCAAAAGTAGTGGTAAGTAGCTGATGGCAGAGATTTTTCAATACGGACTAGTGTTTTTGACTAAGCAGGTCATTTGGAAGGTGATAATTATGCGCTAATGAGTGATTATGCTCATTATGGGTTAACAAATGGGTTACAGAACTAGTACATGAAGAAAACAAACTTGCATTAATAATAATTCACTATATGAAAATAGATAGGGCAAGCAAGGAAGTTACTGACGATGCAAAGACCAAGAATAATACTGTTACAAATTGCAAATGGGAGGATCAGTCAAAGAATGTCAAAGCATCTTCATACGGTTTGTCTTCAAATGGAGCTGGTGTAAGCCAACATTATTTGTTTTTCTTTTGCTTTTGTTGTACACTCCTGAAATAACTTGTTATCTGCTATTTTACCAGAGCCACATTTAATTCATCATTACTTGATGATCATTACTCAGTCTGCAAACATAGAAGTGTGTACTTTGGCGTGGAAATGTTCTATAATGTTGTTTATATATGCTAGGAATAATTCAGCTTGCTCCAAGACCATCTTCCCATTGATTTATGATTGTAGTTTTATACTGGCAATTATTTTCTCAAGCTAGCGGCTGATCCATTTTTACATTCTCCCACACACCTGCATTTTTTATAATTTTCATTTCAAACCCTCCTCCCATATATTATCAAATGCTTTTTCTAAATCTACCCAATTCACTAGTGTGTGCTTTTTCTCTTGAAAGACATCCTCTATTTTCTGTTTCCTAAGCTATACAGGTTATTTAACCTTCAGTCGATCTGTACTTTCTTAATCCTGCTTGTTGTAAAGTTAAGATGAGTTTTTCTTCCAGACACCACAATAGCTTCCTACTGATAATGCGCTCCAATAATTTCCCTAGACACCAAAGTAGACCAAAAGGTTGGTAGCCATTTGGTTCTACCATGTTTTTTTTTCTCTTTGGGACTGCTATTAGTACAGCTTTTTTCCCATGTCTGTGGGACTATTCCCGTCCCAGCTGTAATTTAGAACTGTTAATAGATTCTTTTTTCTTTAACTCGGTACCATTAAATATTTCATTTGTAATTCCATCATTTCCTTGGAATTTCCTCTTTTCTAAGGACTTTCAATGCTTGTTCCATTTCTTCCATTTAGCAAAGATTAAATTCTGCTGTTTGCTCTGTGTTATTATAATATATTTGAATTTATAATGATTGGCTTTCTTTTTTCAAAATACAAAACAGTAGCGAGGGCAGCAGGTGAGCAGATAGATAGATAGATAGATAGATAGATAGATAGATAGATAGATAGATAGATAGATAGATAGATAGATAGATAGATAGATAGATAGATAGATAGATAGATAGATAGATAGATAGATCCAGCCAGCCAGCCACCCACTCACCCACACACATATATATATATATATACACACACACACATAAGATTCTCATTCTTCTTCCTCTTCAGGTGTCTGATCAGGAGCAGCCATTAGCAATCTTGACTTTAATCCCCTCAATAATCTGATATTTTGATGAAGTTGGTGTTCTTTATATGATTATTTCTTGTTCAGCTTCCCACATGCAAAGTTTATCTATCTTCCACTGCCACTTTTGCTTAGTATTTTCTAGCAATAGACTGATTTCTCTATTTAATCTCTTCTATAGATGTGTCCCAGCAATTTCATTTGTTTTCCTTTCGGTTTTGATAAGCGCTCTTCTGCAGATTTCACTAGCCTCAGTGGTGGTTTTCCCCTCAGTTCATGACTATTCTCAACATTCTTTTAAAAAATCACCTCTCCACTGCCTCCAATTTCTTCACCATGTCCTGAGCTCAATTTACAATGCTCACTACAATCTTAATTATCTTTTAGTCATGAAGCTCCTTTGCAATAGTACTCAAGTTGGTTGCAATTACTTTCTGCAAGAACAGTTCCCATATATGGGAGACTGTCCAAGTCTTTGTGCTTTTAGTTGAATATTCTGCCCAGCACAGCTATAGCAATTACCAGTCCTGATAAACATTTCAGCTGTTTACAACTTTAATCCTTCACCTGCCATGAATACTAGGTAACCCTTGCATTCAGGGGCTAATCAGGTATTCCTACCCCTGCCCATGTGTTACGCTGGCTAGTGAAAGGATGGAGCTACCTTACATCTCTAACTGATAAGGTTTACAGTATCCCGCAACTCTCACAATGTTCATTATGGTAAAATATATGTTTTTTGTTTCCATCTATATTTATTAAACTATCAGATTAGCTGCAAAATGGAAATAATTTAATTTGCTAGTTCCTTTGTCTTCTGTCCATTCAGCAACAGTCGAGCTGTATGCAGAAGTTGCACACGTAATACATAATCTTAAAAATGGCACTTAAAAAAAAAAACTTTTTTTTAAAGCGACTAAATTCTTCAGATATTTTCATGTTGATCGCTGATGGTGGTGCCACAGCAACAGATGATGATGGATGCAGATGAGGATGAAGAAGAAAAAAAGAAGATGAAGAAGAAGACAAAGATTCAGGCGAAGAAGCAGGAGGAGGAGGAGGAGGAGGAGGAGTTGAACTGGCTGTTTTCAAGAGATTTTCATCAAACAGTGGGTCATGCTCCTTGTCATCTATCTACACATGTAGTTTGCAGTCATGTCTGCAAAGATGCTTTTCTGTCTGTTCAAGTCACATTTTTAGTAATTTCCAATGTGTACTTCAGGCTGAGTCTCCCTGGTCTAGGAGTTACATGACTTTCTCTGTAATCCCGTATACTCTCATGAGTAATGTGACTGCACGAGAATTGGTAAGCAGTTCTCTCCGTATCGGTAACTTACGGGGTATGTGAGCCGGTTGCTCAGAAAGCAATGGCAAACTACTGAGCGTAATCTTGCCAAGAAATCAAAATCAGCTGAAAGATGCTGATGTTGACAGTCGATGTCCTGTAAAGGATATGCGAACAAAAAAAAACTTCAGCTGAACTGACTTAAATCACATACTATTCCAGATTGAACAGCTCATTTAAGCACTTTTCCACACCTATCTTTCAGACATGGTTAGTGCATTTTCCTGTCAGTACAGTGATTATGGGTTCAATCCCCAGCAGTGGGATTATGAGGCATGGTTATGAACAAAAACTTGCCTAACATCATATCTTTTTGGCATGTGTTACTATACTTCAAGTAACATTTATTCCTTATTTTCACTTACAACTATTTGTGTTATTTATACTAAATTCTAGGTTTATTTCTCCACTAGTTTTGCATAATTCTCTGGTTTCTAGCTTTACTTTCTTGATAACATTACTGTAACTCTCAATGCTATTTTGTTTTTATCTGGATTTGTTGTGCTGTTTGTATTGAGGCATGGGGGTTGATCTGTGTTAATTAGTATGGCTGATGATCCTTTGATATTTCTGATGAAATCTCTTAGATAAAATTAATATGTAATGCTTGAGTAGTGATCTTCCATCTATAACTAAAGCTCTGAAGCAGTTTGCTGTTATGGGTCTGTGATGTGATAACGCCATTGCATGTTGTAGGCCTAAGTGTATGGAGGAATAGGTCGCCAATCTTTCCTTAACTTTTGCAGGTGATGAGCCTAGGCATTAAACTCGCACCTGGCCATACCCATGGCATTACCAAAACAGTTCTCGATCAACTTAGCTAACATGCCCAAACCTCCATCTATACCATGCTCTAAATTGACGGGTGGCAATACATGATGTCATCACCATTATTCAGTGCCATTCTCACAGTGAAGGTTGGTGATATTGGATCTCTTAACAGTCTTTTGAGCTTTGGTTGCATATTCTGCAAGGCTGCGTCCTGACCATACTTTCCTTATTATGAGTTAATGATCTGGAAAATAATTAAATTGCTTAAGGGAGAACAGGTCTTTTTTTTTTTTTACCTGGCACACTGGCTTTCTTTCCTGGAGATTTACTTGTATTCCGTGACATTTCTAGGAGCAGGCGCTAAACATTGAATAAGGAATATATGAGTCATAAATACATATCATATCATCCATGGAAAATTGAATTTCTAAACATCACAAATCTTGTCAACATTTCCATCCAGTTTTCACAAGCACTAATTACACTGACATAACCCACAAACTGTCCAGCAACCTGTTTCCACTTGTTCCAGGGTAGTCTTCTATGTTTTCAACAGTTCAGCTGTACTGGCTGACCAACCAATATATATTAAACAGCAACATTCCTTTACTATGTCAATTAACCAATCAAGTGCCATCTCCTTGTAAAATAACGAGGCCCTATTCTGGAAAACATGGTATACAAGAATGACATTGCAGCGCTCCAGGAGACGAGACTGGGTGATCAGCTACTCTAAATTGCCAGCTTCAAATGTTTCTGCAACAGGTGACTTCTGGGAATGGCGATTCTCATTCACGACAGTGTGGTGGCTTCAGAGCTAGACATGTCCAGTTGGGACAACGACGACATACAAATACAGGCGGTTAGAGTTAAATCCAGTCTACCATTCATGTTGGTTAATGTGTATGCCCGTAACGCGAGTGTGGATTCCCAGAAGTGGCAGTGCTTAAGTGACATATTAGGTCACGAGAGAAATGTTATTTTCTGTGGTGATTTCAAAGCTAAAGGCAGATCATGAGGAAACATTTCCTCCAACAAACAGGGGGAGGAGCCGCCCAGGTGATGAGGACAGTGCCAATAATCTGGTGCTGGTTTCTCCTTCACTCACTACAGTGTGTAGATGGGGCGTCCCTGGGTACCCAGCAGCAACCACCACCCTTGCAGCTCGAGACTGCACTTAAAACCATTGACCTGGTTTGTATCAACAATGGCTGTGTCACCAGGACAGTAAGCCACCCAGGTGATGAGGACAGTGCTATTGATTGATCTGGCGCTGGTTTCTCCTACACTCAATACAGTGTGTAGATGGGACGTCCTAGGGTACCACAGGTAGCAACCACCACCCTTGCAGCATAGTGGTGGAGAAAGGCAGAACCAGGCAGCACAAGTCAACGGTCAAGACTTTCCAGTATGACAGTACAGGGCAAGATGTGGTGAGTAAAATAAGGCAAGACATGCACAGAAAGCTTCAGGGCAGGAAAAAAAGCTGGGAGCAGCCACCTTGGTGGAATTTTGAGATGGAGAAGGCCTGGGTGGATAACCGCAGTGCTGTAAGGAAATGGCAAAAACACCAAGAAGAACAGAGTTGCCCATCCTAGTCTCTGCATGCACTTAGAAAGAGATATGCACACAAAAGTAAGCTATTTAAAAAAACTGGTTAAAGTGGTTACAAGTGAAAAATGGGCAGAGGTATGTCAAAGAGTAAGCAGACAAGTCACTGAAATTATTCTGGCGACTACATAAAAGCATGAGTGGGGTAGTCAATAATAAGAGAATTTCTGACTTCCAAGGTGCTAACCTCATCTGGCAGAGGACTGATGAGAATAAGGGCAAAGCTCTCTTCGAACACTATCTACAGCAAAGCAACCAGACAGACATCAGAGGCCGAAATCTTGCCAAGGAGGTCACCTCACACACGTGCAAGGCCCAGAACATTTCGAATGAAGATACAGTGACAGTGAAAGAAATTGAGGCTATGCTTCGACGATCTACAAACGGTGCTCCGGGGTCAGATGGCATAAGATACAACGACATCAATAGGTGTACCGACAACGAGCTAGAGAGAAACTAGCAGACATGTATTAGGGGCGTTCATTTGAAAGCCGTTCCAATGGCTTTATTACAAAGGCATGAAAAAAACATTAACAGGTGTGGTAGAATTAAACAAAGCATTCATTTTGAATGAATTATGCATCATGGGTTGGTCAGAAGAAGTCGCCGTAGGAATTCAGGTGATTGCCGTCCGCAAAAAAGGATTGTGGTTGATCACTGAACAAAGTGTTTATCACATTCATTACCTCTGCATCTGTGTGAAATCGTTGCCCTTTGAAAGCTTTTTTTAGAGGTTCGAACAAATGAAACTCACATGGTGACAAATCAGGACTATAGGCTGGATGTTGCAGAATTTTCAACTTCTTCCTTGCTAATGCTTCCTGCACAATCTTTGCGACATGCGGACGAGCATTATCGTGCAACAAAATCACACCGCGAGAAAGCATGCCGGGTCATTTATTCTTGATGGCTTTTTGCAGCTTGTCTAGTGTTTGCAAGTAGTGGGTAGAGTTGATGTTCACACCATGTTCTTTAAAGTCGGCCAACAATAGCCCTTCATGGTGAAACAATGCGCTCAGCATAACCTTACCAGCGAAAACCTGTAACTTGAATTGTTTGGCTTTTGGTGATCCAGCATACTTCCATTGCATGCTCTCTCTTTTGCTGCTCGGCTCAAAGTGGTGACACCATGATTCAACGCCTGGCACTATGCAGAAGAGAAATGCATCACCCTCCACTCTGTAATGCAGCAAGTGGTTCAAACACCATCCCATGCGTTCCTCTTTTTGGGGTAGGTCAACATCCGTGGTACCCACTGTGAACACACCTTCCGATATTGCAGTTTCTTATGAACGACCTTCTTCGTCCTAACTGACACATCAAATTTTTTCACTAGTGAACGTATGCTTCGACGAAGGTTCATATGTACTGCTACTTCAATTTTGGCGATGGTTTTTTCTGTTGCAACAATATGCGCTTGACCCAGCCGTCGAAGATCTGTCGTGAAATGACGTCCTTTCCAAAACATTTGTGCCCAGTCTGTCACTGTTGTCTTCGATACACATTTGTTACCATACTCTGCCTGCATTCTTCGATGAATGTCCACTGGTTGACATCCTTCAAATGAAAGAAACTGAATCACCGCTACTTGAGCTTCTTTGGACGGATTTTGGATCAACCCACCCATTTTCTCAACGGTCAGAAACAGAACCTATGCATCATGGGACGATAAGCACTTGCTCTTTTATTCATTGGTCAGTACTTATCACATGACTATGACATGATCATGTTCAACGTACACATTTACGCCCGGTGCAGACGAACGGATTTTAGATGAACGCCCCTTATACAAGAACAGTATAGGGAGTGCTAGCATCAAGGAGGAGTGGTTACACAACTATCTGATTCCCTTGCCAAAGCCTGGCAAAGACCACACACAAATTCAGGGGTATCGAGTAATAACCATGCAGAATGCAATAGGCAAGCTGCTGGAAACGTTAACTACCAGAAAAATATCAAGCCAGCTAGAGAAATTGTTGCTAGGACAAATTACTTTACCTGTGGTAGTAAATAAAAGGGGCATAATTTTTACTAACATCCAGGAGTGTGGCTAATTTCATATATCATTCAACTCTTAACCCTTTACAGGGCATAGCCGCCATTACCGGCCGATCGCTTAAACGAGCGTAGCGGCCGATTGCGTCCGATACTATTATGCATTGTAATAACGCGATCTCTCGGCTTTCCGACACTTCCGACGGCTACTTTCACTTTCGCTGATAGCTTGACAATGTGGCCGCCATTTGTAAACGCGCTATCATGAATTTGAACGGACTTTTACGGACATTTTTTGATAGTTTTCGGGATTTTTACGCTGTTTTTCAAATTGGATTTCGGCGATTCTTCAAGTGATAGCCGAGATTTTGCTAGGTTCAATTTAAATGACATTAAAGGGCACGAAGTTGACTATTAATCGGAGCTAGATATCAGTGCAAAGCGTTACTTTGCATTAGCAGTCTGAGTCGGACTTTAAAGAAAGTGATTATGATTCTGAAAATGTGTTTGTAAATTGCCGTATAGATGTCAGAAAATCACAAACAACATGCTGTATTTCGTAAATATTTGTGCTCATATATGGATTACCAACAACAATCACGTGAGTAACATATTCTGCATGCTTTTCCCTTCATTGTGTTGTTTATTTAACTAAAATCGGTTGACTAATACCTTATTTGTGATGTTTTTACTAACGCGACCCGAAATTTTACCAACCCTGAAAAAATCTTGCCCGTTCAGGGCTACAAAACGGACAAGCGTCTGCCCTGTAAAA
Source organism: Cepaea nemoralis (assembly GCA_014155875.1). Classification (NCBI taxonomy): domain Eukaryota; kingdom Metazoa; phylum Mollusca; class Gastropoda; order Stylommatophora; family Helicidae; genus Cepaea; species Cepaea nemoralis. The sequence goes on from JACEFZ010020829.1 coordinate 28,475, forward strand.
GGTTAAAGCCCCAGCATGTAGCTGATCAATCTGACTGGCTGTGTGCGTATGTTTATAAAATACCCTCTGACAAACTACACAGAGTGACAGATATTTCTTGAAGTAAAAGGGTAAGAACTGAACATACTACTTTTGTTTCCACTGACATGTATGTTTTTTCAGTAATTTATTTTAAATGATCTAAAATCATTGATCAAAATTGTTAAGCAGATTTTCATAGGTAACCATGACAGCATGAGATTTGTTCTTTTCCTTACTTCTTTCCTACATTTAAGATATATTAAGTAATCTGTTAATGTTTATCAGTTTAATGTTAATCTTTATGTAGTAAAAGTGAACATCACAAAGTGATGGCTACATGTGTGAATTCACAGAAATTCTAGAACTATGCAGCATCACATGGCAAACCAGCATAGGACATTGCCAATCAGGGGGTGTCCTAAAGTAGCATAGCCCGAGGGGCAGAAGACTTCTACATTCTCGTATTATTTAGAAATCAGTGCTAGGCTCAAGGGTATGTATTGCCTCTCACATTGAGTACAGTGAACGGTTTAACTTGTGGGCGAGTTTGTCATTAGGAATCAGAGTGATGTAAACTATAGGAGCTTATTATGTTAGTGCAGGTTGTCTATATATTTGGCACCCACCTACCAGAAATTGTTCTTTTTTTCCTCTGCTAGCCTGCTGTCCCAACCTATAAGTCAAAGTGCTACTAGAATTCAACTTGCTTCTAAAAACCAACATACTTTGCATCAATCTGTTTCTAAAAGCCAATGTACTAAGCATCAATCTGTTTCTAAAAGTAACGTACTAAGCATCAATCTGTTTCTAAAGATCAATGTACTAAGCAACAACTCACTTATAAAAACTGACATGTTAATAAATATCAACTTGTTGCCGACGCATACCAAATGCTGCTACTACCCACGCTTCAATACAGCAAAAGCACTTGTTACTATCTCATCTCATCTCATCATGTTCCTCTTGTGGTGCCCAGGTGAAGTATAAACAGCGGGAGAGTGCCCACATATGGGCTTCATGTATCGATATTCCCATGGATTCTGTTATTCCCTGTGTCCATCGTTTACGTGGTCTGCCTCTTCCTCTGCTTCCCTCTGGTCTGTACATCATTGGTATACTGTTAGTTGGTAATCTACTTGCATGGCAAACCATTTGACTTGCTGCCTTCTAATAAATTCTAGTGCAGCTATAACCCCCACTTTAGTCCTGATTTCTTCATTTCTAATCTGATCTCTTCTTGATACATTGAGTATTCTTCTCAGGAATCTCATTTCAGTTATTGTGATTTTTCTTTTCTCTGTCATTGTCCAGGTTTGGCATTGGTAACATAGAGTTGGTAAGAAGATTGTGCTGTAAAGTGCTTTCTTAGTAGTTATTGATACACGTTTGTTATTTAGTATTGGTGCCATTTGTCCAATGAGTTGGTTTACCTTAATGCATCTATTTTTGATCTCGTCTTCTGATTTGCCATTTGATATTTTATTTCCTAGGTACTTGAAACTCTTTACTTGTTTCAAGGGATGTTCGTTTAGGTGAATTGTTGTTTCTTTTTCTTTAGTTATAGTCATTACCTCTGTTTTACTTGTGCTAATTTTCATGTTATGTTCCCTACACATTTTGTTTAGGCTATTCATGTGGTCTTGTAATTCAGCTTCTGATTTTGCTGTTAGTGCTTGGTCGTTTGCAACCAGGAATTCTCTAATGGTATAATTTACAGATGGTTATTCTTCTGTGCTCTTGCCATGTGGTGTTATTGTGGTCTCCGTTTGGCTGGTTTCTTTACATATGTTGTTACTATCAAATAATGTAAAACATATGGACAATTTAGAGATTGTGTAGGTGCCATATACCTGGATCAGGCTATGGATTGTAAGACACACTTTGCACAGGCATTAGTTTCAAAAGAATGAAAAGTGTGCAAGACGTTTTAGGTGCAAGCATGAAAACGTCACGATAAGATCAGTTAGACTTGAGCTGGCGTCCACGTCGGACACTGGTTTTCTTGTCACTACAGCACGGCTAATATTATGCCGCTTTGTGTAGAATAGTGTGTGTAGGTTGTCAGGTATGGTTGGAACGTTCTGTGGAGCGACTGCTTTTGTTTCCGATATGTCAAAATCGTCGTATTAAAGTGGACTGTGAAAAACTATCCAGAGTCGTCTTATGAAGGTTGGTTGCAGTGGCCGTCTTTGGTTTTCACTTAACAAACAAGGAGGAATGGACCGAATATACGAATTTATATGTATGTGCTCTCTTGCTCCTTGGCATGGGGGTTTCGCAGTGGTAATTATGAACCCGTGATTTATTATTAATTTATGACATATTAGTAACAATTTAACATTCATACAATGGATCGAGCCAAATACAAGTGAAGGCCAAGGTCACGTAAAGATTCTTATAAATTACATGCAAATTATTTTGTGAAATAATCTCTAAAAAAAAGTAACCATGTTTTGAGCATGGGTGATGACGTCATTGTTTTGGTGGTGACCAACACACATCCGGCAAACGACATTGATTCTTTATCATGCAACATTTCAGAGCTCCGAGAAACTTGAGCATTTATCGATTGCGGGAAAGTTGTACTCCTATATTATTGACGACTCCAAACAATCTAACGATCGTAACATCATCCAGTTTCCTGATAGTTTTGAAGATACAGCATCTTTCTTACACTTAACGAAGATTTGAGATGTTGATCGTGCACGTAACAATTACCATTCATCTTCACAGATACAGCAAATATAGTTTCAACAGGAAATTAATTGACAAATAAACTTTTGCGGTTCCATTTGTGTTAAATCGGATGAAAGCGTTCATTGACACTATACTGTCACAAAGTACTCACTTCAACTAGATGTATGCATTGTAAACTTGGTTACAAACGACATGGAAAGGAAGAGCATGAGAAATAACAGAAAGACAGACAGGTTGAGTTCAAGGTGTTGATCAACTGTGTATGTAAATCATGACTAGGGTCAACAGTATTACAGGTTAGTCATTTGAATCCGTATAGTTTGTGCTCATATAATTCGGATGCTGACCTGGTCTTAACAGGCACTCCGAAAGAGGCAACTACAGATTATCTGATATTAACTTTGTAAAAAGATGCCTAATAACACGGCATTGAACTGTAAGAGCCACACGTCAGGATTCGGTATATTCCAGTTCACACTTTTCTCTCCAGTTCTTGATCATTTTTACTGTTATTGGAAAGGTTGAGCCTATGTTCTTCAGTACCAACATGTTTGTTGTTACACATAATGATACGTCATGAAGAGGACCAACAGTTGTCAGAGGAAGTTTATATACGCTACTCACCGAGAACATTCTAAAGAAATTATACAACGCAATATACAATATTTTTTGGAATACGACAACACAAAACTGAAAACAATATCAAGTACTTTTAAATTACAAAGCCACATCAATTATGTATAAATTTTTCGAAGTACATCGAACTTGGAAATTATCATTGAATTCCTGGAAATGATGTGTTTTTGGATGAAGTCAAACTGATGCGTTAGCATTGACAATCAATCAAACATTTGGATGAAATCAATTGCATCTTGTTTCTGGATCATGAATCTATGGTTCTCAGAACATTCAAATATTTAAATATTCTTCATGGTTTGAGAAATCTCGTGAAAGAATTCGACTGCAACGAAAATTCGATTTGTCATAACAGTAATAAACAATTCTTACATGAATAAAAAAAAAAAATTAACCTTGAGAAACAGAACTTATCGAAATGTACGCTAAACCTAATAAACAAGTCGCCAATAAGCCAAATGATAATCACATCGTGAAATACATACTTCACTTAAGACAGTGTGAATTGCGTACACGAAACGTTCTGAAGTCATAATACAACCAACACTGCCCGAGATACTCAATCATTCATTATCAAATCACAAACTTCTTTGGCTACAAATCTGAGGGATGTCCATGCATGTTAGTTAGTTAGTTAGTTAGTGACAGATCATCCTCATTGCACATCGAACCATTCAGTCCATAAGAGCTCGGATCCCCTCCTCAGCAAATCCCGCAACGTGTAGCGGCTAACGACGCCAGTTCTGTGTTGGTTTATAAATCTTCTTTGGCTTCCTGCGTAGTGTCCATGCATGTTTCAACTTTAAAGGTATTTTCTCGAATCTTACTGCTTTTGAGGAATTGCTCAAAAACATTGAATCACCAAACCCACAGATAGTTATTCATCCACGTCTATTATGTCAACCAAACTCCTATATGTCGAGACCAGAAGAAATTCCATTCAACGTGTTCAAGATAGAATGTAACTTTTCGAGCAAGGCCAATCGGTCGCCTGAACCGATGACTGGATACATCGTTTTGAGACCTCCTTTATATGGATGCGAGAGGTCCCGGGTTCAAATCCCGGACGAGCCCCCCCATGCCAAGGAGCAAGAGAGCACACACATATATATTCGTATATTCGGTCTAATCCTCCTTGTTTGTTAAGTGAAAACCAAAGACGGCCACTGCAACCAAACCTTCACAAGACGACACTGAATAGTTTTTCCCACAGTCCACTTTAATACGACGATTTTGACATGTCGAAAAACAAAAGCAGTTGCTCCACAGAAAGTTCCAACCATACCTGACAACCTACACATAACATTCTAAAAAAGCGGCGTAATATTAGCCGTGCTCTAGTGACCAGAAATCCTCTCTGAACTTGCTTTTCTCGCAGCCTGACCATGGCTGTAGATTCATCACTTGGTTCTCGCAAGCGTCTTACTTCTCGTACAGCATTCAGTATATCAGCCTGGTCCATGGCTTTTCCACCATCCACAGTAGCCTTACCTGCAAGCCTGTTAACCTGCTCATTTCCTTGTACACCCACATGCTCTGGCACGAAAATGAAACTAATCTTTGCCAGTCGGGACTACCTCAGAGACACCAACCACTGTCTTCAGATCCAACCCATCTATACACCCAAACTATATCTACTTAAACTTAAGCTGAATTAAAAGCTCCACTTTAAATAGTTTATGATTCTGGTGATAAATCAGTGTAAGAGATCACAATCAGTAGCGTTTAGACTTCAAAAGAAGATGAATACCTACAGAACTAATACCTCCTTTTTACCACTGAAGTGGAACACAAGTGGGATTGACTATTATTTCGAGTCATAACTACAGTTAGACTTGGTAGACAACCTCCACCCACCATATTCAAGATTCTGTTCATCCATTTGGAGAGGACCCAAATCGGGTGACAGTCAGTATAGAACCTAAAACTGTGCAAAGCACCTACCCTGATCTAGTCTACAGAAGCAGTACTGAGTGAGAAACCACAAGACAAGCTAAACCCATACACCAAGGATCCTGTGGTGTGATAACTTGTTAAGTAACCTGACTGATCAGTCATGCAAGTAAAATTCTACTAAAAATCATAATGGGAACTCTTTGTATGAAAATGTAAGAAGAAATTAACGCGGTTTAAGCTGGATTTAGACAAGGAAGAGGAACAAGAGATCACATTCCCAACATGTGTTTAATAATAGAAAAGTGTAGAGAATTTAATGTAAACCTATTCTGATGTTCTGTGGATTATTCAAAGGCATTTGACTGTGTACAACATCAGAAACTTTGGAAAATCATGAGGAATATGGGTTTTCCATCACATGTAATACAACTCATAAAAATGCTCTATCTAGACCAACAAGCAGTGGTGAGAATAGATGGCGAGACATCAGATTGGTTTGACATCAAGCAAGGAGTCTGACAAGGCTGTGTGCTGTTTCCCTATTTGTTTAACCTATACGCCAAAAATATAATGAGAAATATCAGAGATGATACAAACGGGGAAATATTATGCCCTAAATATTGGTGGTCATGACATATCAGAGATTCGATATGCTGATGATACAGTATTGCTATCCACAACACAGAACACAGAATGGTATAGAACACCTAATAACCTCAACCCAATTGAATAGTGAAAATCACAACTTATATCTCAACTTAGCAAAAACAAAGATAATGTATACAGACAAAATACTATGGAGAAAGAAATATATGTTAATGAGGAAACATTGGAGGTAGTGGAAAATTTTTAATACCTTGCGTCATTGATTACCAACAATGGTGACACAATGAAAGAAGTTAAAAGACAAATATCTATTGCTCTTCAAAGACAAATGAATAAATTGTGGAGAGGGACAGATAGAACTATAAAAATTAGATTTTTAAGAGTATGCATCTTTCCCATTGCAACATACACCTGTGAGACCTGGACACATACTAAACAAGCTGACCATCGCATAAATGCCTTTGAATATAAATGTTAAAGATGAGTTCTTTATGATGATAATAGAGAAGAACAGTATAATATTTTTTTTAACATAATGAAGGACCATCAATTTTGACGATGGAGGTTCAGAATGCTCTTAACCATATGAAATCTGGCAAGACCCCCGGTTCAGACAGCATTACAACAGAAATGATTAATGCTTTAGAAGAATATGGAATAGATAAAGTTATCAGACTCCTGAATACAATATATGATACTGGAAATATACCTCATGAATTATGTAACTCTATATTTATTGCAATCCCAAAGAAATCAGGAGCCTTGGAATGTGATCAACATCGAACAATTAGTATAATGAGTCACATCACGAAGATTTTGCTAAGAATTATCATGCAAAGAGTTAGGAAGAAAATACAACCAGAAATAAGAGAAGAACAATGTGGGTTTGTAGAAGGCAAGGGTACAGTAAATGCTGTATACATACTGAGAACAGTAATTGAAGGTTCTATAGAAGTAAACAAAGATCTACACCTTTGCTTTATTGACTACACAAAGGCTTTCGATAAAGTGAGACATGTCGACATGATAAGGATGCTTGAAGATCTACAAATTGATGGAAAAGACCTTAGACTTGTAAAAAACATATATTGGAAACAACAAGCTGCCATAAGGACTGATAATAAAGTAGGTCAATATAAGCCTATTAAGAGAGATGCGCGACAGGGATGTGTAATGTCTCCAGATCGTTTTTCCCTGTACAGTGAAAATATTTTCAGAAATATAGAAGATATGGAAAGAATCAACATAGGGGGACAATGCATCAATAACATTAGTTATGCAGATGATAGTCTTGATTGCAGACAATGAACAGGACCTGCAACATTTAGTAGATGCGGTTGTTGCTCACAGTGAACAACTAGGGTTAGAATTGAATTCTAAGAAGACACAGGTTATGGTCGGCACTGGGAAGAACGAAATACCACAATGTAATATACAAGTAAATGGGCATTTTCTTAAACAAGTGAATTGGTACAGTTATCTCAGAACAGTCGTAACATCTTTTGCAAGATGAAAAACATTCTGACCAATAAAAAGATATCAACTTAAACGAGAAAAAGAGTGTTGAGGTGCTACATAGAACCTGTACTTTTGTATGGATGTGAAGCATGGACAATAAGCAGACAAGTTGAAAAACATTTTATGGCTATAGAAATGTGGTTTCTGAGGAAAATGCAAAAAATACCATGGACAGACAGCAAAACCAATGAACAAGTCCTTCAAGAAACAAATGATCGTAAACTGATTAGAGACATTAGACGCAGACAGTCAACAGTTTTTGGGCATGTTATGAGAAGAAATGAATTGGAGAACTTAGTGACAACTGGCAAGATCGAAGGGAAGAGGCCAAGGGGAAGACCGAGAAGTAAATACTTGGATGGCTTGGCCACATGGCATGGGCGAGACAGAAACACAGGGCTGATCCACGACTCTGGTAATTGAGTGAGATGGCAAAACATGATCGCTCATGCTTATCGGCATGGCACATGTTGGATGGATATGCCTGGGAAGAGAAGAAGAGGAAGGCCAAAGAGAAGATGGGTGTAGGATGTAGCGGATGACCTCCAGGTGGGTGTATTGGACACAAGACATCTTGCTTATGATCGAGAGGTTTTCCCGGAAGGTTTTTATGGGAGCAAGGTTCTGCAAAGGACATGCTACTGAATGAATGAATGAATGAATAAATGAATGAATGAATGAATGAATGAATGAATGAGAAGGAGCAATGCAAACGTCTATATGCATCAGCAGGTGACTGTGCTGCCCCATGGTGACCAATTCACTTGTGCAACACATATTATAGTTCTTCTCTCTAGGAAGGAAACCTCTTCAATGATACTATATGCTACTTCACCAGTCTCTGGAACCATACACTCCTTTCCACTTAATATATTTTATTTATATAATGCTACCCATCTTTTTTTCTGAGCATGGACTAGGAGTGAAAGAGTCTGAGAGATACTTTTTTCTCCTCCTTGATTTTATAATCTCTATGGTGGAAAATGTAATTAATTTTCCTGTAGGCAGGTGTGCGTGAGCAGCAGGACAACCAGTCTTTCCTATGATCTACTTACATACTCTGTGTAAGACTTGACTTTTGACTCCTGTCACTCAACCAGCGACACTGTCTCATATCTATCCATAGATGTATTCTACCTAATGAACCACAACATTTAAGAGACTCTTGGCTTGATTGTGAAAACTAATTCTGTCTCGGATAGTCTGCTCTACTGTTGCACCCCGCTTTTGTCTCGTTAGATATCTCTTGCTTGCCTGCCTTTATTATTTACATGCATAATAATCAGAATGTCCAGAAATTATTCTCACAAATTAATCGGCCACATGATGTATGCCAAAGAAAGCAAACTTAATCCTTCTTTTCGACAAATTTTTTTTTAGAAATACAAGTAATATTAATTCTTGTGTTCATAAAATGGCAGAATTCATCAGCTGCTTTGAAGCTACAGAAAACTGTCATTAATATGATATTAACTTTCTCTTTAAACAAAAAGTATAAGCTATTCATGCACAGTTCTATTCAAGGATCTCTTCCATCAGCTCATTATATAAGCAATACACTTGTTGTATGCCAGATAAAAAAAAAATTCATGATGCTTACCATTCATTACAATATTTCACATACTCACTTATACTACTAAGTGTTTTGCAACAATGTGCTGTTGTGTTATGGATATTTGCTTGTGTTACTGCTGGATATCAACTGTACTTACATCTTTAAGATCACTGTTCTGTTGCAGGTACTGCACCTGGGCAGATTCCAGCTGGTTGATGTACCTAAAACAAAACATGAAATCTACATATTTCAGTTTCTTTTTACAAGCAACTTTTATTATATAAATTAAATTGAATATAGAGAACAATATAGAGAGATCATACTTGAAACAATGTACACAACTGAAAAATATGAAGTGGAGGGCAGCTTTACACAATAAAATTACAAAACAACAAAGGATAATGCGACGACAAGCCTTCATCAGCAAACAACAACAATAACAAGAAAACCAACACACCAAAACATAAAAGATACCACAGTAACTACATCAAAACACAATATTATGGAATCATGTGAAATAAAAACAAGCAAACAGAATTAAATAAAATATGTGGTACTTCTTTAGTCCCCTGCATAGTGCTCTTCTGGCTTCACCACTTTTGACTTGATGTTCTTACAGTCAGGTCACAATTGTAGATTCAGTCATCACTTGATTCATTTAATCATCCTGCCTTCTCTGTGGGCATTAACTATATCAGCCTGGTCCATTGCTCATCTAATCTCCACAGAAGACAGGCTTGCAAGCCTATCATCATCATCATCAAGTGCCGTGCCGGCTGGCGTAGGCGTTCATGGCTCTCCATAGATCTCGGTCTTTGGTTTTCTGGATCAACTCTGGTGCTGATATTCCTCCATGCCACCGTCTCAATCCATCCAGCATCACTTCTCTTGGTCTACCTCTGCCTCTCTTCCCCTTCGATCTTTCCAGTTGTTACGATGTTCTCCAATGCCTCTCTTCTCATCACGTGACCGAAAAAGATGTTTGTCTCTGTCTTATTGTTGTATATAATGTTCTAGTTTCATTAGCCTGTTTCAGGCACTCGTCGTTAGTTACTCTGGCAGTCCAAGGAATTCGCAACATTCGTCTCAGGAACCACATCTCTGTTGCTTCTAATTTCTTCTTAATTTGTTCATTTACGTTCCAAGATTCACTGCCATACAGCAAAACTGGTTCTACATAGCATTTCAGCACTCTCTTTCTTACATTCAGTGATAGTGACTTATTGCATAAGATACTCTTCATTTTCTGAAAAGCGGCTTTTGCCTGCCCTATTCTACTCCTAATCTCTGTTGTACATCTTCCATCTGATGTTATAAATGCCCCTAGGTATCTAAAATTATCAACTTGGTTAAGGATTTTCCCTTCTATTTCTATGTCACATTTTGGTGTCACCATTTTCTTTGATATTACCATTGTTACTGTTTTCTTGATATTCAAGGAGAGTCCTTTCCTTGCACTCTCTGTTACTACAACGTCTAATAATTGTTGTAGGTCTGTTGAATTATCCGCCACCAATACTGTGTCATCTGCATAGCGTATATTATTTATATTATAACCTCCAACTAGTATTCCTGGCATCTCTTTGATCAAGCCTATCAGCTTGTTCAATTAATTTTATACTTCATGGTCTGTACAAAAATGAATATGATATTTGTCAGCCTTGACCTCCTCGAAGATACTACCAACTACCTTCAAGTCCAGCCCACCTCGATTTTCTTGAGCATACTCATTGAGTCACTGAGAAAACATGCCCAGGTGAAAGTCTCCACACCAGGCTAATGCTTAAGTCACTGCCATGACCTCCATACTCAGGCTCCTTGTCAAGATGAAAGAAAGCATGCAGTCTTCCTTCAGTTCTCCCTCTGACCTGAGCCATAAAAGTCCATTAGCTCCTCACATGCTGAACAACAAACTCATCAGAACAATTATCAAATATAAAGGCCTAAACTTCTACCTCCACAATTACTGGGTTTTGTTGTCTACATCCCTTATCCAGCCAGATGCTACTGAAAAGGATATATTGCACTCATTCGGCATTTGTATCTACTCTTCACCAGGCTCTATGTCCTCAAGTGAACAAACCTATTGAATGTCATCAGCCTGAATCATCCAGGATTTTCCTCTTTTAACAAGCCACCCCCCTTTTTTTTGCTCGATTTCAATGTGCAGTGAATGATGTGTATCAGCAATGGCTAGGAGATAGGCATGTGCTCTGCAAATTCTTATTCTGCCTCCCATGATTGGGAAATCAAGGAGGTACTTCTTGCCAGTCTCTCCATCTGAGAATGGTGGTTGAGAGCCAGGATCACCAGGGCATACTCAAAATGACCAGACCATGGCATAGGTCTTTTGTGTTGGCATTCTGACGGCGGCATTATGAGTAGTGTACCTGTGCGGGCTGTTGGCTTGCCGAGACTCCTGTCTGTTCCACTTTTCACATGGGGCGTAAGGAGCATTTTGTGTGATATTCACTGGCACAGGAACAGAGCATAATGGGGACAAACCGATGCCGTGAAGTTGGAACCACGACTAATAGGAGACGATAAGATGCTAGTCACAATTTGTCGCCGTCATTACCTCCATTGTAGCTGTGCCTCTTTGAGCTTTCATTACGATATCATCTATGTGCTTAGAATAATTACACCACCCTACAATTTCTGCACATTGTTTGGAAAATATACATTAGTGATACTTAATTGTAATTATTAATATAGTATGTGATAGTGAACGCAGTTTCATAATCCCAACAGGTTCAAAGTCAGCAGCAGACAATTTGGGAGCAGATCTCTTTGGATTCATTTTCACAACAGTATGAGCATTGGCTGTTCAGAAAGCAATGACAAACTACTGAATGTAAAATTGCATAGAAAATCATAAACAGCCAATAAATGCTGGGGTTTGATTTTAACATCATGTAAAAGACAGATTTAAATGCATACATGTGCAATGTGCAGCTCTATCAGGCATGCATCAGCTGGCACAAGTTCTGGACCCATTCCACTGTCAGTAGCCAATGCGTGTAGATTTTTCATCTGTGCACTGTGTGTTTTTCTTGCCATATTGCCACAGCAATTAATATCTCACATAGGCATCCATGGCGCCAAACTGCATCATATGTCAGATCAGTATAAAACTAGAAGTAACGAGTCAAACACACGATCAAATTGCTGAGTGAAACACATCAGATTCAGAACAGAGCAAATTACTAAAACTTAATTCTTCGGGTTTAGTTTAGAAACCAGAGATGACCATAATACATCCTCATGTCATTTACCAATATTTGTTCCTCTCAGCTGGGATAGCAAACGCAAGAAAGTCCTATTACCAGTTTAAAAAGTCTAACTAAAGAAACAATTTTATTACCATTGTGATTAGTATACAACCTGGTATTAGGTCCTGTTTCAAACGAACCAGTGGTCTTTACCAAGAAGATATCCTTCAGGACTCAAAGCCAGACATCTTAGAAACAAGCCTCATCAGTAACTGAAGCTGTAACAAGAACTGCAGATCCCCTACTAAAATTAAAAGACCATCAGGTGAAAATGTTTCCTGAACAGATCTGGATGTGTGCTACCTCCTAGTCTCCCTTGTGATGATAAAGTTCACTGAAGACAAAGACTCATAGTCTCAAAGACTCATAGACTCAAACCTTTCATATTCCCTTGAGGGGTTTTATTTCCATTTAAGGAGAGTGAGCTTTCTTGCCCGTTAGGATTAAACATGCATTATTCCATTTGTTTGTGTCCTAAGTGTTACTGTCTAGGTGAAATGGAGTTCAGATCATAAAACAGTTCTTGCACACGCGTCCGGACTCCCTTTGACGTATCATTGGTGCCCGGCGGTGATAAGTAAGCCTAACATGATGATGAAACAACAGATCAGAAGAAGAAATCCACGCAAACGGGCTGGCTTATACAGAATGCAGTATAAATGTGACAGACTGAGTATTAGATAAGTGCAGGTACTTTACTGGTGTACTGCATTTAATCAACGCTGACCCATTCTTGAAAAGCACCTTTATGGTAGTGACATCGTAGTTCTACAAGAAATGCATCTTAGCAATGAGACAATCAGTGTCACAGGTTTTCACTGCTTCATCAACCGGTGGCACCTTGGGCAGATCATTCTTGTCCATGATAACATACAGAGCTACTTGTTTTAATGCTACCAAAACTGAACAAAGAACATTCCTAGATCAGTGGCTACAGAATAATAACAATGCAGTACACCGCAGACAAACTACTAGAAAAAATTGTAGCACAGAGACTTGCTTGTGACTTGGATTCACTTGGTTGCTTCCAACCCACACTTGGAGGATACAGATAAAATAAAAAGTCATGACTCAATGCGACAGTTGAGTTTAGTTGAGTTGAGTCAAGAACCGACATCACTGCACTCAGGACATTCCCATACGTGCTCAGTCCCCTTGTTCAACAGCCAGCGAAGAGTCATACTACTAATCGTTCCCACCGCTATCTGATTAAATGTTCTCCTTGTCTTCCCTCTCAGTTTTGAGATTCTTCCAGAACCCCTGCCGATCCCCCGCAATCTCATTCTTTCCACATATGGGTTCTCAATCTGTTCCTCCGCCTTCTCCAACTGGTCCCACAAGCGCACGACCACCTCCCCCTTGTCCATAGGCAAGATACCACCAAAAGGTGCATTCCCTGCTAGCCTATCAGCCTGTTCATTCCCCCGTACACCCGCATGGCCAGGGCAAATTTATCCATACAATTCTCACAATCTGTGACCTCTGAAGCGACGAGAGCCATTCCACAAGAAACATTCCTTTCTCCACCTTGCTAAGCATATTCTTTGAATCTGTAATGTTGCAGTAGTCTCCTCTAGCCACCGGAATGCCGCTGTTACTGCCTCCACCTCCATTCTCATGCTGGAGGTCATAGTCTCATATGCCAGGCTCTCCTTTTTCAAGACTCGCCCATTAGCCTTTGCAATAAAGCCCCAGCCACTACGTCTGTTTCTCACCACTGACCCATCGGTATGACTATGTCACCTTGATGTGTGTTGCTCTGGATCAGCTGTTGCACTTCAAACTCAGTGTGGCCCACTGCCCATTCTCTGCACTCACAACCCAGTGTTATTATTACATCGTGCCAGTCTGTCATGACATCCGGAACTTCAACCCACTCTCTTTCACGATTGATGGTCTCTAGATCACACACCTGACTTACAGAAAGTTCTGCCTGTGCCATCCAGGACCTATCTCACCTTAGTCTATGACCCCTTACCATATCCACTGCTGCATTCAGCGGGTGATCCCTGTCTGCGGCAACTCTCAGATACCATTTGGCCTGAAGGACCCTATGCCTATCCGTCATTGCAGGTAGCGCTAGGATATGCCTCATGCAGATAATTGGCGTGTCCTTTGTGCACCCCAGTATTAACCGCATGGCAGCATACTGTATGCACTCCAGCCTTTTAAGCTGGCTTTTTGATACTGTCAGCAGCCCCAAACCATACTCAATGACAGAAATTATTAACCCTTTACAAGGCATATCGTCCGATTCCGGCCGATGCCATAAAACGATCGTAGCGTCCGATTCCGGCCGATACTATTATGCATTATAAAATCGCGATCTCTCGGCTTTCCGACACTTCCGACGGCTACTTTCGCTTTCGCCTACAGCTTGACAACGTGGCCGCCATTTGTAAACGCGATAGTATCAATTTAAACGGACTTTTAAGGACAATTTTTGATAGTTTTCGGGATTTTTACGCTGTTTTTCAAAATGGATTTCGGCGATTCTTCAAGTGATAGCCGAGATTTCGCTAGGTTCATTTTAAATGACATTAAAGGCACAAAGTTGACTATTAATCGGAGCTAGATATCAGTGCAAAGCGTTACTTTGCATTAGCAGTCGTGAGTCGGACTTTAAAGAAAGTGATTATGATTCTGAAAATGTGTTTGTATATTGCCGTATAGGTGACGGAAAATCACAAACAACATGCCGTATTTCGTAAATATTTGTGTTCATGTATGGATTACCGGCAACAATCACGTGAGTAACATATTCTGCATGCTTTTCCCTTCATTGTGTTGTTTATTTAACTAAAATCAGTTTACTAACACCTTATTTGTGATGTTTTTACTAACGCGACCCGAACTTTTTCCAAACCTGAAAAAATCTTGCCCGTTCAGGGCTACAAAATGGACAAGCGTCTGCCCTGTAAAGGGTTAACTGCTGAAAGAGCCTGTACAGCATCCTCTGATCTACCCCGGTTGCTGCCATCGCCCTTAATGCATTAAGTCCCATACCAGCCTTCACCACCAAATCCTCCACATGCTCCTTAAAAGATAAACACCTGTCAAAGGTGATACCCAAGTACTTCAATTTACTCTCTCTCGACTAAGAGGACATCCATTCAACATAATATCTGGGACGTCTGCCTTGACGATCCGGTTATCCAGGGAGTACCATAAAACTGATGCCTTGTCTGGGTTTAAAATGGCCCGTGTCCCTGCGCCACTCCGTCATCTTGTCTACCGCCACCTGTACGTCTTTCGCCAAACTGGCCTTGTCTCTGCCCTGTCTGTA
Organism: Cepaea nemoralis; assembly: GCA_014155875.1. Classification (NCBI taxonomy): domain Eukaryota; kingdom Metazoa; phylum Mollusca; class Gastropoda; order Stylommatophora; family Helicidae; genus Cepaea; species Cepaea nemoralis. The sequence continues at coordinate 43,962 of JACEFZ010020829.1, forward strand.
CACCAGCACATCATCTGCAAATGTCAAGATTCTACCCACACCTGGTGTCTCAATAGCTGCGATTTTGCTAGTGTAGACATTAAAGAGCACCAGGGACAAGCAGGTGTAATAGTACAGGGGTCAGAAGTCCAAGTACCCATGCGCAGTGCAACCTTACTCTCATTAAGGACTGCTGCAACCTATCTAACAAGGCAAGGGCAGACTTCCATGTCCAACAGTGTGTGTATTAACCGATCATACCTAACCCTGTTATACGCATCCTCCAGGTCAAGAGCTACCGCCACTGTCTCCTGTTTATCCTGGAAGCCCTCGTAGACATCAAATGCAAAAGTTGCAGCATTGGCACAGGTGTCCTTTCCAGGCCGGTAGCTCCCTGAGTCCTTGGGGAAGCAGATTCTGACTTTCCAAATGTTGCTGGAGCCTGCGTGCTACTATCTTTTCGAGGACTTTGCTATACGTGTTTTGCAGGGTTATGATTCGGTATCCATTAAGTCTGGAGTGGTCCTTACCTGGCTTTGGGAGTGGGACCAGGTAGCTATGCAGCCAATCGTGGGGTATTTCCGCCGTATTGATGCTTAGGTTGAAACAAAGAGCCATCTCCTCCAAGTCCCCATCATTTATGTTCCTCATATGGGAGTACCTCACCCCATCTGGACCTGGCGCTGTGTCTTTAGCCCGTTTCAGTACCCGTCTAATGTCCTCCACTTTAATCTCACAGTCCTCCTTCCTAGTGACCCGTGACAAGGCTTCTCTGACATTATCTCTAATAGCCCTATCTTGCTGATCCGTCTGTTTTAAAAATCGCGCAAGTAAAGCCTCCCCTTTGTCCTTGTCAGTTGTCATAGGTCGGTTGTTATCATCATAAACGGTGCCATGTGTACCAGGCATCACCTGTCTTTTCATCTGCCGGTGCAGCCTCCAGAATTTTCCCAATGTCACATCCCCACCGACTTCATTGATAAACTGTTCCCACTTAATCCTCTTTGCCTCTGCTGCCTGGAGTTTGAAGTCCTGCACCTTTACTTTTTTATACCTTTCAGCCTCTTCCAATTCTGTGTCCACTGAATTGGTTGCTCTCCGCATCCTCTGCCAATTCCTTATGGCCACCCTCTTTTCCCTCCATGAATTCTCGACCTCTGGTGTCCACCATGGTGGTTGAGTAAAGAGTCTTCTTGTTGGTTTAGATCTTCCCTCTGATCTTAGGCGCCCCAAGAGTGAAGAGTGGTCGTGACCATAACTGAATGCCCTGCGAGCTCTTATAGCCCTAACTGTGCTGGACTTAGGTATCAGCACAGAACAGGGGAGGTGGTCACTTCCATGGTCTCCAAGGACGCTCCATTTTATATCTGATGCCGCCTCTTGGGATACAAGCGCCAGGTCGATGGCCGTGTCAGGGTCCCCCGGTCTCATTGCTAGCCTAGTGGGTGTACCGTCATTTAGACAGACAACATCCATCTCAAGCAAGGCCTCAGCAAGAGCAATACCCTGTCTGTTCTCTCCCGACCTGTCCCATTCCTTGGCGCGGGCAGTTGAAGTCACCACATATCAGATACCTGGTATCTGGAGTGTCCACTGAACCTTTCAACCAGTCCCAACTCTCTCTGCTTATGCAAGATTCCCCACTTACATATACATTTATCAGGTTCCAGCTGTATCGGCCGATTTGTATCCGCATTCCCTGCACCTCTTTACTCTCCTGACCCCACCCACTCATATCCAGTATTGAATGCTGTAAACCGTCCTTGACCACCAGAGCCTGCCCATGTCTTCCCTGCCCAGTTGGGTTGATGTAACATGTGTAGCCAGGGCACTTAAAAGAGTTCGTATTCAGTTCTTGTAACATCAGGACATCGAAATCGTAGACCAGTTTCTCCAGTATTGGTCCTCGTTGCTTCGCACTGCGGCAATTCCAATACCCAACCCGTACATTTTTGAGTCCCAAACGATCCGTTTTCCTTCTACCCTTCTGGCTCCAGCCCTCTTCTTCCTTTTCCTTCCCTCCTCTCTCCTTCCTCTTCTTCTCCGCTTCATTCTCTCCCCGCTGGCTGTTGTCAAAGGTATCAAGCACAAAGCATGTACTCCGTTGCTTCGGCGATAATTCTTTGTATTATTCATAGTTGGTTAGATATGACGGCAGGATATAATCGGTCACCCTAGTAGAGCCTGCCTGCTAGGGAAGGGGCAGGGGATGTCCCTTAGGAGTCCATACGCCTGGCGCCGCCCCGCCCGCATACCAGACGTTCCACGTTCACGACCAGCTCACTCCGTGGCCATTCAGTCCTCGGCACGTCGGTCCACCTTAAACTTAGGGGTTTATAATTGGAGTTTTCCATCTCCTAGATTGGCCGCTGTAATAGCTAACGGGCCCAATCTACCCGGGGGCAAGAGGTTCCAGAGCCTCTTTCCTGACGAACACAGTAGATGCATGGATACAGGGGAACAAAACCAATGTCATAAATATACATCAAACAGCATATACTACATAGTTAAAGTCACTACACAACAGAAAAATAACTCTCGCTGGTAGATAGTTGAGCCCCAAACAAAGCAGTGACAACATCAGTAATTTGGTTGACTTCATACGTTGAGCTCTGTAGTGCTGAGACAACAACATGACACTGCCTGAGTAAATTACATAGCAGAAATCTGAACAGGTGTTGAGCTGCTGCCTGAACATGTAAGTCATATAAATGCTAGTTTAGACATATAGAGATGCATTATCACTGAATGCGACAGTCTTTGCCCACAACGTTTATGAAGGTTTTCAGGTTCGAAAAGATATATGTGCGACCACCATAGACTTACAATAAAGTATCCTTCGAGTACTTGGTGCAAATCCCCCTCAGACTGAACATATATCCTTATATCATATGATGGATAGCTGCAGCCCTTCTCCAAAGAAAGGCAGTGCTAAGATGTGGGAATTGGGTCTTCTGAGCCGATAATGATATGTCTAGGACTGCCATAATGTTCCCCACTGTCACCAATATTATTCAATGACTGTCATCTGCTAACAACATTCTGGTATATTGACAGGGCTGAGATAGACAGACCATTGCCAGTGCCATGCAGGGCAAACTTTATAGAATTTCCTCCTAGTGTGTCAATTCCAGTGCCCTGGTCAACCCCGCAAGGCACCAGTTACATGGTTCTCCTTAAACAATCGTGTTGTTAAAACATACTTGCCAGCAGTGAGAATGGGCAGGAACATTATGATGAGAATCCAATCAATCAATCATGTGCCATGCCGGAAAGCATGGGCGGTCATGACTTCGCCATTTCACTCGATCACCAGAGTCGTGGATCAGCTCAGTGTTCCTGTCTCGTCCATGCCATATGGCCAAGCCATCCAGGTATTTTCCTCTCGGTCTTCCTCTTGGTCTGTTCCCTTCGATCTTGCCAGTTGTCACTAAGTTCTCCAATCCATTTCTTCTCATAACATGTCCAAAAAATTTTGACTGTCTACGTCTAATTTCTCTAATCAGTTTACGATTTTCATTTGTCTCCTGTAGTACTTGGTCATTGGTTTTTCTGTATGTCCATGGTATTCTTTGCATTTTCCTCAGAAACCACATTTCTGCATGCCATCAGATGTTTTTCAGCTTGACTGCTCATTGATCCAAGTTTCACATCCATACAAAAGAACAGGCTCTATGTATCCCCTCAACACTCTATTTCTCGTTTCAATTGACATCTTCTTATTGGTCAGAATGTTTTTCATCTTGCTAAAGGCTACTTTCGCCAGTGTCGATTCTTGTTCTAATCTCTTCAAGGCATCTCCCATCAGATGTTATGACTGTTCCGAGATAACTTGTACCGATTCACTTGTTGAAGAATACTTCCATTTACTTGTATATTACATTGTGGTACTTCGTTCTTCCTAGTGATGACCATAACCTGTGTCTTTTTACAATTTAATTCTAACCCCAGTTGCTCACTGTGTACAACAACCGCGTCTACTAATTGTTGCAGATCCTGTGCATTGTCTGCAATCAATACTGTATCACCTGCATATCTAATGTTATTGATGTTTCGTCCTCCAATGCTGATTCCATTATCTTCTACATTTCTGAAAATATTTTCACTGTACAGGGAAAACAGATCTGGAGACATTACACATCCCTGCCTAACACCTCTCTTAATAGGCTGATATTGTCCCACTTCATTATCAATCCTTATGGCAGCTTGTTGTTTCCAATATATGTTTTTATAAGTCTAATGTCTTTCCCATCAATTTGTAGATCTGCAAGCATATCCACCATGTTGACATGTCTAACTCTATCAAAAGCCTTTGTGTAGTCAATAAAGCAAAGATGTATATCCTTGTTTACTTCTATAGCACATTCAATAACTGTTCGCAGCATATACACAGCATTTACTGTACCCTTTCCTTCTACAAACCCACATTGTTCTTCCCCTATTTCAGGTTGTATTTTCTTCCTCTCTTTGCATGATAATTCGTAGCAAAATCTTTATGATATGACTCATTATACTATTTGTTCTATGTTGATCACATTCCAAGGCTCCTGATTTCTTTGGGATTGCAATAAATACAGAGTTACATAATTCCAGTATCATATAATGTGTTCAGCAGTCTGATGACTTGCTCTAGTCCATATTCTTCTAAACCTTTAATCATTTCTGTTGTGATGTTATCTGCACCGGGGGCCTTGCCAGCTTTCATATGCTTAAGAACATTTCGAACCTCCATCTTGAAAATTGGTGGTCCTTCATTATTAAATCTAATATCGTACTGTTCCTCTCTGTTATCATCATAAAGGTTTTTCACATAATCTGTCCATACATGTAGAATCTGATCTTTTTCTATTATGACTTTGCCATCTTTAGTTTTTAGACAGCCTGTTGATGTGCTTGTTCTATTAGTAAGTTCCTGAATTCTTTTGTGCACTAATTTGGTATTTTGACTGTTGTGTTGTTTTTCAATTTCTAAGCACTTTTCCTCCAGCCATGCTTCTTTTGCTCCTCACATAATGTTCTGACTTTTCTGTGAATTTCTTCATATTTGGCAGGATTAATTTTGTTGTGTCTCCTAGTTTCCATTAGTTGTAAAATTACTTCAGTCATCGATTTCTTATGACCCACTTTCTTTAATTTTGGAGTAGTTGTTTCTTCAGCCTGACTGACTGAATTCTTCAACATTTCCCATTGATCATCCATATCTTGAAATAGGATCTCTTGATCCGACAGTATATTAAATCTGTTCTTTAATTCTATGTTAAAATTATCTTGTATTACCTTGAAATTTTTCAATGTACACAGATCGTATTTAGTGTTTTCTGGTGAAAACTTGACTTTCTTTAACTTTACCCTCAATGTTCCTGTAATCAATGTGTGATCACTGTAACAGTCAGCATTGGTAACTGTTTTTGTGATTGTTAACGCATTTTGAAACCTTCTGCTAATCAGGATGTAATCAGTCTGGTTTCTAATCCTACTATCAGGACTGCTCCATGTCCATAATCTTCTAGGCTGTTGTTTAAAACCATGTGTTTCCTACAATCATTTCCTGCTATTTTGCCCATTCTACAAGTCTGTATCCTCTTTCGTTTCGCTCTCCCAAGCCATGGTTGCCTACTGTGCATCCGTCGCCTTGATTTCCAGCTTTTGCATTGAAGTCACCCATTATGATATTATTTCTGAATTTTTACATTTCTTCACAGCACTCTCCCATGTCATTATAAAATTCCTCTATAACTATCTTCACTGCATTCTCCTGTTGGGGCATATACTTGAATAACATTTATGCTAAAAGGTCTGCCACTTAATTTAACTAGTAGAACTCTGTCTGACACGGCCCAATATCCTTGAACAGATTTTGATGTTTTCTGGTCCAAAATAATTGTCTTCACCTCCAGAATAAATAATCTTAAAATCTTCATCTATCTTGAAGCCTGCTCCTGTCCATCTCGTTTCACACATCCCTAAAATATTAATTATTTCTCTTTCCATTTCTTCTTTTATGTTCTCTAATTTTTCGTCGTCGTTTAACGTCCTAACGTTCCATGTTGCTAATTTTAATGTCTCTGTCCTTGTCTTGCGATGATCAGTCTTTAGGTGAATCAATGATATATCTGGGCGTGAGGTTTGATCATAGTCTGATCTTCAGAGATCATGTTATAACAAAAGCTCGAAGAGATCTGTCAGCAATGAGTCATGGCAACTGCCAATATCGAGCAAAGATTGTTAATACTTCTGTTCCAAGGACACGTACTTTCACCCATCAAGTATGCCCTGGCCACCCTCATTGTCAGCCCTACTCAGAGACTCATCTCATCTCACCATGTTCCCCTTGTACCTTGCAGTGTTGAGGTGAAGTATAAGCAGCGGGAGAGTGCCCGCTTATGGGCTTCATGTATCGATGTTCCCATGGACTCTTGCTATTCCCTCCATCCATCGTTTACATGGTCGGTCACTTCCTCTGCTTCCATCTGGTTTGTACATCATTGCTTGTTGTGGTATACTGTTAGTTGGTAACCATTTGACTTGCTGCCTTCTAATAAAATCTAGCACTGCTATAACCCCCACGTTAGTCCTGATTTCTTCATTTCTGATCTTATCTCTACTTGATACATTGAGCATTCTTCTCAGGAATCATATTTCTGTTGTGATTGTGGAAGACTTGAAAAGATACAAAATGAAGCTACGCCATTATTTTGGGTTGTATGAGAGACACATGCTATGCAGCAATGATGAAAATAAGTGCAGATGAGCAGCACCCTCCGCATCAAACTATATTCAGAGAAAAGGATGACAGGCTAAAGAGTAGAAAATCATGGATGTGTTGGGCAGAAAATGTTGTCAAGCAGGTCTGCAGTCATACCAATATTAACCCTGGCAAGGAAGAGGTGCCTTTGCCTGCATCGCTTAACTGCAACTTCATCTGCATTGTCACGCTTAACAGACATTACAGAGAGCAGTATCCTGCAGAGGTCAACGTGCTCTATAGTAGTACTGCGTTCACTACTATATACTATACTAGACGACCCGGCCTGGCTTCACCCAGCCCCTGGCGGGGAGCGTCTCATTTAATTCATATTTGGCCTCTGCTCCCGTTCCCGTTCCCAAAAATAAAAAACTGATTTTAAACTAACTAACTATTTCAGTTGCATCCACGCGAGTGAGAACAACAACTGTTCCTAACTAATTTCTGGTTTAATCAGAGAGTGAGTTCCCTTGCAGCAAGATGGCGGAACATTTATTCGTCTGTTTCTAAAGCTTGTGCCATTTTCTTTCATGCTGGAGGATAAATTGTAGATTTTAAACTAAATAACTATGCCAGCTGGCTCGGCAAGAGTGAGAAGAACATCTGTAGAAAATTTCATCTCAATCGGATGGACAGTTCAGGAACGCATAAAAGACACACAAACAAAGACACATTCTCTTTTATATATATAGATAATTACAATTATTTATTTTTAATATTTATTTTGCAAAAAATTTGCAGAAATTGTGGGTGATGTAATTTTTCTGAGCACTCAGGCGATTTCAATGTGCTTATGAATACAGGTGGATCTGTTATACAGCAGCAGAGAAGTGCATAGGCATGATTCAATGAGCATGATCCAAAAGGTCGAGGCGGGCTGTGTGTACAGACAGTGGACTGAATGGCTGCGTAGGTCTGTCCTTCATAAAGTCACCATGATCTTCGTTCCGGAACATGCATGAGTTGAAGGAAATGAACGAGCTGATAAACTTGCTGGCATCTTCTGCAAATGGCCAGCCCATGTATCATTCCAATGTTATTAACGCCCTTACAAAGATGTCGAAATTGGAGGACTTTGATATCAGTGAATACACATCATTGTCCAGAATCAGAGACTCGGGCGTAAGAATTGGTACGGCCAGACACGAAAGGCTCATGAGGAGAACATGTCAACCAACACAGAATTGGCACAATTAGCTGCTGGATGCAGATGAATATGTTGGAGGGAGGATCTGAGCACCCATGGGCTTGTCCGGAGTGCAAGGATGATACATGCATTTGATTTACTTTTCTTAAAATCAATGCATGTTTTTCTTATAAAATGTACTTCCACTCTTCCTTTGGTGACTCAAATTTTACTGCTGTGAAGTGCCTGTTTCATTTCAGAAAATGAAAAGTATCTTATGCAATAAGCCAATATTACTAAATGTAAGAGAGAGAGAGAGAGAAAGAGTACTGAAATGTTGTATAGAACCTGTCTTGCAGTATTGTAGTGAATCATGGAATGGGAATAAACAAATCAGAAAGATATTGGAAGCAATGGAGATGTTGTTTCTGAGATGAATGATGTGAATACATTGAACTGTCAGAGAAACTAACAACGATAGCCTGGATGAGGCTAATGAAAGTAGAACGTTACAAATGACTAAAAGAAAGAGACAAACAGTATTCTTTGGTCATGTCCTGAGAAGAGAAACATTGGAAAACATCATTACTGTAAAGATCAGTGGGAAAAGGGGCAAAGTCAGACCAAGAGAAATAATACAGGATGGAATGAGCAGTGGTATGGTGGAATATCATCAGCAGAGTTGATCCAGAATACCAAGGATCAAGGTCTGTGGAGAGACATGAATGCCTATGTCAATAAGCAGTGCACATGATAGTGATGATGGTGAAATGTTTGAGTGTTTGTGATACTATCTACTATCACTAGGGGATACTTTCAACTTATTATCTATCTGGCAAAGGTGCATATGGGTTGCAGGATACTTGGACTTCCCTGTCTCAGATCTATCTATATTCAGGTCCTGTTCTCAGTCTCATGACCAGTGCCCCTGTCTTTTATCTATTGGCACCTGTCCCTAAACTTTCTTCTTTATGAGCTACAATTCTTTTCAGAGACTGTCTGCCTGCTTGTGCTCAGAGAATTCTGCCTTTGAGAATTCTGCCTTCTGTCGTCTCTTGTAAACAAACCACTACAAATGGTCAGTTCTTAGTCTGAAGATTATCACTTCATTTCTACTAGGTACTTGATAACATACTTCATCCTGTCCACATCTACTGATTTGATGATTCCATTTAATAATGACAAACATTTACTCTGGAAATTTCTACTAGGGACCTCAAATGAAGAGAACACATATTTCCTTTTCAGACTAAATTGTAAGTACTGCATAATTCTGTTGAACAATATATTACTAACAATTGCTGCCAACTTAAGTTGTTAATGGTCAGTGCACCCTTCTTCCTTTTACGCACATTCCAACCCTCATTCAGTATTATCTTTTGTTAATGAATATATTGCCTGCCCATTAACCTTTCCTTATAATATACTACTCGTTTATTATGATGGCCTCAACTATGAGAGTATCTGTGTGCTCCTCATGTCATGAAATGAACTCACCATTGTTGGTCGCGACATTTTTGGTAGAATGTCGGGGGTCTGACTTGATATCTCAGCACCAGTGTGTCAGATTCTGGTTTGAGGTAGCCCTCATTGGCTAACAAATCCAGTCGAAAGAATCTGTTATATCCCCAGCATTCTCCAACCTAAAATAGAAAACAAAACAATGACAATTTAAACCACATTTAATGAATGTTGAGTTGAGTAGATTCGAGTCTATAAACAATATCACAGACTCTGGACATTCCCATACATGCTCCATCCCAAATCCTCAATAACCAGCAAAGAGTCTCAATATTAATGAGTTCATCTGGCCTTTCCTCTGAGTACTGAAAGTCAACCAGAACTCCTGGTCACTCCCTGCCACATCATTCTCTCCAGGAATGACAGGCAATGAATGTCTGACTATGAATACTAGAGTAGTCATTGTGTATATGATTCATATGATTTATCATGCATATAACATATGCAGCAAATCTTAGACAGTGGATGAGCACAGGAGTCCCTTAGGACCACAGTGATAGTTTGTTGAAGAATGCTGAGAGTACCTTAAACAGTAAATATGGATTATCTAAATGTTTCAAAGGAAGCTAATATACAGGGATGGCTTGTTACAGACATTAGAGGGAGGCAGTCGACATTTTTATTGTGAGAAGAGAGAAACTAGAACATATTGAAAGGATTTGTGAAAAGAGAGGAGGACAGCATCATATTATAGAATAATTTCAGCACACAAACTGATATATTCTGTTCGAGTTTGTAAAATGTGGAGAAACACGATCACACACACTAGTTGGTAAGCCACTTGATGCTGTTGATGACTTATTTAACAATACTTACAAACAGAGAACACAAATATCACATTAATTGCAGTTGCATTGGAAGAATGACAGTGATACCGTGCATCTTGAAATGACAGAATCCACTTAGATTACCAGTGAAAGTGTTCATCAGCTGTTATGTTGTCCCATATAGAGTGTTTCTTTTATCTGGCTTTGGCAGGAGTAATTATTTCCTGTAAGAACTGGACATTCAAAAAGGTGATGTCTGACAGTCACATAAGAATATTTACCAAGCAGACACTCCAGAGTCAGCTCTGGCTGCAGTCTTTTGAGGTGTATGATACTATTTGTTGTCTTCAAAGTCTGAAAACTGAGATCTGGTCCTACCTTATCTAATGGTTTATATTGTGTTTGGTGTAAAACCAGGCACATATTTCCTCCCAGTGACTCTAGCCGTTAAACCAATGTCTTTTATGTATAGTTTGTATTAGTCTTTAGATGGAACATCACAATTATATCAATCTATGCATCAAAAGCACTTTTCAACACACTATGGTGTTGGAAAGGGTTATGTAGTATCATCCAATCTATTCACATTGTACAGCAAAATAATAGTGAGATAATTACAAGACATGGCAGAAATATTAGTGAGTGGGCATAATATCAACAACCTGTGTTACACTGAAGCTATGATTTTGGTCACTGAAAATGAAATAGTTACAAGAAATGATAGATATAACTGCAAAAGAAAGTCAAAACAAAGGACTTAGTCTCAATAACAGAAAAACAGAAGTAATGATTGTTGCAAAGAAAATGTATATACCCAAATGCAACATAAAGCAAACAGGACCAATCTGAAACAAGGCAATGTATTTAAGTATTTGGGTACTCTAATAACAGCAGATGGAAGATATATTAAGCAAGTTAAATGCAAAATAGCCCAAGCAATGGCAGCATTTCTGCAAGATAAAGAATAATATCTGCAATTTATCTTTGTCAATCATGGTAAGGAAAACAGTTCTTAAGGGTTATATTGGGCCAATCCTGATGTACAGAAGGAAATCATGGACACAACCCTGGACATGGACATCATGGACACTTCCGACGGCTACTTTCGCTTTCGCCGACAGCTTGACAACGTAGCCGCCATTTGTAAACGCGATAGTATGAATTTGAACGGACTTTTACGGACAATTTTTGATAGTTTTCGGGATTTTTACGCTGTTTTTCAAAATGGATTTTGGCGATTCTTCAAGTGATAGCCGAGATTTCGCTAGGTTCAATTTAAATGACATTAAAGGGCACGAAGTTGACTATTAATCGGCGCTAGATATCAGTGCAAAGCGTTACTTTGCATTAGCAGTCTGAGTCGGACTTTAAAGAAAGTGATTATGATTCTGAAAATGTGTTTGTAAATTGCCGTATAGATGACGGAAAATCACAAACATGCCGTATTTCATAAATATTTGTGTTCATATATGGATTACCGACAACAATCACGTGAGTAACATTCTGCATGCTTTTCCCTTCATTGTGTTGTTTATTTAACTAAAATCGGTTGACTAACACCTTATTTGTGATGTTTTTACTAATGCGACACAAAATTTTACCGAACCTGAAAAAATCTTGCTCGTTCAGGGCTAGAAAACGGACAAGCGTCTGCCCTGTAAAGGGTTAAGGCACCAAAATGTGTGAAGACCAGTGTTATCAGACAAATATGGAATGACGTGGAAGCTGCAGATATGTGGTTGTAGAGAAGAATGATGAAAACACCATGGACAGATACAAAGTGCAATGAAGATATCTTGACTTAACTCACAATGAGAGCGAAAAGACAATGAAATTCAGAAACTGTACAGTAGTTTATAAAAGACATTAGAGATTTTAAAAATAGGACTTATCAGAAATATCACAGCCAGCACTCATGCAGAGATCATATATTGTGATTCAGACATCGCAGGCAGCCAATGGCTGGATGCTTGCCTGCTGGACCTTGGTTTGAATCCTCAATGAGGTGAGTTTCAAACACTAACCTGGGCTCCCAGATGAACCCAGCCTAAAGTATCAGGGGATGTTTTGGGAAGGCAGTAAGCATGATACTGATCACATCAGCCACCAAGTGCCAATTGGTCTATAAAAACATGGGTCTAGCACTATATAACCATTTAAAGCATTTAAAAGGCCCCAGCCAACTACCACAACATGACAGCAACGGAAGATGGTCTTGAGTCTAGAGAAAGACTACCAAACATATTGGCAAGCTACATCAGGACGTCTACACACACATATACAAGGTGACATTCTTGGCTCTCAATCAAAAATGTATTTTTTTAATGTGAGCACATCCACACCCATTTTCTACCTAACACTAACGACGGGAGTAAATCAAAATAAACAGAGCAGCGACAGTCATTTAGTTGGCACTAGGTGATAAATACAGATGGACAGAGAGATACTGTGAACAGATATTGGAAAACTAATGAAATAGGGAAAAAGACATTTTCCACATCCCATAAATTTGTTAATTTCACATGTCATGAGAACACTGGTTATAATTCAAGTTCTTGTGTGTAGGATATAAACGCTGAAAGTTCACAAGAGTCAAGCCCATATTAACATATGCATAGCATTATACATCGACAAAACACTTTACGACATCCAAAAACTCAAATTTAAGCCACTACGGTATTCCAACCTCACCGCGGATGAACAACGGGCACTTACACAGTTGAAACGTCGTGATGACATAGTTATCAAACCTGCCGATAAGGGAGGGGCGCTAGTGGTTTGGAGGAAAGACTTATATATACAGGAAGGCAACAAGCAACTGAGTGATGCCACCTTCTACAGACCAAGGATACAAGATGGGACAGTCAGAAACAACACCCAGGTCAAAAGCGTGACTAACGTCATTATCCAGCAAGGTCTTTTACCCAGCTCCGCCACCTCGTTGATCATCCACGATAGCTGCTTGGGCAAACCCGCCTTTAATATGCTGCCTAAGACACACAAACCTGGTAACCCAGGCAGACCTATCGTCTCGGCCTGCTCTTGCCCTACAGAACGGATTTCAGAGTTTCTAGACAGCATGTTTCAGCCGTTGGTTGCCAGCCTCCCTTCGTATATCAAAGACACCAACCACGCTATCTCCATCTTCGATTCCATCAGTTTCACTAACCCTTCTCAGTATCACATCTTCACTTTAGATGTGACTTCACTCTACACTTCCATTCCTCACTCTGACGGCCTTAAAGCCTTAGAATTTTTCTTGGAGAAAAGGCTTAATCCCTCGATAGCCACTGGACCATTACTGCGTCTTGCGGAGTTAGTCCTCAACCTCAACTCGTTTGAGTTCAATGGGGACTACTTCGACCAGATCAGCGGTGTGGCCATGGGTACTAAGATGGGTCCCAGTTATGCCTGCCTCTTCATGGGCTATCTGGAGCACCAGGTATGGAATCAGTACACCGGTAGGCTCCCGGAGCTCTACAGGAGGTACATTGACGACTGCTTTGGTGTCTCGGACATGCCCTTGCCTGACCTACAGAACTTCATTGCCTTTTTTTCAGACTTCCATCCCAGCATCAAACTTACCTCCACCATTTCTTCGTCGGCTGTCAATTTCTTAGACCTCACAGTCTCTTTAGGTTCCGCTGGTCTATGCACGACGGTTTATTATAAACCAACTGACTCGCACTCATTCCTTCTCTATACCTCCTCCCACCCTCCCTCGTGTAAACGTTCTATTCCTTTCTCCCAACTGTTACGTCTCCGACGACTTTGTCAGGATAACAACGACTTCCATCAAAAAGCCCACGAGATGCTTGATTTCTTTCGCCTTCATGGCTATCCTGATAATGTTCTATCTACAGCTCTCCACCGCTGCCAATCTATCAGTCGCACTGAGGCTCTCTCCTCCAGGCCGAAACCACGAAACAATAGACCTGTCCTCTCACTTACTTATCATCCCCACAATATTGCTGCCAAGAATATCCTTTTTAAACATCTATCCATTCTCCGGGCGGAATCGACCACTCGTGATGTCTTCTCAGAGGCTCCTCTAGTGGCATATAAGCGGGATCGTAACCTCAAAGATGTGCTGGTCCATAGCAGGCTACCCCAACCTCACCAGTCTCTTCCTGGCACGGTGGCGTGTCTTCGATCGGTTTGCAAGACCTGTCCATACGTACTTCAAACCCAGAGTCTGACATTCCCTAAGACGACCTTCCACATCCGTGAGGGTTTCTCATGCATCAGTCGCAACGTCATCTATGCGATTACCTGCACACGTTGCGACATGAGATATGTCGGGGAGACAGGATTACGTCTTGGGGACAGATTTCGACAACATCTTTCTGACATCACCAGCGGCGCCCAGAAACCAGTATCCATACATTTCAACAGTCCTGACCACCATGGCGTAGCCGACATACAGGTCACGGCCATCAAATCATGCGCATCCCACGAACGGGATCGGAAGACATTGGAACACCGTCTCATCTTCCAGTTGGGCACACTCTCCCCTCACGGCCTTAATGTCCAACACAGCTTCATTTAACTTCCCACCCCACCCCTCCCACCCCTAGCTTACAGTCCACCATCTGGGTACGTGCAGATCCTTTGTATGACATCACAGTCAACTCTCTTGGAGGATTTACGTTCGGTGTTTTGCCATCATTTTCTGAACGACCGCCACTCATGCCTCTCTGTGTGTACTAACACTATATAGGTTTCCGCAGCTGTGTTTCGAGCGCTTAACGATAATTGCTAATTGTCATCTGCGTCCGTAACATCTTTGCCGGTCTCTAATTTCACTTTTCCGCACACATGGGCGCGTCTCCACCCCACTCCCTTCCCGCTTGACCTTTGACCCGTGTACCATACATCCGGTCTATTGATCCACTGGCGCCCTACGTGTGTCAGACCTTCCAAGCTAGGACACAGTATTCAGATGAGTACATTTTATTTTAATTAGTTTAATAGTTTAATATTGTCATAGTGTGTTTCATGTAGTTTTGTGTTGGTTTGTATTTGTTTGTCCTGTGCTGACGAAGGCTTTGGCCGCAACGTCCAATTTGTCTCTTGTAGTCGTGTTTTAGTAAAGTTCACAATCTACTTCTCGTTTATTTGGGTGATTCATTCATTAACATAT
The DNA here is from genome assembly GCA_014155875.1 of Cepaea nemoralis. Lineage (NCBI taxonomy): Eukaryota > Metazoa > Mollusca > Gastropoda > Stylommatophora > Helicidae > Cepaea > Cepaea nemoralis. The sequence continues at coordinate 59,243 of JACEFZ010020829.1, forward strand.
GCATAAAAATACATGGACATAATAAGCTAGAGTTATAAAAAGAAAAATGTACAGAAATCCTTAACAGTGAATACAAAGTCTAATAAAGGAATTTCGATATGACAAACTCAGGAACAGATTATTGTTTTGAAAAACTGAAAGCGTGCAATGATAAAAAATAACACTACTTCTCAACGACTTTTCCTTATATCTGCTAATTTACCATTTATCACCAATTTACCTCAAAATCTGAAGCAAATTCTCTAACAATATTCTTTGTCCAATCTCTTGAAGTCTGATGAACCATTTCAACTCTGTACTCATATCTGGTCAGTAAGAAAAACCACATGTCATAGATTAAAGTATCAGTCAGAAAACAAAACTGAAGTATACATTTTTACAGTGCTTAATTTGGAAAAGTGGGGATGGGAAGAAGAAATGTACCTGCCAATACAGATGAACAAGGTAGTCACACTAGCACAGTGGCTAACAGGCTTGCCATCCAGCCCGGTAATCATGAGTTCAAATTCATAACCAAGCAGATTTTGTTAAATGACATGGACTCCCAGGTGGACTCAGCTGAACATGGGTACTATTACATTTCTCGGGAAGTAAAGGTGGCTGGCCTGATATAGACCATACTGTTCCTGGAGAATCAGTTTGAATATACAGATGTGAAACTAGCACCATATGCCTAAAGGCTTGTACAAGTGTCCTTTACTTAGACATAAACAAGTGCTTAATTTATATCCATATTATTGGCCACATCATGTGCTATATACGACGGCTATTCCAAAATCAACAGTCGATTGGCTGGTAAAAATTTAAACACATTGACAATAATATCTAATACAATAACATCTAAATACATACTAAAGTTACACACATCACTGCATTACTTGTCCACATAGTCACCACCTAAATTCAGACACTTATCATACCATGGCATGAGTTTTTGTAACCCCTAGTAAAGGAACAGTCTCGCTACGGTTTTTGGCCAGTTGTTGACTTTACCCATGAGCTCCTCAGTGGTGTCAAAGCTCTGGGTAGCCAGCCAGACCTTCAGACCGAAGAGATGATAATCCTTTGGTGCCAAGTACCAAGTACAGGCTGTAAAGGGTGGGGGTGGGGGGAGAGAGAGAGAGAGGGAGAGAGAGAGAAAGAGAAAGAGAGAGTGAATGTGTGTGCGTGTATGCATGGGTGCGTTGTTCTTTGTTTTTTTGTTTTCTTAAATTGTCCACTTACACTGCTCAAGTAAAGCCTTTGTGCGAGCTGCAGCGTGGGGCCGCACGTTGCTGTGCAGGATAATGACGCCACTGGTGAATATTCCACACCTTTTGTTTTGGATCAGCCGACGAAGCTTCTTCAGTTCCTTTTTTTAAAACTGTGATCCCTAGTGTCATAAATTCCGTCAACTAAATGCTCTTGCAGTCCCGAACATTGTAACCATCATTTTTCATCGCAAAAATGCTTGCTTGTATTTTCTGGGCTTGTTTGGAGAATGAGTATGCAGCCACTGTTTTGACTGTTCCTTCATCTCTGCATTCACGAATTGAACCCATGTCTCATCCCCAGTCACTATTCTGTTAGAAATGTATCCCCATCTTCCCTGTAGCACAGAAGGAACGTCAAAGCTGAGCCCATTCTTTGAGCTTTGTGAGCATCAGTACCCACGGTGAACAGAATTTCTGGTAACCTAACCTCTCTGTGACACTTCGAAACAGACTCATCCTAGAAATTTGTGGAAATTCTGCAGAAAGATCTGAAATTGTGAAACGGTGCTTTTCCACTACGCCTTGGTCGACTTTTTGAATGAGTTCAATTGTCACACATGGATTTCGTCCTTGTCCACCCTCATCATGCGCATCTTTACACCCATCTCTGAATTTCCTGCACCAATGCCTCACAAAACTGTCACTCATAATGTTATCACCATACACACTAAACAATCGACAATGAATCTTGGCCGCATTTTGACCTTCTGTTTAAAGAAAATGAATCACACCATGAGTTTCACAGCTGATGTGAAATGTGATAACAGTGTCCATGTTTATTCGTCTGCGATTCGTGAACCACTGAACAAATGCGACTGTAGGTTGATTTGTAGTGAGCTAAAAGACTACTGAATGATCCGTTTATCCTTGTGAGCAAACACAGCTGCGTGAGAATCGGTAGCGGTTCTCGCCGCACCTGTTACTTACAGGATATGTGAGCCGGCCGCTCGGAAAGCAATGGCAAACTACTGAGCGTAATCTTGCCAAGATATCAACAACAGCAGTAAAATGCTGGTGTTGACGGCGATGTTCTATAATAGGATATACGAGAAAGAAAACGAAAAAAAATCAGATTGGTTTTCGAATACACTATTTTCAGTACAATGTGTACTTATTTGAAATATGGACTACTGATGAATGTGTTTCAAACCTCTTGTTCAGAGATATGTAGCAATCAGAATATAGAATGGTAGATTGAATCTGATGAGATGTATTGGTATTTTATTTAGTGCACTTGTGTACAATGACAGTCGTCCAGGTTCAATCCTCAATAGTGGCTGGAATTCTGAACAGCACGGCTGTGTGGTTGACTACTTTCATGAAGTTGGCACCAGATAACTGCCAGAATTTTCTTTAAATTGTCTGAGAAACAAAAGTGATGAGAGAGGGAATTAGTCATCCTACCTCATTATGCTAGGACCAAGTATATGTGAAGGTCTAATATTTCACACCCCTGTGTGTATCTTTATATAGTCACTTATTCTTTATAATATGTAGACTAGAAAAATATCTAGAATTTTCCTTAATTAATTTTTAATCTATGACTTACTTGGATGTTTCAGGCAAACCAGCTGAAAGTTCTAGAAAAACGGAGAGATAGTTGCCACGAACTACACCATTACCATCCTACATTAAGAACAAATATTATCCAAGTAAGTTCATTGTACTTTCTCCTGTAAATAAAATCAGTTGCAAATCAAATACAATGACACATTCCAAATTTCAATCATTGTCACAAAATGCCTGGAGAATTCAACCAGGAGATGTTGTGAATTTTCCAGACTCACACCCATCTCTCGGCCTAAAGCGACTTTTTCGGTCAAAGGGAATTAATCCTAGTAATCTTTTACCCCTAAGGGAGGGAAGGATTAAGCCCTTGTGTTCTGGAAGGTTCTCTGGAAACTCATGGAGGAGGTATTTAGGGTATTCCACTCCAGCCACAGTCACACCAGACCTTATCACCCTCAAGACAATGGACATGTTCAAGATATGTTTGTACAGGAACTTGTTCCAGTCGCGCAGTCGCAGTGACTTGCCTGTGAACCGAGGGAAATGATTGTTGTTCTGGCCAGCTGGCAGGAGGTTGTGTGTGATTGCAGTGATACAAAGGAATGGTGCCAGTGTCATAGGACAGTTTAAAGACCGTCGAAATTAAGCCCCCAGATTGGACGAGGTTCCATACTTCTAACTGCATGACCAAATGAAAGCTAAGAGTGCCACCATTCTTAAATCAGTTGGTGTTGGAATCGCAATCACCCAAGGTTTAGATTGCATGAAGCCATGTTTGCCCTAGGTCAAAGGTGAGCCTGTAATATTCCCCAACAAGCAGGCTTGTTGACATGACCCAATTTCTGGCCTGCTTCGACCAGTCTGATCTGCTGTGAAAAGTACAGGTACTGAAACCTAGTCTCACCCGCCAAAAATGGTTGGGGAAGAATTAGGATTGGCCTGAGTGTTAGCAATTTGAGCGCACTCCTAGGCCACCTTTGAACTCCGGCGTAGACTACACAACCAGAAGTCGGTGACGGCGTAACTAAAAGGTATCGTGTGAGATATCGGGCGAATCGGCCAGACAAGACAATCTCATAGGAACGTCCTCTATCGAATCGGAGGTCATTTGAAAGATCCCGCGTGTGTCGAAGTTCGCATCTTATGGTGGGGCAACCACTGGTTTTTCTTTTCTTTCCTCATACACTTTATGTTTTAAGTCTCCTTAACAGACAACCATCCTAATCTATAGTGGGTGCCTGCGAGGAGGACAAAGGGGGAGGGGAAGGAAAGAGGAATGACGCGACAGACATGTTCTGATGGTTGCAGGGCTGATGAACTGGTAGAACAGGACTACCTGGAAGAGATGGAGGGGGGGGGGGGAGTTGCCAACGACCCTCCTTCAGGGCCATCTTGCCTATATGTACTGTGGACCCTCTAACCCTGTATGTCATTAGAAAGCTTCCCCTGGGGAACTGGGTGGGGGGGGGGGGGGCAAACACTCATGACCAATCACCGTGGGTTCACTCTATCCCCAGTCCAGGGAAACAGATGGTCTATTCGGCTACTTGTCAGACCCCAGACCTTATTCTTCCTCTGGCCGTGAGACGTGGCCTGTAATTGAACCACAACCCCTTTTGGGGAGGTGATTCCCTGTCTGAGTACCACTATGCCAGATTCTACCTTCCTGAGAGGAGTGATGGATGGTAATTTATACCATAGTCCTGTGCCAGCATCAACAGTCTGGACAAACCAGCCAACGTGAGGTGATCCTACTGCGCATCACCTGGTCAGGCATCTATGTCCCTCAGAGCAGTTCCAGGATAAGTTATCCACCATTTATAATGAAGGCTTCTGGGCAAGTATCGTATCCATGTGATCATCCAGCTGTACCACTGATTACCTACTCGACTACCACTCAACTGTATGTGAGATCAGGCAACACTTGGTTCACTTGAATTAGGCTATGAATCTCGCCATAGACCTTAGGCTATCGTGACTCTAGCCATGGACAGTGCTCGATTGGAAATCTAGCAATGAACATTGGACTTCTGTGAACATTAACGTAGGAGCTGTGCTACCATAAATATAGATTATGTAATTGGTGCCACTGTTAGTGGAGACATGAACTATTAGCCCAACTATGGAGGCATCTACCTGAACAGATGTGGATGGGAACTATGAGTATCATTCAGACACATGCTCTGGTATCCTGGTGTCATTATCCTGTCTTGCTGTCAACTCGGAGGAGGTGATATCTGGTCGAAGACTGAGGACCTGCAGCGAGAAGCTGACATTCCCATATTGTGTAGTGCTCTGACATGTGTACAATGATGACATCCTTCTTGTGGCAGCCTCAACTAACTATGTCTTGTAGCGATTAGCTCACACCAGACAAATCGGCACTACAACCATATTATCTTCACTCTTTTGTACAATACATTTTATTGTTGAGTTTGTAGATACCAGAGTTGCGTCATATGTTCAGGAAGATGTTTGAAAGGGTAATATCCCTTGGTCGGTTGTGAGAGAGATAGGTATCCGAAGACTGGTGGGGTCGTAGACTGAAATTGTCCCAGTCCCAGATCTGAAGACATCCTGAAAGATATATATGTATAAATATACATATACATAAATATATATCTATAGATATTTATAGATAAGTGTGATAGCCCTTCACCCCAGGGAAGCTGTGACAATCATCAACCAGACATCAGTTAAAATATGCTTATAAAACAGCACAATCTAAGAACTATGATGTTAACAAGCACAACACACATCATTAATTCAGAAAGTATTAGTGCTACAAAGTTATCTTTCATGCAGCAGACAAGTATCAAATTTAACAAACTGAAATTACTCAAAATAAAAAGTACACAGTCACTGTCATCATGGCCCACTGACAGATTCTCAATCCTTTGGTAGTTCCCCTAGCGCATACATTGTCCTGCCCAAGGTGTCTTCTATTTTCATGTCCTTCTTCATAGCGGACGCTCTTCTTCCACAACTTCCATCACTGTTGTTTCTAAACTACAGTGGTGTTTAAAATGCCCAAAGTAATGTCAATTTCAGCGACCTGATACAGTTTGCAAGGAAGTTAGTTCAAAGTAATTCAGGTACCCAGAGAAAAAGAGGGTTTCACAGACCATCTGAGATGTACAGAGTTAGCAATGACACAAATGAATATCTCAGAACATATTTATTATGGAAAATTTCTAACAGCCCCACTGAAGAATCCACATCAGAACCAAAGCCAACAGCTGAAGAAATACCAGATGTGGATCAAATGCACCAATTTTCAAAAATATGGATGAGATCAAGCAGCCATAGGCTTCAACATCATACATAAAACAGCATTAAAATTAAAATAAACTATGGGTGAGTCCTTATTATGATTAGTCCTTCTTAGACTGCATCCGTAGAAGACAACAAACACAAAACAGAGAAAGCATGCAACAGCTAGTGGACAGTGGCATGTCTGCAATGGATACTTGTAAGGACTAGTCCTTTTCAAGATTGACACTCTGTGGTTGTATCTTCAACTAACAATCGTTCACAGATAGTCTTCAGAAAAGCTTCCTTGTCCATCATAAGTGTTCCAATGACTGGCACTCTTGAAGCCACAGAACATCACTTTCACCACAGCCTGCTGGAAGACTCAATTTTTTTTATCCCACACATTTTCCTGACCAGAGTATCTTTACCATCCTGTATCCACTTTCTCCTCTTCTTCCATTAACTATGCCTACATTACTGTTCTTACTGAACCCTTGTGACATTTAACATGGCCACCAAAGTATTTCAGTTTCTGAGACATGTGCAGTTTCTGAGCCAGAGTTCTTTCCATGCTTAGATTGTGTAGAATGTCAGTTATGAAAACTATTAACCAATCATGATGTGACATACAAACAGTACCAATGCTACACAGCTGTGGGTAAAGAAGTGCAGTCAGTCATGATGCTACTTACAGGATAAACTTTGAGTCTCCAGCTTAAACCATTAACAAACAGTGGAGGACTGTAAACAGGATCAGCTCTCTGCCGCAAAACAGTGAAATTCTTCATCATGAAGGTGCTGGTGTCATACTGCGGAACAATTTCACTACAAAATACACACACAAACTTATGTTAGAAACATGAATAAATGGGCTTCAAATATACATCCTAATATTCAAAAATGTTCTCTGCTGAAATTATGAGCATTGTTATGAGATGAAAGATTTTACGAAGAATACATCTTGTCCCGACTATAACAAAGATATTGATGTTATCAACCAATACACACTACTGAACTCTATTCTAGACTGACCCCTGCATCTGCACCATGTACAACACAATTTCTGTGACCTCTACTTCTATGCTTCTTTGCCAGGCTATACCCATCATTCACATCACTACTAGAGTCCTATCCAGGGAATTTCTGGTCTCAGTTCTGTCCTGAGTATATGTATTATGTCTTATTTGTTTCAAATTGTTACTTGTGTATTACTTGATCATTTCTTTTCACACACTTTAACTGTTATCATATGCTATAAGTGTCCATACATTTCAAATCTGATGGAAGCAACTATCAATAGATGCCTGAACTTTAACAAGACATTGATATACCATGTTAGTAAATCATACTAGATAAGTGACTTAACAACAAGATACTTGAAACAGTACTTATGCCTACTGTGTCTATGCCAACAGTGAACACACTGTTACCTTGTGAAGTCTGCAGGCACTGGTGTTGTCACAAATGATGAATTTGACTGACGATGGGCCTGTCTGAATAATTCCAGCAAGTCTTTGCTTCTCATTACAAGTTCTGCCTTCCCAGAATCCCTAAGCTCTGATTCCACTTTTTCAATTGCTAACTCCCATACACTGACTTCTTGGGTAAGCTGATTTCTTTGACCTTTGTTGTAGAAAACACAGGTACTATATTAAACATACTTTGATAACAATTGTTATGCTAAACAAGGTATTTTAGGTAACTATATTAAAATAATATTTCAAAATATCCAATGATAAACCTAATAATCTCATGAAATTATCACAAACACCACTGAAAAACCACTGAATTCAATCAACAAATGCTGTAGATAAGTGGTGCCACTTCATGCTATTTACATCATCATTCTCATGTGCTTGGTCCTTGGCAGAACAACGCTCTCATTACAGTTCATCAAAAAAGATCCTTGATCCTTTGCCAGCTGGCCTGCCTCATGTATTTTGATGTCTAAAGTGTCTTCAATGTCTTGTGTCCATCTTTAATGTCTTGTGTCCGTCTCCATGCTGTTTGACCTCTACCTCGTCTTCCAGGAGCCATGCCTTCCACAACTGTTCTGTCTGACCTCTACCTAGTCTTCCAGGGGCCATACCTTCCACAACTGTTCTGTCTGACCTCTACCTCTTCTTCCAGGAGCCATGCCTTCCACAACTGTTCTGTCTGACCTCTCTCTAGTCTTCCAGGAGCCATACCTTCCACAACTGTTCTGTCTGACCTCTACCTCATCTTCCAGGAGCCATACCTTCCACAACTGTTCTGTCTGACCTCTACCTAGTCTTACAGGAGCCATACCTTCCACAGCTGTTCTGTCTGACCTCTACCTCATCTTCCAGGAGCCATACCTTCCACAACTGTTCTGTCTGACCTCTACCTCATCTTCCAGGAGCCCTGCCTTCCACAACTATTCTGTCTGACCTCTACCTAGTCTTCCAGGAGCCATACTTTCCACAACTGTTCTGTCAGACCTCTACCTCATCTTCCAGGAGCCCTGCCTTCCACAACTGTTCTGTCTGACCTCTACCTAGTCTTCCAGGAGCCATACCTTCCACAACTGTTCTGTCTGACCTCTACCTCTTCTTCCAGGAGCCCTGCCTTCCACAACTGTTCTGTCTGACCTCTACCTAGTCTTCCAGGAGCCATACCTTCCACAACTGTTCTGTCTGACCTCTACCTCATCTTCCAGGAGCCATACCTTCCACAACTGTTCTGTCTGACCTCTACCTCATCTTCCAGGAGCCCTGCCTTCCACAACTGTTCTGTCTGACCTCTACCTCATCTTCCAGGAGCCCTGCCTTCCACAACTGTTCTGTCTGACCTCTACCTCTTCTTCCAGGAGCCATACCTTCCACAACTGTTCTGTCAGACCTCTACCTCATCTTCCATGAGCCATACCTTCCACAACTGTTCTGTCTTACCTCTACCTCATCTTCCATGAGCCATACCTTCCACAACTGTTCTGTCTGACCTATACCTAGTCTTCCAGGTGCCATGCCTTCCACAACTGTTCTGTCAGACCTCTACCTCATCTTCCAGGAGCCCTGCCTTCCACAACTGTTCTGTCTGACCTCTACCTAGTCTTCCAGGAGCCATACCTTCCACAACTGTTCTGTCAGACCTCTACCTCATCTTCCAGGAGCCCTGCCTTCCACAACTGTTCTGTCTGACCTCTACCTAGTCTTCCAGGAGCCATACCTTCCACAACTGTTCTGTCTGAACTCTACCTAGTCTTCCAGGAGCCATGTCTTCCACAACTGTTCTGTCAGACCTCTACCTCATCTTCCAGGAGCCCTGCCTTCCACAACTGTTCTGTCTGACCTCTACCTCATCTTCCAGGAGCCCTGCCTTCCACAACTGTTCTGTCTGACCTCTACCTCTTCTTCCAGGAGCCATACCTTCCACAACTGTTCTGTCAGACCTCTACCTCATCTTCCAGGAGCCATGCCTTCCACAACTGTTCTGTCTGAACTCTACCTCGTCTTCCAGGAGCCATGCCTTCCACAACTGTTCTGTCTGACCTCTATCCCATATTCCAGGAGCCCTGCCTTCCACAACTGTTCTATCTGAACTCTACCTAGTCTTCCAGGAGCCATACCTTCCACAACTGTTCTGTCTGACCTCTACCTCGTCTTCCAGGAGCCATGCCTTCCACAACTGTTCTTTCTTACCTCTACCTAGTCTTCCAGGAGCCCTGCCTTCCACAACTGTTCTGTCTGACCTCTATCCCATATTCCAGGAGCCCTGCCTTCCACAACTGTTCTGTCTGAACTCTACCTAGTCTTCCAGGAGCCATACCTTCCACAACTGTTCTGTCTGACCTCTACCTCGTCTTCCAGGAGCCCTGCCTTCCACAACTGTTCTGTCTGACCTCTACCTAGTCTTCCATGAGCCATGCCTTCCACAACTGTTCTGTCTGACCTCTATCCCATATTCCAGGAGCCCTGCCTTCCACAACTGTTCTGTCTGACCTCTACCTAGTCTTCCAGGAGCCATACCTTCCACAACTGTTCTGTCAGACCTCTACCTCATCTTCCAGGAGCCCTGCCTTCTTCAACTGTTCTTTCTCAACTCTACCTCGTCTTCCATGAGCCATGCCTTCCACAACTGTTCTGTCTGACCTCTATCACATATTCCAGGAGCCATGCCTTCCACAACTGTTCTGTCAGACCTCTACGTTGTCTTCCAGGAGGCATGCCTTCCACATTTGTTCTGTCTGACCTCTACCTCATCTTCCAGGAGCACTGCCTTCTACATTTGTTCTGTCTGACCTCTACCTCGTCTCCCAGGAGCCCTGCCTTCCACATTTGTTCTGTCTGACCTCTACCTCGTCTTCCAGGAGCCCTGCCTTCCACATTTGTTCTGTCTGACCTCTACCTCATCTTCCAGGAGCCATGCCTTCCACAACTGTTCTGTCTGACCTCTACCTCATATTCCAGGAGCCATGCCTTCCACAACTGTTCTGTCTGAACTCTACCTAGTCTTCCAGGAGCCATGCCTTCCACAACTGTTCTGTCTTACCTCTACCTCATATTCCAGGAGCCATGCCTTCCACAACTGTTCTGTCAGACCTCTACCTCATCTTCCAGGAGCCATACCTTCCACAACTGTTCTGTCTGACCTCTACCTTGTCTTCCAGGAGCCATGCCTTCCACAACAGTTCTGTAAGACCTCTACCTCATATTCCAGGAGCCATGCCTTCCACAATTGTTCTGTCAGACCTCTACCTCACCTTCCAGGAGCCATACCTTCCACAACTGTTCTGTCTGACCTCTACCTAATCTTCCAGGAGCCATTAATTCCACAATTGTTCTGTCTGACCTCTAACTCATCTTTCAGGAGCCATGAATTCCACAACTGTTCTGTCAGACCTCTACTTCGTCTTCCAGGGGCCATACCTTCCACAACTGTTCTGTCTGACCTCTACCTCTTCTTCCAGGAGCCATGCCTTCCACAACTGTTCTGTCTGACCTCTATCTAGTCTTCCAGGAGCCATACCTTCCACAACTGTTCTGTCTGACCTCTATCTAGTCTTCCAGGAGCCATACCTTCCACAACTGTTCTGTCTGACCTCTACCTCATCTTCCAGGAGCCATACCTTCCACAACTGTTCTGTCTGACCTCTACCTAGTCTTACAGGAGCCATACCTTCCACAGCTGTTCTGTCTGACCTCTACCTCATCTTCCAGGAGCCATACCTTCCACAACTGTTCTGTCTGACCTCTACCTCATCTTCCAGGAGCCCTGCCTTCCACAACTATTCTGTCTGACCTCTACCTAGTCTTCCAGGAGCCATACTTTCCACAACTGTTCTGTCAGACCTCTACCTCATCTTCCAGGAGCCCTGCCTTCCACAACTGTTCTGTCTGACCTCTACCTAGTCTTCCAGGAGCCATACCTTCCACAACTGTTCTGTCTGACCTCTACCTCTTCTTCCAGGAGCCCTGCCTTCCACAACTGTTCTGTCTGACCTCTACCTAGTCTTCCAGGAGCCATACCTTCCACAACTGTTCTGTCTGACCTCTACCTCATCTTCCAGGAGCCATACCTTCCACAACTGTTCTGTCTGACCTCTACCTCATCTTCCAGGAGCCCTGCCTTCCACAACTGTTCTGTCTGACCTCTACCTCATCTTCCAGGAGCCCTGCCTTCCACAACTGTTCTGTCTGACCTCTACCTCTTCTTCCAGGAGCCATACCTTCCACAACTGTTCTGTCAGACCTCTACCTCATCTTCCATGAGCCATACCTTCCACAACTGTTCTGTCTTACCTCTACCTCATCTTCCATGAGCCATACCTTCCACAACTGTTCTGTCTGACCTCTACCTAGTCTTCCAGGAGCCATGCCTTCCACAACTGTTCTGTCAGACCTCTACCTCATCTTCCAGGAGCCCTGCCTTCCACAACTGTTCTGTCTGACCTCTACCTAGTCTTCCAGGAGCCATACCTTCCACAACTGTTCTGTCAGACCTCTACCTCATCTTCCAGGAGCCCTGCCTTCCACAACTGTTCTGTCTGACCTCTACCTAGTCTTCCAGGAGCCATACCTTCCACAACTGTTCTGTCTGAACTCTACCTAGTCTTCCAGGAGCCATGTCTTCCACAACTGTTCTGTCAGACCTCTACCTCATCTTCCAGGAGCCCTGCCTTCCACAACTGTTCTGTCTGACCTCTACCTCATCTTCCAGGAGCCCTGCCTTCCACAACTGTTCTGTCTGACCTCTACCTCTTCTTCCAGGAGCCATACCTTCCACAACTGTTCTGTCAGACCTCTACCTCATCTTCCAGGAGCCATGCCTTCCACAACTGTTCTGTCTGAACTCTACCTCGTCTTCCAGGAGCCATGCCTTCCACAACTGTTCTGTCTGACCTCTATCCCATATTCCAGGAGCCCTGCCTTCCACAACTGTTCTGTCTGAACTCTACCTAGTCTTCCAGGAGCCATACCTTCCACAACTGTTCTGTCTGACCTCTACCTCGTCTTCCAGGAGCCATGCCTTCCACAACTGTTCTTTCTGACCTCTACCTAGTCTTCCAGGAGCCCTGCCTTCCACAACTGTTCTGTCTGACCTCTATCCCATATTCCAGGAGCCCTGCCTTCCACAACTGTTCTGTCTGAACTCTACCTAGTCTTCCAGGAGCCATACCTTCCACAACTGTTCTGTCTGACCTCTACCTCGTCTTCCAGGAGCCCTGCCTTCCACAACTGTTCTGTCTGACCTCTACCTAGTCTTCCATGAGCCATGCCTTCCACAACTGTTCTGTCTGACCTCTATCCCATATTCCAGGAGCCCTGCCTTCCACAACTGTTCTGTCTGACCTCTACCTAGTCTTCCAGGAGCCATACCTTCCACAACTGTTCTGTCAGACCTCTACCTCATCTTCCAGGAGCCCTGCCTTCTTCAACTGTTCTTTCTCAACTCTACCTCGTCTTCCATGAGCCATGCCTTCCACAACTGTTCTGTCTGACCTCTATCACATATTCCAGGAGCCATGCCTTCCACAACTGTTCTGTCAGACCTCTACGTTGTCTTCCAGGAGGCATGCCTTCCACATTTGTTCTGTCTGACCTCTACCTCATCTTCCAGGAGCACTGCCTTCTACATTTGTTCTGTCTGACCTCTACCTCGTCTCCCAGGAGCCCTGCCTTCCACATTTGTTCTGTCTGACCTCTACCTCGTCTTCCAGGAGCCCTGCCTTCCACATTTGTTCTGTCTGACCTCTACCTCATCTTCCAGGAGCCATGCCTTCCACAACTGTTCTGTCTGACCTCTACCTCATATTCCAGGAGCCATGCCTTCCACAACTGTTCTGTCTGAACTCTACCTAGTCTTCCAGGAGCCATGCCTTCCACAACTGTTCTGTCTTACCTCTACCTCATATTCCAGGAGCCATGCCTTCCACAACTGTTCTGTCAGACCTCTACCTCATCTTCCAGGAGCCATACCTTCCACAACTGTTCTGTCTGACCTCTACCTTGTCTTCCAGGAGCCATGCCTTCCACAACAGTTCTGTAAGACCTCTACCTCATATTCCAGGAGCCATGCCTTCCACAATTGTTCTGTCAGACCTCTACCTCACCTTCCAGGAGCCATACCTTCCACAACTGTTCTGTCTGACCTCTACCTAATCTTCCAGGAGCCATTAATTCCACAATTGTTCTGTCTGACCTCTAACTCATCTTTCAGGAGCCATGAATTCCACAACTGTTCTGTCTGACCTCTACTTCGTCTTCCAGGAGCCATGCCTTCCACAACTGTTCTGTCTGACCTCTACCTCGTCTTCCAGGAGCCCTGCCTTCCACAACTGTTCTGTCTGACCTCTACCCCGTCTTCCAGGAGCACTGCCTTCTACATTTGTTCTGCCTGACCTCTACCTAGTCTTCCATGAGCCATGCCTTCCACAACTGTTCTGTCTGACCTCTACCTCGTCTTCCAGGAGCCATGCCTTCCACAACTGTTCTGTCTTACCTCTACCTCGTCTTCCAGGAGCACTGCCTTCTACATTTGTTCTGTCTGACCTCTACCTCATCTTCCAGGAGCCCTGCCTTCCACAACTGTTCTGTCTGACCTCTACCTAGTCTTCCAGGAGCCATGCCTTCCACAACTGTTCTGTCTGACCTCTACCTCGTCTTCCAGGAGCCATGCCTTCCACAACTGTTCTGTCTGACCTCTACCTAGTCTTCCAGGAGCCATACCTTCGACAACTGTTCTGTCTGACCTCTACCTCGTCTTCCAGGAGCGCTGCCTTCCACAACTGTTCTGTCTGACCTCTACCTCGTCTTCCAGGAGCCATGCCTCCCACAACTGTTCTGTCTGACCTCTACCTCGTCTTCCAGGAGCACTGCCTTCTACATTTGTTCTGTCTGACCTCTACCTCGTCTTCCAGGAGCCCTGCCTTCCACAACTGTTCTGTCTGACCTCTACCTAGTCTGCCAGGAGCCATGCCTTCCACAACTGTTCTGTCTGACCTCTATCTCATCTTCCAGGAGCCATGCCTCCCACAACTGTTCTGTCTGACCTCTATCCCATATTCTAGGAGCCATGCCTTCCACAACTGTTCTGTCTGACCTCTACCTCGTCTTCCAGGAGCACTGCCTTCTACATTTGTTCTGTCTGACCTCTACCTCATCTTCCAGGAGCCCTGCCTTCCACAACTGTTCTGTCTGACCTCTACCTAGTCTTCCAGGAGCCATGCCTTCCACAACTGTTCTGTCTTACCTCTACCTCGTCTTCCAGGAGCACTGCCTTCTACATTTGTTCTGTCTGACCTCTACCTCATCTTCCAGGAGCCCTGCCTTCCACAACTGTTCTGTCTGACCTCTACCCCGTCTTCCAGGAGCACTGCCTTCTACATTTGTTCTGCCTGACCTCTACCTAGTCTTCCATGAGCCATGCCTTCCACAACTGTTCTGTCTGACCTCTACCTCGTCTTCCAGGAGCCATGCCTTCCACAACTGTTCTGTCTTACCTCTACCTCGTCTTCCAGGAGCACTGCCTTCTACATTTGTTCTGTCTGACCTCTACCTCATCTTCCAGGAGCCCTGCCTTCCACAACTGTTCTGTCTGACCTCTACCTAGTCTTCCAGGAGCCATGCCTTCCACAACTGTTCTGTCTGACCTCTACCTAGTCTTCCAGGAGCCATACCTTCCACAACTGTTCTGTCAGACCTCTACCTAGTCTTCCAGGAGCCATACCTTCCACAACTGTTCTGTCTGACCTCTACCTCGTCTTCCAGGAGCCCTGCCTTCCACAACTGTTCTGTCTGACCTCTACCTCGTCTTCCAGGAGCCATGCCTCCCACAACTGTTCTGTCTGACCTCTACCTCGTCTTCCAGGAGCACTGCCTTCTACATTTGTTCTGTCTGACCTCTACCTCGTCTTCCAGGAGCCCTGCCTTCCACAACTGTTCTGTCTGACCTCTACCTAGTCTGCCAGGAGCCATGCCTTCCACAACTGTTCTGTCTGACCTCTATCTCATCTTCCAGGAGCCATGCCTCCCACAACTGTTCTGTCTGACCTCTATCCCATATTCTAGGAGCCATGCCTTCCACAACTGTTCTGTCTGACCTCTACCTCGTCTTCCAGGAGCACTGCCTTCTACATTTGTTCTGTCTGACCTCTACCTCATCTTCCAGGAGCCCTGCCTTCCACAACTGTTCTGTCTGACCTCTACCTAGTCTTCCAGGAGCCATGCCTTCCACAACTGTTCTGTCTGACCTCTACCTCGTCTTCCAGGAGCCATGCCTTCCACAACTGTTCTGTCTGACCTCTACCTAGTCTTCCAGGAGCCATACCTTCCACAACTGTTCTGTCTGACCTCTACCTCGTCTTCCAGGAGCCCTGCCTTCCACAACTGTTCTGTCTGACCTCTAACTCGTCTTCCAGGAGCCATGCCTCCCACAACTGTTCTGTCTGACCTCTACCTCATCTTCCAGGAGCACTGCCTTCTACATTTGTTCTGTCTGACCTCTACCTCGTCTTCCAGGAGCCCTGCCTTCCACAACTGTTCTGTCTGACCTCTACCTCGTCTTCCAGGAGCCATGCCTTCCACAACTGTTCTGTCTGACCTCTATCTCATCTTCCAGGAGCCATGCCTCCCACAACTGTTCTGTCTGACCTCTATCCCATATTCTAGGAGCCATGCCTTCCACAACTGTTCTGTCAGACCTCTACCTCATCTTCCAGGAGTCCTGCCTTCCACAACTGTTCTGTCTGACCTCTACCTAGTCTTCCAGGAGCCATGCCTTCCACAACTGTTCTGTCTGACCTCTACCTCGTCTTCCAGGAGCCATGCCTCCCACAACTGTTCTGTCTGACCTCAATCCCATATTCCAGGAGCCATGCCTCCCACAACTGTTCTGTCAGACCTCTACCTCATCTTTCAGGAGCCATGCCTTCCACAACTGTTCTGTCAGACCTCTACCTCATCTTCCAGGAGCCCTGCCTTCCACAACTGTTCTGTCTTACCTCTACCTCGTCTTCCAGGAGCCATGCCTTCCACAACTGTTCTGTCTGAACTCTACCTAGTCTTCCAGGAGCCATGCCTTCCACAACTGTTCTGTCTAACCTCTACCTAATCTTCCAGGAGCACTGCCTTCTACAACTGTTCTGTCTGACCTCTACCTCATCTTCCAGGAGCCATGCCTTCCACAACTGTTCTGTCTGAACTCTACCTAGTCTTCCAGGAGCCATGCCTTCCACAACTGTTCTGTCAGACCTCTACGTTGTCTTCCAGGAGCCATGCCTTCCACAACTGTTCTGTCTGACCTCTACATTGTCTTCCAGGAGGCCTGCCTTCCACATTTGTTCTGTCTGACCTCTATCTCGTCTTCCAGGAGCCATGCCTTCCACAACTGTTCTGTCCACTCATCTTCCAGAAGCCATGCCTTCCACAACTGTTCTGTCCACTCATCTTCCAGGAGCCATGCCTTTCACAACTGTTCTGTCCACTCATCTTCCAGGAGCCATGCCTTCCACAACTGTTCTGTCCACTCATCTTCCAGGAGCCATGCCTTCCACAACTGTTCTGTCCACTCATCTTCCAGGAGCCATGCCTTCCACAACTGGTGTCCACTCATCTTTCAAGAGCCATGCCTTCCACAACTGTTCTGGCCAAGCCACCGTGAAATTTAATAAGGCCAAGATTGCCGAGACCTGCTGCTGTTTATGAGCCAGTTGTCTTCAGTGTTTAGATATTGTAGAATGCCAGATTTTTCTTCTTGGTCATGGATACTCTTAAGTATTTATTTGTAACATTTAAGTTCAAAATTATTTATATCTCATCTCATATATCAAAGTGATCAAAACAATAAATGGTTTCTTATGTCTAATAACCTAACGTACAAGTAAAATTACCCATTTGAGCCCAAAGTAAAAAGAATAAAGATGAAGTTCTAAATTATGTGCAACTGAGTACTTGAATGCCTTTGTTAGAACAACTATCCGCTGAAATAAAGCTGCTTGAAAATATACTGTTTGCTAATGGTTGTTAAAGTTTTATGTAAAAATAAAATTGTGCATAAAAGCTGGATTTGCACATTTTTTTGTTAGGTCTAATATACATGATTTATGCCAAGCTTTCTTAACCAGCTGCTAGCAGTCTTCTGTACTCACATTGTCTACTAATTGTTGCAGGACCTGGCACCTATTAGAGACTGACTATATCGTTGCTCCGCTGTTTAAATTAGCCAAAGATCTTTCTCTGTCTTCCTCTGCCTCTTTTCCCATATAAGACTCATTTTTTTCAATCCACCTCATCTGTTGATATGTCCCATAAAATTTGTGATGAGGTTTTGATGAGTGATGTTGTCGCAGCTGCAGCTCTCAATACTTCAGTGTTTGTTTTCTCCTCTTCACATCATTGTCAATATTCTTATTAAAAAAACACATCTCCATTTCCTTCGACCATTTCATTACCCATTCTTTACATGGAAGGGGCCAAGTGTCAGACACTTAAACTTAAGACAGGCAATACAGACCTACATCTGATCAACTACTACTGTCCAAGTGACTGTCCACAGGCACTAGACATACTACCTCTAAAAGAAAAAAAGTCCGTGTGGCGATTTCAACAGCCACTCGCAGAGCTGGGGCTATGATCACATGGACCAGAGAGGAGAGAGACTGGAAGACTGGCAGGATGAGAATAGATTCATCTTGATTAACAAGCCGTCCGACCAACATACCTTCAACTTGAGATCATGGCACACTACAACTACACCTGATCTGGCTCTTCACTCACCAGACCTGGAGTGGAACATTACACAAACTGTTGGGAAACAACTTGGTAGCTGTGGCCATCGGCCAGTCTTTCTAACTGTAGAAAACGAGCTTGTAAATGAAAGCAGCACCCTCTTGAGGTGGAACTACAAGAAAGCAAACCGGGCGATGTACAAGCATCACATCAGCATACTTGTTAGAAACCTGAACACAGACAAAGACATAAATAAAGTAGTTGAAGAGTTTGGGAAATGCATACTACAGGCAACACAAGAAACAGTACCAAGAGGAGCTCGTAAACAATATAAACTGTACTGGATTAGTGAACTCGAACAGTTGCATAATGATGTGAAAGTGTGTAGAAAGCAAGCAGAGGCCAAACCCAGCCAAGAGCACAACAATAAATACCAGCACGCAAAAGCCAAATTTCAAAGGGCCAAGCTGCAGGCTAGACAGAAAAGCTGGCAGGAGAACACAGAGTGACTGAACTTTGAAAGAGATGCAAGGAAGTTGTGAAAACTAATAAAACAACTTAACAATGAGGGCACAGGGAGAAACTAAAACATTGTAGTGAATAAATACGGAAAAATCTTAATAGGAAAGCAAGCAGCTGACCATTTTGCTGCCTCATTTGCACAGATAACAACATTGAAATTAGTCCAGAGAAACAACAAGAGATTTGAGAGAAATGGCAACATACTGGACAGAATGAAATAGTAAATGAGGTTCTGGAGGTAACTATCACAATCAGTGAACTGGAGCTAGCAATATCAAAACTGAAAATGGGAAAGTCATCAGGAGCTGATGGTATCTCCAATGAAATGATCAGGAACCTAGGAACAGTGGCCAAAACAAAGCTGTTGCAGATCTTCAATAACAGCTGGACATTAGGCAGCATTCCACATGCCTGGAGAGTAGCAATCGTGATCTTCTTCTTCTTCTTCAGCATTCCAAGCCATTGAGGTTCTTTGCTGCAAATACAATCCGTCTCCATTCGTCTCTCTGGTTGACCTTCTCTTGCCAGTCATTGATTCCAAGTGCTTGTAGGTCTGTATATATATTATCTCTCCACCATCTTCTTGCTCTACCTCAGGGTCTACGGTCATTTATTTCCTGAGTGTAAGCGAGTTTTGTTTCCCTATTGTCTTCAATTCTTTCTATATGCCCCAGCCATTGTAGTCTATTAGCCTTCATGATACCAGTGATTAGCGGGGACTTAAGATCATAAATGTCTTTGTTACGTCTTCTTTTCCACTCTCCACTTTGTGTATCCCTAATGGGTCCAAAGATGCGTCTTAAAACTTTGTTCTCAAAGGTCTGTAACAAGGCTTCGTCTCCTTTCATTGTACTCCAGGTTTCAGAGCCATACAGCACAACTGGTCTAATCAGTGTTTTGTATATTGTGATTTTGGTGTTACGAGATAGCGCATTTGATTTTAGTAGATGTTGTAGTGCATAGTATATCTTATTTCCAAATTGATTCTAGTTTGTATTTCTTCTCTTATGATGTTGGAGCAGTTGAAGATTGTACCCAGGTATTTGTATGTTTCTGTTCTTTTAATGGTCATATTATCTATTTGTATGTGGCCAGAGTTTTTAGCCATTCCTTCTCTTGAAATTACCATATATTCTGTCTTATCTTGGTTGATAACCAGCCCCATCTGTTGGGCTTTTTCCTTTAAGTGAGTCAATATTTCCAATGTCTTTTGTTCATTTCCCCTAAATATCTATATCATCTGCATAACCAAGCAGCCTGGATGTTCCTACAATATCACATTCTCCTTTACCTTCCTTACAACTTTCTCTAGAGCCAGATTGAAGAGTAGTGGCAATAGTGCATCCCCTTGTTTCAAGCCAGATGTTATTTGGAAAGGGTCCGATTTCCTGCCTTTATATGTTACTATATTATAAGTATCTTCCATGCATAGTCTGGTCATGTTGATTAACTTCCTTGGTATTCCAAATTCATGCTTAGCATTCCATAGACTATTCCTATGGACTCATGATACCTCTCCTAAAATCAGGGAAAGACAATATCAATGCCTCCAGCTACAAACCAATTAACCTCACCAGCTGTCTCTGCAAAACAATGGAGCGTATCATCAATCACAGAATGCAGTGGTACATTGAAAGTGAAAACATTCTTGTGCCACAGCAGGCTGGCTTTAGACAGTGTTGCTCCACGGAAGATCAGACAACCTACCTCTCTTGAGAAATTGAGGATGCATTCCCAGAGAAGAAACTGGTACTTGCAGCATGGATAGATCTAAAACAACATCTTTGACAAAGTCTGGAAAGAAGGCCTGATGAAACAACTGAGAAACTATAAAGTCAATGGAAGAATGTACAAATGGATGAAAGCATACTTGCACAACAGAAGAGCCCGAGTACAGATAGATGGACTCAAGAGCAAGAAAGTACTACTGTGTCACCACACTTTTTCTAATCTCCATCAATGATCTTGATGCTAAACTATCACATGGAATTAAAGCAGCACTGTACACTGAAGACCCAATTCTATGGAGCACAAATGAATATGCATCAGTGGCCACCAGATTGCTACAAAATTTGTTACATGGGTAAATAGATGGTGTGTCAGCCTAAACACTGACAAATGCAGCACCACCCTATTTATCATCTCTCCAAAACAAAAGGCAGGGATCGTCCAGATAAATGGAATACCAAAGAGACAACATACCTTAGAGTAACATTTGATGACAGGCCAACGTGGTGAAACACATCAACAAAGCAGTAGCAAAAGGAAAATAGCCATCCTGAGAAAACTAAGTGGAACCACATGGGGAGTTAGTGGGAAAATACTAAGCACAGTTTATCAAGTGAGAGGAATTTTTGACAAGGAAGAACAGAACAGTGTACAGTACAGAACAGCCACTCTCAGCTTCTTTGATGAAGAATACCCACAGGACCTCTGGATCGAAGTCTACACAGATGGGTCAGCACAAAATGCTGTTTGAAATTGACGAGCAGGAGTGTACATAGAATACCCAAATAATACAAGGAACACGGCCAGAGTACCAACAGGAAAGTATTGCCATAACTATGATGCTGAAATTGAGGCAATCAAGATAGCAATAGAGAAATTACTAAATACCAGCATGGTACACAACCTGTGGTGCGATTGACAGATGCAAAATCAGTACTCGAGGCGCTCCTGTCTGGGAAACTGCCAGTACTAAGGACACTACTTTACTTAGCAGTTAGCAAGGTCACCATACAGTGGATACCATCTCACTGCTGAGTACCCAGAAACGACAGAGCTGATCAATTAGCTAAGGAAGGAGCAAAAGAAGAACAGCCTGATGTGCCCGTTAGATACCACCAAAAGAATGATAAAATCAGTCAGAAAGCCACTAAAAACTGCTCAAAACGACTACCACGTTACGGACAGACCAGAACAAGTCACTGTTCTGTGCCTCAGAACAATACACAATAGATTATGCAGCCACATTTATACAAAATTCAAGATCGGTGAATCAGCTATGTGCACATGTGGACTGGTGTCGCAGACAGCAGATCACATACTCCAAGAGTGCCCAAAATACAACATACCTCTTCCTCCTTCTTCTGTATACTTCTTCCCTATTTTTCACTTTTCTTCTACTTCTTCTTCCTCTTTTTCTTCATCTTCTTGATTCCATCAGATTTAAAATGCTCTGTGCGAATTCATTTTTATGGGTTTTTTTTCTTCTTGTTGTTTTGGGATAGCATCTTGCACTGATATCTCAATACTTTTATTCTTGCCATCTCTGTTCTATTTAACTGCGGTATTTGAGTGTTTCAAATGTATTTCTGAAATATGGTGAAATGCTCTCAAATGTTTTCATTAGTTTTCAATATATTGGTTTAGAACCTGGATGTTATATAATCAATATGATGACTGGTTCTGTCACCCAGACTTTGAAATTCCAGCAGAACTGATTAACACTTTGCTTACCAAGTTTGAAAATCATTGAATTTCCAGTGTATAAACTTTCCGACTGAATTTACTAATCGTCAAACCCATTGGATTATTCATGAAAGAGGGCAGCCATGCTGATAATTTTTACTAAACAGATCCTATCTGAGTTGGGGATTTTTTTTCTGTTTTAAAAGTGGTTTCCTCTGTGGATTATATTAATTTTTGATGGATCAGCAATGTTTAGATATTAATGACAATTATGTTTAGTGTGCAATCTTGGTTGTTATTTTCATCATTTGTCATAACAAAAAGCAGCTTTATACTTGAGATGATTGTGACTGGCAGTGAATGTATATCTTTGTTTTGAAAGCACTGATGAAACATTCACTAATTTAGTATTGACAACAGTGCTATTGAAGCTGAGGTGACGTGGAGATGTCTGAATCAAGCAGTGTCAATGGTGGCATGACTGTTCAACAAACCACCTTGCTCAAAATGAACTAATCTAGCTGAATATTATTCCTCTGTGTAATACAGTAGAACACTGTGGTGCCTGGACAGATTCATGTGAATCTACTGGTTTCAAGCTCAGAGATTTGCTTACTTTGTTCCTTTATCACTGCCATGGATGTCGTTAGTGATTATTAAGTCAATAGTTACCTAGCATAAGATAAGTGTAAGCCTTATATTCTCTGCTCATTTCAATATATAGACAATGAAGTTAGAAATAGAGGAATTTCAGGTGGCAGAACATTTCTGAAGCCAATTCTTCAACAAAAATACAATAAATGTATGGGAAAGGTGAATTACTTCAGTCAACTGAGTGCAAACTTTCCATGCACACAGGTTGTATAAATTATGTCTGTCATTATACCATTACTTAGTTGCAAATGCACTGATCAATGGATATATAATCTACTGCCAACTCTAAAAGAAAGATCATAGAAAAGAAGTTCAGGAAAGATGTTAGTCTCACACTTATTACAACCACCAGGATGTTAGTCTCACATTTATTACAGCCGCCAGGATGTTAGTCTCACACGTATTACAGCCGCCAAGTGGTAGTCAGAGAAAGCGGCCAAATGATGGCTGGGTAACTGAGTGGCTGAGTCCTGAGGCATCATAGAACAACAATAACAACATAAACACAATTAAAATCAGAGAAATGTAAACTTTATGTTTGAAAACAAGTACTCACCAATCAGAGTCAAGAGTTTGCTCTTTAGCTGTGCCTCTAGTCGTGCTATCATTAACTCAACTGCATTCCGAATTTCTCTAACACGTTCATCTTTAGCGTTTTTCACACTCTCAATATTACGTTCCTGAAAACAAATACATTTTCACAATTTAAAACCTGTGAAGGTACTTAACATTAACCCTGGAATGGGACAACCCACCCAAAGATGTGGTTTTTCTTTTCCCCAGCGGTGACTTGTACATGTTATTTACTACTTGTGTAAGATCGATTGTACGGGTCAGTTACGTTAAACATCTATCAACCCAGTGACATCAAGATGTGATATGAAGATAAAGAAATGAATGGCCATATCCAAAGGCCTTAACTAGAATGAGCAATGCCATGAAAAACAGAAATATAATGACAAGTGCTAAGCTCACTTACTGAAAAGTCATGTAGCTTGTTCTTCAGTATGATTGTGAATGTCAGACAATCAGTAATGACATGCTGGAGTTGTTTTTCAAAAGAATGTTGAGAATATTATGGACAGAGAAGAAAACACATGCTGAGGTATTGACAAGTACTTATGGAAACTTTGAGACATATGTTGTGAATATGAATACCTTGGACTGTCAGAGTAACTAACAATGAGTGCCAGGAAAATATTAATGAAAGTAGAACATTATGTATAAATATCAGAAGAGACAAACAGAACTTCTGATTATGTAATGAGACGAGAGGCATAAGAAACATCATGCTGACTGGAAATGAGTCTTACCTGGAAAAATACTAGACAAGAGAGTCAGAGGAAGACAGAAAAAGATATATGTGGAAAGCTTAAGCAGATGGGCAACAACAAAAAAATACAAGCAAAATCAACTTTATCACAATAAGACAGAGAGGATTAGAGAGTCATAACTGCTAATGTATGCTACAGACAAGGCATCTGTGAAAGAAGAGTGTCCCAGACAGTGAATAACATCTACTCAACAAATTCATATTCAATTAATCATCATCATCATCATCATCATCTTCCACTTCTGCCGTCAATATTCAGTAAAGCTCTACATTAGTTACATTTTATAGAACACTTCACAATTTCTTTTTCAAACCATGAAATAATTAATATACGTTGCCATTTCGAAGTATATTTTACTTCAAGTCAGTAAATGCCTTTAAGTACACTTTATATTAATTACCAACAAACAATTAACATATAAAAAATTACAATAAACAATCACTGTTGACTGTGACAACCACTATAATGGATTACTCACCACATCTTGAACCAGACAGATCAACTCAATGTGACGGGACTTGAGCTGGCTTAGTTCCGAAGATATCTTTGCTTTATGTTCTTCATATATTCCTTCCAAAGGTTTGAATGTGTGCCCTGAATGCTGTGGGTATCATGAATTTTTAGAAATAATCATCTAAAAATGTGATCAAATAGTTGTCAGTCCAGTAACCAAGAATAATGCCATTTTTATATTATGAGCAAATTATTTATTTTAAATAATATATCAGTTTTTACTTTCTCTTGATTATTTTCAGATGACATGCTTCATGTTATTTCATGTCAAATTATTCAGTCTCAAAACTGATATAAAGTTTGTTTTATTATTAATATGCCACTCCACCATAGAATTATCTTTAAGACCATCTATGAACATAGTACAGGAAGTGGTAATCAGGTATTAAATATGGTGGGCCACCTTCTAGGTCACGTAGTATAATGCTATATAAATAGTATACAACCAGCTGTAGGCTAGTCTAAAACTGCACTTCATAGGGGTGATAAGTAGGTCTATCTAATTAACTCAAGTTTGTCAACAGACAGCTGAAAGATGCTGCTGTTGACAGCGATGTCCTGTAAAGGATATGCGAATTTTTTTTAAAATGTCTACTGTAGTATGTAAAAGTAAAAACCATGTGGGTGGGTGGGTGTGTGCGCGCACGTGTGTGACTACAGTTGGGGGCGAAGAAGTGAACATGCAGTGACAGGTGTCCCCGCATGATTCCAACCCTGCACCATCACCATGGTGTATGAGCACTCTAAACTAACACCAAATGTGTCTTACAAACAACACAGGCATAGACTAGGCACAAAAAAAAGGGTTAATGTCCACACACGGGCCGTGTCATGCGCCCGCAACTTTCCCGGCAAGGTATCAGTGATAAGCTGATTGCAGATCACTTTTAGTCTCCTCGTGGAAAATTAGGTAGTGGACAAAATGTGCCAAGTCATGTGTGTATCAGGGGATTTTGTGATGTTTATGTTGTGTGGTTGTCTCTCTGTGTGTTGCGGGGTCAGGGTGTCAGGCATTGGTAGTACCTTTGGTAAGGATGACTGTCATGTCCTCTTCAGGGCCCATCCCCCACTGGTCCAAGCCTGACATCCAGTTCACGCCTGTGGCTCCTAGTAGCTGTTACCATGTGACAGCAGCCACCCCCGGGGCAACAGCTGTGACAGGCTGGCTAAACCAGGCATGGGTAACCGATTGGTGTGAAACCAATCGGTAAACTAGGGTATGCCTACCCAGCATGTGAAGGCAGGATTCAGCAGGCTGCGCAGAAGAAATCATTGATGATTCAATGGGTAAGATGGATTCAATGGACAAGTTTACCTGCAAAGCATTGTGGAACGTAATGAGCACGGCAAGGCATGTAGAGCGCCCTGGTCATCCACTGCACCTGTATTCGTCTCCAGTTGTCTTGATTTGTCTTGCCACTGACCTCTGATGGACTCAGGTGAGAGAGTGAGGTCGACGAATTGCGCAACTCTTCCTCATTTTAATCCAATTCATCGCGCAAGTCATTCTTCATCCAACCTCATATATCACCTTCAAGCCCTGTGGTGATGGGCGAGCGGTGAAGCGGCAGGCGTGGGAACGTTGGCAAGTCGTAGTCGCAGACATGCACACAGGCGACTCAGGCCATATGGTCATCTTCTACTGACCGGAGCAGCAGTGGGATTCGGCAGCTCTCTAAGTGACTGAGCAGCCCTCTACAGGAAAGCACTGCTCACCTCCATAGCATGAGGAAGGGGCTAGAAAAGGTGCCCTAAACATTGTCTGCCCCATCATTACCTAACCAGCTAGCCACGGCTGGTGGGTACCCCATACTGCGGTTGATATACAAAGTAAAAACAAGTAAAGCTAAAAAAGAAAACCATATTCCCTTGACAATCAGAACTTCTAATGTACGCACCCTACTTGATAGAGACAGTGTGTCAGATCCAGAGAGACGAACAGCACTGATTGGGAGAGAGCTGGGCAGGTACAACATCGATATTGCAGCCTTAAGCGAGACACGACTTGCAGAAGAAGGCCAAATCTGTGAAGTAGGTGTCGGCTACACATTCTTCTGGAGTGGAAGGAAAAGCAAGGAAAGACGCCAGTCCGGTGTGGGATTTGCCATTAAGTCGGCGCTGGTTGGCAAACTAGCTGGAATTCCGAAGGCTATAAACAGGCTTATGACAATTAAGTTGCCCCTGCTGAACGGAAGGAAGCATGCAACCATCATGAGTGTCTACGCACCAACCATGACCACTGAAGATGATGTCAAGAACAAGTTCTATGAGGACCTGCACAATGTATCAACATCTGTTCCCAAGACAGACAAACTTATACTCCTCGAAGACTTCAATGCCA
This sequence comes from Cepaea nemoralis, assembly GCA_014155875.1. Classification (NCBI taxonomy): domain Eukaryota; kingdom Metazoa; phylum Mollusca; class Gastropoda; order Stylommatophora; family Helicidae; genus Cepaea; species Cepaea nemoralis. Next base: position 86,223 of record JACEFZ010020829.1, read on the forward strand.
GAGTAGGCACGGACACCACCTCTTGGAGTGGCATTAATGGAAAGCACAGAGTCAGAAATTGTAACAGCAATGGACTCCTCCTTCTTCAAACAAGTGCCAAACATTATCTCCTGATCACCAACACAATTTTTCAGGCATATTTTAATGACCTGAAGTCAACATAAAAAAAAGATGCCTTCAATAACATTCGGAGAGTAGTGAAGCAGAAGCTTCAGCACATGCAGGACTTCTGGCTGAGCAACAAAGCTGATGAAATTCAAGGCTTTGCTGACAGATATGATATGAAAAACTTCTATAACTCACTGAAAGCAGTCTATGGTCCTACATCACCAGGCATAGTTCCCCTCCTCAGTGCAGATGGGGGAACACTGGTCACCGATAAGAAAGAAATCCGTCAATGCTGGGCAGAGCATTTCAGCGACATCTTAAATGCAACCTCCTTCTTTGATTATGAAACCATCAACTGCCTTCCTCAAGTTACAACTAATGATACTCTTAATGACCTGCCAACCATAGTGGAAGAAAACAAAGCCATACAGCAACTTTCCAGTGGTAAGGCACTTGGTTCTGACTTAATCCTAGCACAGATATACAGCTTCACCAAGTCTTTACAAACATATGGGTGAATGAGATCATGCCACAAGATTTCAAGGACGTATAAATAGTCCACCTTTACAAATGTAAAGGAAACCGCCAATCCTGTGACAACCACCGAGGCATCTCCTTGCTCTCAATTGCAGGGAAGATACTCGCCAGAATTCTTCTCAATCACCTCACAGCCCATCTCGACCAAGGTCTTCTTCCTGAGAGTCAATGTGGCTTCAGAAAAGAACAAGGAACTGTTGACATGATTTTCACTGCAAGGCAGCTGCAAGAGAAATGTCAGGAACAGAACTCTGAAATGTTCTCCACTTTCATTGACCTTACCAAGGCTTTTGATACAGTCAGCAGAGAAGGACTGTGGAAGATTATGGCGAAATATGGCTGTCCATGAAAGTCTGTCCAAACAGTGTGGCTATTTCATGATGGTATGCAGGCAGAGTACAGGAAAAAGGTGAACTGTATAAGGCCATTCCTGTCACCAATGGAGTGAAGCAGGGATGTGTCCTGGCACCGATACCGTCCAGCCTCATGTTTTCAGCTATGCTGACGAATGCCTTTGAGAACAATAACATTGGAATAGACATCAACTACTACTGCATGGATGGAAAGTTGTTCAATCTCAAAAGGCTGAAAGCTAAAACCAAAACTAACAGTGACACCGTCAGAGAGCTTCTGTTTGCTGATGAGTGCGCTCTATATGCCAACTCAGAGGCAGACATGCAACACAATGTTTCAGCTTTCTCATATTCCTGTGCCAACTTTGAAGAAGACTGTAGTTATGTACCAGTTAGCTCCAGGGATTAATCACACTGTGCCGAATATCAAAGTGAATGGTCATAGACTAAGTGTTGTGGACAAATTCACCTATCTTGGCAGTACTGTGTTCCAAGCTGCCACAATTAATGACGAAGTGAATGCAAGAATCTCAAGGGCCAGTGTGGCCTTTGGCAGACTGTACAAGAATGTGGGGGACAGAAATGGAATAAGCCTGCAAACAAAGCAGTTGTATTATCTACATTGCTATATGCTTGTTCTTCTTCTTTCATTCACTTGAAATATGTCTATAACTGCAATGTTGTCTCTTGTATGAATCTAACAGTCTTTTTTTTAGTTCACTCAGCGGTCCATAAAGTTTAACTTCTACTGTTGTCTCTCTGGGCCAGAAGGTTTGCCTGTTAATGTTGTAGTTTGGGCAGTCCTGGAGTATGTGCTCTGCTATCTGCGATGCCAAACCACAAGTGCACATGGCTGAGTCACCAATCTTTAATTTTGTATACATGTGGTTTGCGTACTCTATTGTGTCCTGTTCTGAGGCGCAGAATAATGACTTGTTCTGGACTGTCCATAATGTGGTAGTCGTCTTGAGTAGGTTTTGGTGGCCTTCTACCTGATTTGATCATTCTTTTATTTTGGTGGTATGTAATGCTATATGCTTGTGAAACCTGGACTGTTTACCAGCGACACGCTAGGAAATTAAACCACTACTAATGAAGAATCAGATTCGCTGGGCTGGTCACTTAACTCACATGCCAGATCACAGGCTCCCTAAACAATTTTTATGGCAAGCTGCGTTTTGGTAAACGCTCCCAAGGCGGTTAGAGGAAACGCTTTAAAGACACTCTGAAAATCTCACTGAAAACTTTTGGAATTCATCATGACACCTGGGAGACTGCTGCGAAAGACCAAAATTTGTGGCGTACATCATTACGCAAGGGTGCAGTCACTTGTGAAGCAACCAGGACTGCAAGAGCTGTGAAGAAAAGGCTGGACAGAAATACCACTGCAGGAGATCCTCCTCCTGGAACGTCAAGTATTCTTTGCAAACATTTTCAAAGAATACTTCGAGCCAAAATAGACCTTATCAGCCATTTTAGAACTCACGGCTCCATGCTTTCACCCCACTGGACGAAATGAATGGTCATCATCATTCTTGATGGACAAACAACATGTGTGTGTGTTAATGTATGTGTATGTGTTATTGTATGTATGATTCTATCTGTCTGTCTATCTGTCTGGCTAACTGTTTGTCTATCTGTCTATTTTTCTTTATGTCCGGTCGTATGCATGTCTGTGAGTGAGTGTATGTCTATCTGCATATATGACTGGTTGCTTTTCTCTGTTTCATTTTTGTGTGACACTGTTGTGATGTTATTATTTGTCTACAATTTGTCTGCCTGCCTAAGTGACTGTGTGTGTCTATAAAAAGCAGCCATCACTCAGTGTTTCAGCGTGGCTAGAAAATTAACATTTCTTACAAAAACGTTGGAATGCACTAACAGCGAAGAGTTAATCTCCATACACGGCTCATGTTTCATAGCGGAACCCGCACCAGAGATAAAGTTGATTACATGGACTGTTCGCAGTTAATTAATTAGCAGTGCTAAACTTCCGGTAAAGTGGCGATGACATAATGCTTCTTTCTTCAGAGTACGCAGTGTTTGCATATTTCTGGGGAGGATGTGTTGTTATGGTGTATTCATTTTCGGAAGTTGTTCACAAGAAACCACGAAGGCAGGTGGTGGATGACATTTTCGAGGGCAGCCTGAAAGATAGTTGTTGGTTATGGTCTCAAGTTTTGTGACGGTAGGCAGATGATCTCTTTAATGAGACAATGGCTATGGTCACCGGCCATTATGGTCACTGCCAAGAAGGAAAGCAACAGCAAACTACCTTCTTTAAAGTTGCCTAGTTTATCATGATTCGCCTAATTACAGATCATCACAAGAAAAAGGACAGGGACACTGAAATTAGCAACATGGAATGTTCGAACGTTAAGCGACGACTGGAAAATTAGATAACATCAAATAAGAAATGGAAAGAGAGAATATTAATATATTAGGAATGTGTGAGACGAGATGGAAAGAGGCAGGGATTATGACAGGGGAAGACTGTAAAATTATTTATTCTGGGGGAGAAGAACAGTAAAGAGGTGTAGCAACTATCTTTGCTTGGGAAACATCAAAATCTGTTCAAGGATACTGGGCTGTGTCAGACAGGGTTCTGTTGGTAAAATTAATCGGCAGACCTTTTAACATAAACGTCATTCAAATATATGCCACAACAGGAGTATGCAGTGAAGATAGTATAGAGGAATTGTATAATGACATGGAGTCTGCTTTCAAGAAATGTAAAAATTCAGAAATACATATCATAATAGGTGACTTCAATGCAAAAGTAGGAAAACAAGGTGATGGATGCACAGTAGGCAACCATGGCTTGGGAGAGTGAAAAGAGGATACAGACTTGTAAAATGGACAAAAGAGCAGGAAATGATTGTAGGAACTCAATTCCATGAAGGCATAGGGGCCAAGCTTTGTTGGGACAGTACATTCTAAAACATAACTAGACAGGTGTGGTCGGGCAAGGAGCATGAGGGACTTCCCCTTTGTGTGTGAATCATGTTTTGATCATTAAAGCCACAGTGGCACTGCCCCATGCTGTATTGGTATTGTTATTTGATCACTTCTACCGCTGCTGTGTATCAATGGCACCTTGCTGTCTTGACAGACGATAGTTTGTTACATTGTGCTATAAAAAAGACATAATTACAATCCATGGCGATAGCAAATATGACTGATCAGGCCAATTTGTGCTGTAGATTTTTGTCCACAATGGATGCATGTGAACACATCATAATTCTCACCATCACGCACCATCTTATGTCTCACACGCTCAGTGTGTGACCTATCTGCGATCATTTTCTCCTTTGTCTTTATTTCATTTCTGACATTCGCCCTCCATGCTACACGTTCAGCGGCCACTTGCTCCCAATGTGCATTATCAATGCCTGTATCAATCATGTCCCACTTACATACATCTTTGTATTGTAGTAGAGGCCGACCCTAAGAACTCTGACCCATCTGTAATTCATCAAAGAAGATGTCCTTTGGTATTCTACCATCATTCATCCTCCTAACGTGTCCTATCCATCTAGGTCTATGAAAACTGAGCCGTCACACAACCTGATCTTTCCAATACTTCAGTATTTGTGATTTTGTCTTGCCATCTGCTGTGTATATATAATTGATAATAAATCACCATCATCTTTCATAACACACCACTAGACCCATACCATAAATAATTGTATCTGATGGTTGTCCATTCTACTACACTTTCTTTTCTCAGTCAGTTGGTGTAGGTCACTGTAGGAGGCAGATCAGTTCTTGATGATGTAAATAAGTCGCCAAGTGATGGGTTGGTTCTTGATGATATAAAAAGTCACCATGAGATGGGTCGACTATGAATAATATTTGCCAAGCTATGGGATCAATCAATGTCTTATCAAACAGACAAACATACACCATTCCCCATGATAATTCAAATTCTGAGTTCCCTGAATCTAATGGTTAGATTTAACACTATGTCTCTTGTATTCAGATAAGTTCGCTAAACACATGAAAGCTCTGGCCTGTTTTCCTAGCTGGCAATGAATCCCTTGAGAATTATGCTGACCATTATTTAGAAATGTAGCTGTTCTACCTATTATTTACACCTTCTGAACTGACCATAAATTAACTCTAGGCACATACTGACAGTATATTAACTATTATACCTTCATTGACAATACATGACAACGATGACACAAGAAATGTAGTGTGGTAATTTCAATCATAGGAATGGGAGAAAATTAAGGCTATTGTTTTGCACAAAATGGGATATCCCATACCTAACCTTGGGTGTTAGCAAGCTCCGACTGGATTTGTAGAACCCCATGTATGACTTTTGCCATACTGTCATCGTACACCTTGAATAAATGGCCATCATAGACCTGAATTAAACTAGTGGATATCTCAAACTCTGTGGCACCTAGAGATGAAGTGACCAGGAACTACCACATGGAAAAGCCTCTGGCACTCAACAGCCCACCCTCAAGTCATGGGTAAATGATGTCCACAGAAAATGTGTTTTATTAATTTGACAAATTGATTCAAATGTTCGCAGAGTGTGATTCTTACTAAATACTAATCTGCTACATTAAATGTTTAAAAGTCTAACCAGACTACACTATGGTGGTTCGATCGGTGCATGCCCAATGCAGCCTTAAACATTGCTTCGTGTATCTTTCCTGGGCTGGTGCTCTACTTGGAACACACTACTCTTTGTGAAAACAAACACACAAGTCACTAACCATGGTCCTGATTCTAGAAACAGATAGCCAAGTATTCTATAAGACATGCTAGCACCATGATGTTCACCATGTCAACAAAACATATTTTAAATACACAAGTTATAAAGTGCTACATCATCAGGAAAAGTCTAGGTCTGAAATACAAACAAATGTAATCCTCCAATATGTCACTGAATGTGTTGTACAGAAACAAGTCACAAGACAGCCAAGCAGCTAATTAGAAATGTTAATAAAGGCACTTGGTTGAACATATAGACCAGTGCAGACTCTGGGAGGAAAGTACACACACACAAATAAATGCCCAGTCTTGATACCAGAGACAACTGAAACAATGTAACAAGAAAGCATTAGAACACAATTTTTAGACACTGAACACAGTAAGTATCACATCAAATGCATCTAACAAACCCCAACCACAGCTCTCTCAGAAGTTTCTACTTTTTTTACTTGTCAAAAACAACCTGTTTGATTGTCCAACTCTACGAGATATTAGGAAATTGTTACTTTCACCATATTCTGTCGGCTCTCAGTCAGATAGAAGAAACACTTTATATGGAACAACATAGCACTTCCACCTGTCACAGCAATGGGCTGAAAGACAGAATCCCAGGTCAGCTAGATCACTAGCAACATTTGTTGGCTGAAAAGAACATCTTTGGATGTAACTAAATTTGCTTATCTGTTATTATTCTTTCAATTCCGACCAGTATGTACCAAAAGGGTGCCTGGATTAATTATGTTGATCATTCTGTCATTTTCATGGACATTACAAGAACATGCCATTTCACTATCTTGAAATTAATTACTAAATTTTTATTTATGTTTTGAGTGTGAATTTTTTCTTGTATCTTTGTTACTGACATTTTACTCTGGAATGTATAAAATATAACAAACAAACAAGACATGTAGGTCTCACTGTTCCTCCCCAGAGGGCGCACTGATGACAAATGCATTGTTTACAAGTCCAGCAGTATACACTCAACTTCTCCTGATGTTCACCACATCTGTTATTTGACAAAAAGAAAAGAAAAATCTACAATAATCAAAAGATTTATCTCAGAAAAGTGCTAATAAATAAATTTACCACAAATTTATAGCAATGAGAGTTTGCAAATAAAAAACTGGCATAAAATATATGCATGACATAAAACAAAGGTTGGCCCATGGTAGAGCTTCCATTCAAGTGTGAAGTGCTAGGCTTCATATATTCTAGACCAAGGCATATGAGGTGAGATGGCAGTTCGCTTGGTGTCAAGAGAGAAGATAATTATTGATCACTTGATTAATTTTGCTAAACGTCATGCCCTGTACCAATGGGTTAAGATGCAGTTAAAAAGTGCATCCATACTGATGATGATGATGTTCCAGTTACCTTCAGCTGAACAGAAAGTGACACATTTACCTATTTGGTAACCCTCAGATTGATTACTTACTGGTCAACCAGCTAACTAGTTCCATGTCTGTATATAGTAGACTAGTATAAACAGATAATATGTAGAAATAACAAAAGGTAATTGGACAATATATGCAAGGTAATATACTGAACAGTAAGGACACAAGTCTCTTACATCTGAGGACACCGGTTCTGATTCCAGTAATACATGATTTTTATCTTTTGGACTCAGGGTCCATAAGGATCTGGATTCAATACTACACCTACATAAATAGATGCTGAAGCCTCTCATACCCAAATTGCAGTGACAGTCACTGTTGCGCTCTTGATAGTAAGCTTCCAGCATATGGACTATCCTGTACCTTGTTGTGACCCTGTTTTCACAGTTTGCTATGAATGCAGTATAGTCAAGTGGCTTTTACTTCCAGAACATGACGTGATACCCTTTTAGGCTGGGTCAACCTGGAAGACCAGGTTATATTGTTTAAAATCCCTGCCTCGATTAGAACACACGACCACTGGGAAAGCAGGCAAATGTGCAAGCCACTGAGCTAACACAGCTCCCATACCACAGAGTACACAAAATATAAAGGACCTTTTTACATGCTTTGATGTGCATTTGGGATATGGTGCTATCCCCATATTTGTATAAAACACATTGCACTCACATGCTGATGTGGTTAATATCACATCAGCTACATTTGCTTCCCAAGACATTTTACCCATTTAGGCTGGATTGACCAGGAAGTGCAGATCCCGAAGGAAAGAAACATACTCAGTATATGTGAAAGCTTTAAATGCCAAGGTTTCATGAACTTGGCAAGGCACAATGTCTAAACCACTATAATCAACAAAACTGCAGCTGACACTTCCCACCAGATAGTAACTTTGTGAGGCACAGATAACATCATGTATAGCCTGCACTGCCCTATGGCCTCAGCAGCAAGTTTACTGGCCTCTAAGCCAACACTAAAGAAAACTAACATTGCTATTGAGGGAGTCCTGGAGACACTGAAAAACAATCCACATAACCAAAGGCAAGTATGTCTCTTGTAAAATGAGCGATCCCCAATTTGACAGAATCCCACCCCATCAGAATAACATTACAGTGGAATCCCGTTCACGGTATCCTCATGAGAAATGGGAAGGCTTGCTAAAGCTGGAACCACAAAATAGCAAAAGGATAGACCTGAAAGTATAAGAGCAGTCTAATAGTTTCTCAGAAACACCCAATAGAAGCTAAACAGCCCAAGACATTCAAAGAGATCTATGGGCTGAACTCTCTAAATGTCCCAACCAACAACCAATGAAACCATCAATGGCCTTGGCAGAAAAGAACCAGAGCCTAATTTTTCAGATTCAAACAGGGCATACTAGAGTCAATAGCCATGTTAACTGTTTCAATCCTTGTCACAAACTCCTTGTGTGGACACTGTTCTCAGCCTTATGAAACCCACAGACCACTTTCCCTTCAAGTGTCCTGCACTTTCAGATATCAAGGAAAAGCTATGACAACCATCTCCAAGGGTTACTAATTCACACTAGGCTGCATCTTCATACATAAGGACTACCAAGAGTAGATAACTCTACTAAGTGCAGGAATCAACAACAAGAACAATTATTACAAACACCTAGCCTGTACTGTGTAGGACAACTGTGGTAAGCAATCTTTAAACCTCAGTCCTCAATCAAATCTTCCTGACATAGAATTTCAATTGTGCAAAATGTGATACTAAGTAAGAGAACAGCATTATAATCATGGATATGAATCAAATGCTCTGAGTGAAGTTGTATCCATAGCATAAATGTTCACTCACAATTCCTTCCAGCTGTTTGAGTCTCTGTCTCCTCTGGTTAGTGGTGCTGAATGCTGAAGAGTGTCCAGCTGCTGTGTGACTTCCTCTGCCCACCGACAATTCACCAGTTCATGAATATGCAAGGAAGCCCTAAATGTGGTGTCAATATGTTACAGCATATACAGTAGGAAATCTGGTCACAATAACACTGAAAACACTATTACAATGTTTCAGTCATATTCCTAATATCAGGCATTGAACAAATTTCAGTCTCCCTGTATCAAGGGGTGTGGTGTTGTGTTGGTTCACACAACACTGTTTTCACATTTCATACCATGTATGGTTTTAATTACAAACAACACTTTTCTCACCATAATATGAAAGTATCTTACAATATATTATTTAATCATAATATTTTGAAATGGGTGTATGGCATGGAAGTGTGTTGTCACAATACCTTTTCAACTTACACACTGAAAAATATTTCAACAAGTTGGAGAAATGCCTGCACTTAACATAATGGAAGAATAATAAACTACTGTAATCATGCTGATGTCACAGTATTATTGGCAGAAATTGATGAGAAGTTACAGGATCTTGTGGAGCAAATAAAGTTGCTTAAAAGTCGACAGGGTCGACTTCATTGCACCGGGTGTTATCTCATATTTTCTGGCCTGCTTCCAACCATCTGTACTTCAGTGAAAAGTGCAGGTATTGAATGCTAGTCTCGCCGTCAGAACCGGCTGGGAAAATAGGATTGGCCTGAGTATTAGTAAGGTACGGGCACTACTGGACCGCCTTTGAACTCCGGCGTAGTCTACAAAACCGGAAGTCGGTGACAGCGTAACTAAAAGTTATCATGTAATATATCGGGAGAATCGGCCGGACAAGACGAATCTCGTGGGAATGTCCTCTATCAAATCGGAGGTCATTTGAATGATACCACGTGTGTCGAGGTTCACATCTTTTGGTGGGGCGACCACTGGTTTTTCTTTGCCTTCCTCATACACTTTATGTTATCAGTCTCCTTAACAGACTACCATCCTAATCCATAGTGGGTTCCTGCAAGGACAGGGGGGAAGAAGGAGAAATGATGCGGAAGACATGTTCTGATGGTTACAGGGGGGATGAACGGGGGAAAGCAGGACTACCTGGGAAGAGCTGGAAAGGGGTTTTGCCAACGGCCCTCCTTCAGGGCCATTCCGCCTATGGTTACTGTAGACCCGCTAACCCTGTATGTCATTAGAAGACTTCCTCTGGGGAACTGGGGGGCAGACACTCATGACCACTCACCGTGGGTTCACTCTATTCCCAGTCCAGGGAAACAGATGATCTATTCAGCTACTTGTCAGACTCCAGACCTTATTCTTCCTTTGACCGTGAGGAATGGCCTGTAATGGAACCACCACCCCTTTTGGGGAGGTGATTCCCTATCTGAGTACCGCTTCGGTGTATCCCCATGTGGTAGGTCATGATCATGTGATTCTCACAGAAGGTTGTCTTTGTCATGTTGCCAGATTCTACCTTCCGGAGAGGGGTGATGGACAGTCAGTAAAACCATCATTCTGTGCCAACATCAGCAGTCTCGACAGACCAGCTAATGTGAGGTGATCCTACTGCCCACCACCCGGTCAATCGTCTATACCCTCAGGATACCTTCAGGATGAGTTGTCTATCAGTTTATAACAAAGACGTCGGGGCAAGTATGGTGTTATGTAATCGTCAAGCTGTTCCACTCATCATCTACCCGACTGCTACTCAACTCGGTGTGAAATCAAACAACACTGGGTCCACTCAATTATGTTCTATTGTGTCTCAAGCCATGGACACTGTTCTGTTGAAAATATAACTATGAATTTTGAACTTCTATGAACTTTAACTGAGAAACTGTGCTGCTATAATTAGACCTATGATGGAGGCATTTACCTAATAGGATCATCATCATCATCATCATCTTCCACTTCTGCCGTCACAGAGGAATAATTTGCGTTCCAGCACCCGGTGGACGGCACTGGATAGTGTCATTCCGTGTGGTTGTACAATGTCTCTGATGTCGTCAATCCATTTTCTTCTTGGACGTCCTCGTGGCCTCGTCGCAGATGACTTTAATGTATGGCCAGTGATGGTAGTTGCTGATGTTGCATTCTAACGACATGGCCAAACCACTTGATCTTCTGTCTTTCAATAAATGTGGCACAAGGTGTTGATCCCACAGTCTGTCTGATAGTAGCATTTCTTACTCGGTCTCGGATTGTTAAGTTGGCAGCTCTCCTCAGGCATCTCATTTCGCAGGTGTTGATTTTGCGGAGGTGTAATTTGGATAAAGTCCAGGTTTGAGATTGATAGCATAGGGTTGGTGTGAATATGCTGTTTATTATCTGTCATTTTGCGGACATGGGTATGTTTGGATGCTTCAGTAAGGGTGATAGTTGATATGTAAGTGCACTAGCTTTTTGACATCTGATTTCAATTTCTCTGTCCAATCTGCCATCTTCTGTGATCATACTTCCAAGGTATTTAAATTCTTTAACTTGTTGCAGAGGTGTGTTATTTATCTGTATACTTAGTGGGCCTGGCGATCTGCTAACTTGCATTACTTCGGTTTTGGCTTGTTTATACTCATATTGTATCTCCACCTAATAGGATGAGGATGGAAATTCATAGTACTATTTAGACACATGCTCAAGTGTCCTTGTGTCATTATTCTGACTTGATGACAACTCGGAGGAGGTGATGTCTGGTCAAAGACTGAGGATCTACACTGAGAAAATAAGTGACATTCTCTTCTTATGTGGAACTCTGACATTTGTACAGTGATGACCTTCTTCATGTGGCTGCCTCAACTAACTATGTCTTGTAGCGAGTAGCTCACACCAGACATATCTGCACTACAACCACATTATCTTCACTCCTTTGTACAATACACGTTTGTTATTGAGTTTGTAGATGCCAGAGTTGCATCATTTGTTCAGGACGATGTTTGAAAGGGTAACATCCCTTGGTCGGATGTGAGAGAGATAGGTATCCGAAGACTGGTGGGGTCCCAGATCTGAAGTCATCCCGAGAGAGATATATATAAGTGTGATAGCCTGTTCCCTTCACCCCAGGGAAGCTGTTGACAGAGGCTTCCTATATTCAGAAGAGAAGAAGTCCCTCCTCGCCAAATGTTTCAACCTTCTTGACACTTTCTACGGAAGGGCTCACCCAGGTCATGTTTCCAGGTGCTTTCTCCTGTTGTGCGTCCACCTGGCTCCCCTCTCCTCACCTTGTCTCTGCTGTGAAGCGCAATCCTTGCAACATGTCTTATGCCACCATAACCGCCCTTATTGCCGTTTGGCTGAAAGGTTGGACTTTCGATGACATTTCTTGATCTTGATGATCACTGCATTGTGGTGTTTTGACAACTTTGCAGTATCCCGGGGCTCATGTGCACCGTTTTGCTTGGCAGGTTGGCTACTGGATCATGAGAATAATCTGACGACTAACTAACTACAGGGTTGAAACGAGACAGTCAAGGATTCAGGATCTTATTTGAAAAATTGGTTCGCTTTCACTTTGGTGATTGACATGTTAAGTTTACCTTGCATTATATTAAAAATTATAACAATCAGCAATTCAGTACTGGCATATGGTGCAGAAAAACAGTCAATGGACAAGCAATTAGGAATTCAAAGTAAACTACTATAAATGTGACTATACAGAAGACTAGATATTTCATAGAAACAGAAACAAATGAAGTCCTAGAGAAACTGGAAATGAAAAGATATAATAGAAGAATTTTTTTTTTAAAACTCAGATAAATTAATAAGACATTGAAAGACAATACGGTCTTAAAAACCATACTGGATGGAAAAGGTGAAGACATGTGATTAGTGATCAGTGAGGATCCTTGTCATCACACTCCGGACAGGGCCATAGAGGCTCTGATCTTCTCCTCAACATCCCCGCCAGAGGTACAGCAACTGATTACACCAGTTCTATGTTGATTAATTAAATGTCTTGCGCCCTTAAACAAATGTTCATGTCTGGCAGCATTCCGCTTCACTCCCATCTCTCTCACTCTGGACAAAGAAGCAGATTGCTTTACGTTATCTGTTTGTTCTACAACCCTAATGATGATGTTGGGCCCAAAAATTGCTATTTCTTCCTCAATCACTGTAGATGAAAACATCCAAGCAAGAAGTGAAGATACAAGTGTTAAGACAACAAGATTGAATGGGGGGAGGGGGGGGGGGGGGGTTGAGTGTTATCTAGGTGTGGTGTCCGCCTCAAGTGCTAGAGGTCCCAGGTTCAAGCCCCGGTGAGGGCCGGGATTTTTTCACATGGACTTCTAGAAACAAAAATTTCCCCTGGTCTCAGGGTAGCGAGATCGAATGCCTCTGTGTATTGTTATGCACGTACAGAATCCCTTAACAGTTGGAAATCGAAAAAGAGCAGTGCTATGGAGTTTGTGCACTAAGCTGAGTTTCTCCTGACTCGGGCTTGAGTTAGGAGTAGAACGAAGCACTTATGGGATTACGCCCGTGTGCCGTGATGTTGATCCGTTGACTAAACTAAACTAGATTGAATGAGCAGCAATTTGTCAGAGCATACAACCAGAGTGAAGACACAGAACATGTTGACATATATTGCAGTTGTTATCTTTGTTGCAGGTTTCACCAAATGTATCTACAACACTACACCATGTTCTATATGTAATGAAGATTTCTTCCTTTTCTTTCCACTTTCTCTGTTAAACCCTTCATTGTCTAGTTAGAAAGAGATTTCTGGACAGAGATATTGTGTGGCCTGCACTTGCATGAAGACAGAAAGAACATTCTGAAAAATCGAATTTATAGTAAGTAAAGTTCATGACATGGGAGATATTGCATCTATGGTGCAAGCCTAACATTTGGATCGATCAGTTAGCACTTGATGGGTGATGCTGTCAACACTGTGGCAGCCACCTTTTCTTCCCCGAATATTTCCTGGCACCCAACTTAGGTTGTGTCGATCTGGATTCCCATGTACATTTTTTTAAAATGAATGCCAGGAGGATAATTTGAACACAACACCACTAGGCAAGCGGGATAGCCACTGCAGCACCACCACTCCCCATTATTAGCAATACAGCACAACAATGCAAACGTATTAGCAGTACTAATATTAAAACACTGATGAGTACTCCTGATTGCAATAAAACATAAGAATGAAAAACAAGATGTGGTAAAAGCCACTACAATATTAGTATTGTTTGTCACCTGTTTTCTATAACTGGTAATTCTTACTTTCCAAACAAAGCCATCCATTACGATTTGTCTTACCTGCAGTGAGGACATTGGGATCGCTGCTCTGTAAGCCATCTCTGTCAAATTACAAGAACAACAAAGAAAACTATCACATTACCATCATAATGGTTCTTACACCCTAATTAAAGTTAACAACACACAATGTGCAGCACAATATTCACACAGGTTAACGGGGAAGAGAGAATTCCCCACCGGTTGAGAACCACTGGTTATACAGTGTTAGCCTCATATTTGAATAGACCCAATCGGCACTCGATGGGTTGATGTGGTCAATATCACCTAAAATTTTCCTAGCACCCTTGGAGCTCAGGTCAATTTCTTAAATTCTTAAATCCCCACCTCGACAGTGGATTCAAACATTTGACCACTGGGCCAGCATGCAAACGTGCTAGCTGTTGCACTACAATGCCCCCCCCCCCCCACTTAAAATCTACAGTAAGTAAGCTAGTAAAGGACCCTCCTAAACATGTTAAGTCGTAATGAGCATATGATGCTAAACTCATATTTTTAAAGAACAATCGGTATTTCATGGGTGATGTCACCAATATTAAGCTGGCCGCTGTCACTTCGCAAGACATTTCCTGGTACCCATTATTTAGGGCTATGTAGATCTCTGAGCTCGGGTCAATTTTAGAAATCCACCTCAATTTTAATTTGAACCAATAACCACGGGCCAGCAGGCTGGCATCTAACCACTAAGTTTCCCCTTAATATCTGGACGAAAGATAAATGTTGCCACATATTGAACAGTAAACAACTGTAGACTCAACAGAGGATTGTTATCAAACTTCAACAAGATTTAAAGATTGAGCACAACCCACTACTGGCATAGTTGATCGTATTCTGGCAAGAACCTTAAACCTTGTCTATGTCAGATTGGAAGCACTAGACTCGAGTTTCACGTGGTCAGTGGTTGCACAGCCGCCTCACATGCAACTGAGCCTGAGTTCGATCCTGGGTCCAGTCAGGGATATGCACTACTGACGTGCTCAAACGAGAGAGAAACTCAAGTCTAGTGCTTCCAATCCAACGTGAACAAGGCTTAAGGTTCGTACCGGAATACGATCAGCGTTGCCAGTAGTGGGTTGTGCTCAGTCATTAAACCTCAAATCCCGAAACAACCAAATAAATCAATTCAACAGGATTGTTTACATAATCATCATCATATCAGTCAGTATAAAGACTAGTGATGCAGACTTCTGATAGTGTCCCTCAAGTGAATCCTCTAATCCAAGCAATTCAGTCCAGCTGTGCATCACTCTGAACCATACTGTCCATGCATATACGATGTACTTGTTCTTGGACATGCACTTTTTCTTCTAGTAATTTGAACAGTTATAACAGAGTGACTGTTATAAAGGAAATATAAGGAGGCCGGGCATAGAGAATCAAGGATGTAGATGCATGGGCTGTCTTTGGTCCTTTCCTATACATTGGAGAAAACCAAGGAAGCACTGCACGAAGACACACAACGTCATTGTGGCAGAAATACATCAGTATAGCAACAAAAAGATTGACAAACGGCAGTTTGATTTTAGAAGTGAAAGAGGCAACACGCATTTTTGGATATAGTTAGTCAATACATTTAACACGGGTAACATCTCGAAGGTTAGATTAAATCAAAAGAAGGGCAACATCTCGAGAAACGCTAAATGTTAAGAAGTTAAAAGAGGTAAACTAGTTATTGAATAAGTTTAAGGATGAATTTGTAAATTTATAAATAAAATAGTGCCAATTATAGTAATTTTTGTACAAGTAACAATCTAAATATGCTTTCTTTCATAAGTAAATAAGTAAGACGGCCAACCAATTATATTATGGATTGAATGAATTGTTTTCCTCATTCTCAAATTCCCTAAGAGCTAAATTAAAAATGGATGATTTCCAGAAAAATAATCGTGGTGCGTGTGTGTTGAAAATTCTTAGAAATTGGTGAGTTATACGTTCTTTATTAAAATTGTTAACTAAGTATTTAGAACAACGCAAAGGTTATGATTGGAAGGGAGCTATCCCTCACACTACCACTACTCACAGCATCAAGAAACTATGGTTCATAGTTTCTTTATTCTCGATGGATCTGCATGGCTACACAGTAGTCCTACATGTTTAAATGTTGTGACAAAATCAAGCAGGTCATTATTCTTTCTCACAATTTAATCTAACTACCACTAAAAATGCTTGTGTCTCCTAGAATGCTTTTTTAAGTATTCCAATCCTAGATATTATTTCAGCTTTGCAATGAGCATTCCCTATGATTTCGCCCAACTAGCGAAACTTTTGCACATGTTCAATAGTCTTACCCTCACTGCTAATATTTATGATGTGGGTTTGTTTGGCAATTAAAATCACTTTTATTTTACAAAAATTTATCTTCATGTCAAATACTTTAGCTGTGTCACTGATCTTGGTGTCGAATTTTGATGGAGACCTGACAGTCACAGGAAATGACCACAATGATGGTAGACATCCAACACCCAAACTGTGCACTCATTGGGAGACTTCATGAGCACACTTGAGTGTGCTGTTTGCCCACATGGATGGAAACAAGGTCGTTTATATAATGTCAAAATTAATAAATTTACAAAATATAGTATACATGATTAAACAATACATACCCTTATACAAGGGAAACAGCACAATTTGGAACAATGAGGGCACAGCCGTGCATCACGCAGCTTCTCCATACAGATGAAACATCGGAAAACTTCAGCCAGGCTCTGAAATCCAACCGCACACAATATTTTTCTTTAAAACACATATCCTCATAGAACACATGTATTGAAATCTACCTCACTGGACTCAAGACATATATATGTTTGTATCCATGTTAAATGGTCGTCTTTAACAATACTGCAAATTATTGGGATATTTATTTACCATCATCCTAGTCTGGCACCTTGCCAAGCGATGTAGGTAATCATGACTCTCCACAGATCTGGTATTCTGGATCAATTCTACTAATGAAATTCCTCCATGCCATTATCTTTAGCCATTTAGTATCATTTTTCTCAGTCTGCTTCTTCCTCTTTAACTGCTGATGTTTCTAGCAGTGAATGTTTTCCAATGTCTCTCTTCTCACTATATGACTAAAGAACACCCTCTTGTCCTTATAGTTGTGAATCATCTTCTACTTTCATTAGAATCTACCAGGCAATCATTGTTAGTTACTCTGGTTGTCAACGTTATTTGCAACATTCTTTTCAGAAACCACATCTCCGCTGCCACCATCATTCGTCTGAGTTTCTTTTTTGACATTCCAAGAGTCACCGCCATACAACATACTAGGTTTGATGTGACATTTCAGTACTCTCTTACATTCAATGAAATGTATTTATTATATAAGGTACTTTTCAGCTTCTGAAATGTGGCTTTTGCTTGGCCTATTTTGCTTATAATCTCTGTTATGCATCTTTCATCTGATTTCCCTGAAATATTTGAATTTACTGACTTGATTAAGCATCTTTCTTTCTATTATAATCACATTCTGATGTTATCTTTTCTTTGATATAAATACTATTTCTGTTTTTTGTTTATATTCAGGCAATGTTCCTTTTGTGTACTGGCTTCCTGGACATGAGAATTACCCAAACATGGATCTAGATATAGGACAATACTTCGCATCCAACCAATCTACTATAATGAGCAACTGGAAGTTGCATGGCCAAAAGGCTAAGAGCGATCACTCTTAAACTTCCGGTGCAGTGGCTGGCGGGGTAAGGGATTCTCTCCCTACACCGGTCAGCTGGACTTAAATGCTGACTTCTCATCCCACCTGCGGATGTAAATTACAAGTACCTCAGGAGGGACACTGGTAAAGGGAAAGCCGGCAACATGCACAAATCAGTCCAGTGTGGACTATGCTGGAGTTCAAAGTGAGAACATGAAAAACAATGAACAACTGAACATGCAATGTGAATTTGTACATGTCACTTTAACATATCATCATAATATGCCACGCCAAACGGCACAGATCCTCATGCTCCTCCACAAGCATCTATGTTATGTGTTTGTGATCAGACTGACTGCAGATCATCATCCATGCCACTCAGTTATGCAATCTAGCATTTTCTCCTCTGCTGACCTCTGTCTTTAACACCCTCAAGTTTCTTGGTTGTTAGCCCTTTCTTTTCACTCTCAATGGTTATTATGACTGTCATTTCTGGCAATTCGTTTTGATTTTTTACTATAAGCGCTATGCCATCAACATATCACAGACTATTTATATTGTGTACCCTAACTTTCCCATGTGGGGTATCTCTTAAAGTTCTCATTATAAGCTCGCTGTACACTGAACATCCAGTGAGAGAAAGCAATCCTACCCATTCTCTTAATTTATTTCGGCTGGTGCAACTCTCTCTCTCTCTCTCTCTCTCTCTCTCTCTCTCTCTCTCTCTCTCTCTCTCTCTCTCTCTCTCTCTGAGTGCGTGTGTGCATGCATGCGTGCTGTTTACTAGCAATACAAATGATTTATAATTCCTTAAATAATTCTCTCCCCCCCCCCTCCTCTCAATTATAGTGTTGAGCATTTTGCTTTCTGTATAATCTATAAAGCATATATATATATATATATATATATATATATATATATATATATATATATATATATATATATATATATATATATATGTCTGCATTTCAAAATCTTTCTCAGTTAATGATCTTAGAATGGTTAGCATTGTATGAGTATTTTACCTGAATGAATCCACATTGCTACTGTCCTATTTCAAAATTGAGGCTTCAGGGTCAAACCACAAGAATATTAGAGACAGAGATGTGAGATGCTTACTTGCACGTTCTTTTACTTGTTTTGTTTGTTTTGAGCAACATTACCTTAACAGCTTTGTTACAGTTGTTGTGTGTTTGTGTACTTTGTTGTCACTGAAAATTCCAATCACTAACTCCATTTTGACCTATCTCCAGGAGTAGAATAAGGGAGCGAATCATTGGTCTGTTACTATCATGAGTAAGTTCTAAAGCTCACTGAGAGGTAGTGTCTGTGATAATCTTATTATCATTCCAGATCTGCTGTTTTTTAATATAGTAAAACATTAATGTTATCACTAATTCCTTCCTGATGAAATCATTTCTGATGTCTCTACTCATTACATTTAAAATTTATCATCAACATTTCATTCCTGTTGTTTCAATTTTGTCTAGTTTGATGTGAGTGTCCAAGTCAGACACTGAAAGCATAATGTTGGTGGGAAGACTGTAAAAAATATTTTATGTCAATGTTTGTTATACAATATCAGTGACATATGTCCCATAATCTGATCTGTAGGGTCAGTTTGTGGTGTCATTCTTCCATCATATAATATTTTTATGCTCCAGTATTTTTACTGTTTTGTTTGTTTTAGCTGTTGGTTTTCTATGACTATTTTATTATTTATTTTTTCACTTGCAATGGTCACAAAATCTGTTTTCTTTACTTTAGTTTTCATATTTTGTTCTTTTGCTATTCTATTAGGATTGCCAATGTGCCACTGTAATTCATCTTCTGTATTAAATCGACAGAAAGGAGTTAATTACATATATTATGTTCATTAGTTTGTGCTACTTTACTAATTTAGTCTATGGAAGTGATGAATAACAGATGAGTCATTTTCTGTCATATTTTAAGCAGTTGTTACTGATTTACCGTAGAAGGTTCTCTCCTGGTTTACCACCGAGGTAAACTTGTAATTTACATCCGCAGGTGGGATGAGAAGTCAGTTGATCACATATATTATGTTCATTAGTTTGTGCTACTTTACTAATTTAGTCTATGGAAGTGATGAATAACAGATGAGTCATTTTCTGTCATATTTTAAGCTGTTGTTACTGATTTACCATAGAAGGTTCTCTCCTGGTTTACCACTCCTGAGTATAGTGTGCTGACATATGTTATGGTTCTGCTGCTATGTGGCGGAATATAAAGACTGCATCCACACAGCAATAGATATGTACAGTTTGTACAATTAACTGCTAGGATTCATTTCTCAGTCAATTATATGCATCGTTTTATGAAAAACATCAAACACATTTACTGAAATCTGACAGTAACTGTTAAAGCATGCCTTGAATGAAAATAAAATGTGTATGCAAGAATACACCATAAGAACAAATGATGAAAAACATTTACTGCAATATTTTCACAATGTTGAATGCCAAGGCTGATTACCTGAGTTATAACAATTTCACTGCCACTTTTCATCTTTTCTTTTAAGGTGTCCAGGTTTGATACTAAAATCTCCTCTAGTGAGATCACTCTGACTTCACTAGTATCCAAGAAAACGTCATAGTCATAGAGTTTGTTCATCTGTTCATGAACACGCCTTGAACACTTATCTGAGTGATGGCTAGATTCCACTCTACTGGCGGTAGCATGGTTATAGGTCAACACTGGGCGAGATGAAGATCCAGACTTCATCATTGTGCAGATATTATTGTCAGTACCACATAATAGAGAACAGGATGTAGATTCTCTTGTCTGGCTTTGTGAAGTCATGTGTTGTTGATTTGTTGTCACTGTATACACCAAATCAGATACATTGTCATGCTCTTTTATGTAAGCAGCATGAATGTGAGAGCAGTATTTGTGTTGTTTTCTCAATGCTGCATCTTTATGTCTTACTGATGACTGAACATAAACTGATGTGTTAAAGTAGCCAGTGACAGGTGTCACAGATTGGCTGATACTACAGATGCTGGGTGTTGCAACAGCTGAAGTCATACTAGCATTTGCTTGCTCACTGCCTGAGGATCCTTGATGTAGGTGACAGTCTGATTTATGAGAGGTGTAAACCGGAACTAACTTTTGATTGGTGCTTGTTTTTTCACTTACTAATGACAAATTATTCCTGTGCTGAAGTGACAGTGGTGATGAGAGTTCAGACAATAAATGTGAACTTCTGGAGTTCGCACACTGTGAGCTATTTAGTTTTGCTGCGAATGATGCATCACTGAAACTCACAGGCCGATTATGGCATGATACAATGAAACATTCCCCTTTAGATTTGCCTCCACACATGTGGCCGGCATTATTAACCTTCAAGGCGCAACCAGTTGTAGTTATGTGACATGCTGATGATCTAGATATGTGTCTTGTGTGGTCCAGTGCAGATCCAGAGTTGGACTGGTCTGGACATTTTAAACTGGCAAACTTTGATGGAAACACCGGAATTTTCTCTCTACAGTTTTCATCAGAACTAACTGAATGAAAACTATTGCGAGAATACAACCCTGTAGCTGATGACCTCATATATCCAAATGAATGTGAACCACAAACCAGATCCTTGGCTATCATGGGTGAAACCAACAACCCTGATGACTTGCTTACAGCTTCATAAGACTGACCACTTCTGGATATGTTCATAACAGGTTCAGAATTTCTCTTCGAAATCATTACATTAACTTTTGATGCCTGCTTGTCTTCTCTAAAGCTATCATAACTACAGGCGTCACTCAAGAAACCAGAATCACTGGACTGTACTAGTGTTTTGGCACCATCCCTTTCAATCTTCATAAATGAACATGCTCCTACAATGCTGCTTTCAACATTGTTAGCAGAACTATCTCCATAACGAGATCTGAACATGCTGCATGATGACATATCAGACAGAGATCGTCTCATGGATGTGCCAGTAACCTTACTGTCTATGATACCGGCACCACCAATAGAAGTCATGTCAACTACCTGACTCATCAGAGAATTACGAGATTTCTCATCCAGGCTGCACACAGATAATGGGCGCTTTTTCTTGCCCTTCTGTCGCATTGTCCGCCTGTACATATTTGTGACTTTACTGGGTCAAGTTGGTACCAATCTGGTATTTTGTTTAATGGCTCAAGACATAATAAATAAACTCAGCAATTAGTCTAAAATGTCACAACTGGACCTGCCATGATTTCTGCACTATAAGACTGAAAAGCTATGCTGTCTGGATATAAACATTCTATACCACACAAATCACCTTTTATCTTCACAACATCATCTTAATGACAAAATCTAGACAACAAAACATAAAAATACTACAGGTATCTATTTCATTAATGTTCAATTTATAGCTAATGCACTTTAATAACCCAGTCTACTCATTATTTGAAAGTAAACACATTGTAAGTGCAAAAATTTTAATTGTGGCTATTATGACTACTTGAATAGAAAAACAGCTATGCTTAAAATACAAAACTGTAGTACAACTACACTACATTTTGTAGTTAGTCTAAACTGTGATTAATTAATGGCCACTTTTACAATGCTAATGTCCACTTGTTTGTGTGAATTAAGCTATGGCTTTCAGGGAGGAATGCAAAGCCAAATCATTATTCTGAGAGTCAAAAACAGTTTTGTCTTTCACCACTGTTCACTACACAACTATTTAAGCATGCTTCAAGTTGGATTTGAAGTGAAAGGTGGATGAGAGGACAAATTAGCCTATGTAGATTAATCATTATGGCCAATTTTGTGCAGTCGGAAAGACATGGTAGTCAATTTAAAATTATCATGGTAAACAATTGATATTACTGTGTGAACACATGTATATTTCAGCTTGAACGATGTATGTAGTTATTTACTCTATGTTGTGTGACTTCTGCTGCTGACGAGATGCAGCGAAATATGCCAGGCAATAAATCGTACAATCTATGGTTTGAGTGTTTTATATATGTATTTTGTTAATATTTTAAAATAACAATTGCTATGTTACATCATAAATATTTATTTACGTATATATATATATATATATATATATATATATATATATAATATATATATATATATATATATACATACATATATATATACATATATATATATATATATATATATATATATATATAATATATATATATATATATATATATTTATATATACATACATATATATATATATATATATATATATAATATATATATATATATATATATATATATATATATATTATATATATATATATATATATATATATCAGCAAGCCAGACACACGCAAATAAACAGACAGTCAGAAGGGAAGCAAACTGTCTATTTGAATCGTTAACAAACCGCATTGAAATGTATCTGAAATATAAGCACTACGATGATGCTAAATTCAGTACACGCAACTATTCTCTGAAAGACAATTTTTAATGATAAGGAAGATACTATTTTAACTTCCAGATAGCGATGCTTAGTCCTTACAATATATATTAGTGCCTATTCAGCCTAATAATGTGATTATTTACAGCAGTTTCATGGCAAGGAAGGCGGTGAGAAAGGCAACGGGTCACCCCCCCCCCCCCCCCAGTGCAATTATCTAGAGTGAGTGAGAGAGAGTGTGTGCGTGTATGTGTGTGCGCGCGAGCGCCGCTCCCTCATAATCTCTCCCTTCAACTCGTATCTATCCCCTTTCGCTATTCTCTCGTCTGTCTCCCTTCCTCTGTTCTCTCTCTCCCCTCCCTCCCTCTCCCTCTCTCTCTCTCTCGCACGCTTCCCCCCCCCCCCACCCGTAACCCTAGCACAGACGTGGTCGTCTTCCTAAACAACTTCAGAAATTCGGACAAATAATCAATTGCTGTTTGAATAAATGTTTCATTTACTCACACCACCGTTTCCTTCCCCCAACACAGTTGTCTGGCTAGGAACATTTAGGCCAGCATAAAAACGATGTCTTATCCGGTTCCACCACTTGAGATTGCTGTATCTTCCAACGTTTGGTATTGATCATCTCTCCAAAGGGGTTATGTGTTAACGCTGCAAGAAGCGCAGCTTGTACAGTTATTAAACTACATCTAGAGCGCTAGGGATTGCCTGTTTGTTCCCTGTATTCAACAAATGTCTACCACAGCGTGACACAGACACTAGACACCGCAATGTAACACGTCAACGGGGGATGATTCACTTAATGGTCACTTGGAGGAAAACACTACTGGACGTTAGAATCCAGATCGCGGACTGCCTCATCTGGCACTGGTGATCAATCAGTC
Organism: Cepaea nemoralis; assembly: GCA_014155875.1. Lineage (NCBI taxonomy): Eukaryota > Metazoa > Mollusca > Gastropoda > Stylommatophora > Helicidae > Cepaea > Cepaea nemoralis. Next base: position 110,373 of record JACEFZ010020829.1, read on the forward strand.
AACAACTAAGTGAGGCACGCTACTAACGGTAGCCGCAGTGCAAATAACAGAGGTAGTTGTGGCGGTTGTTTCGGATATATGTTTCTGTTGCACCATGCCTGCGCAACTGCCACATTCACAGCAGACTGAGCACTGTCGGGATACAAATCTCGCTACTCAAGATGTAAAAACAATTGCCGTGTCATTGTGCAGCATAATGTTATACGTGAAACTCATTTTGTGCAGCCTTGTGATCAGATTGTTGCTCGTACACGACTGCATTGAACATAACAATCAGGGAGCAATAGTTAGCTTTCACAAAGAACAGATTGGGGGGGGGGGGGGGGGGGGGGGGGGGGGGGGATGAGTTACGGGCGTTTGCGTGTGTATGCTGACACCCCTGAAACCATTCAGTTTAGTGACATGAGAGAAATTAATACATGTGTCCATTCAAAAACGCCCATCAACAGCTCTTCCAGTTGCTTACACTGTTCATTGCAATACTAGGAACTTCCTGGCCAAACACATTAGCGGCCTTGGTGCAATTTTCCTGTTTAGATTTTGCATCAATGTATGTATGAATGTTCTCATTATTGGCTTGGCTTTCAATTACACACGCAGCATGTTTTTCAAGGCTTTAAAATAAATCAATGGCGAACACTAAAAGATCAAACATAATGGCTGCGTCAGAACTGTATATAGTGACCGCCTGTCTTTACATTTATTAGCTTATAATTTCAGGACAGTATTTAACCTTTTATCAATCAATCAATCATGTGCCATGCCGGAAAGCGTGGGCGGTCATGACTCGCCATTTCACTCGATCACCAGAGTCGTGGATCAGCTCAGTGTTCCTGTCTCGACCATGCCATGTGGCCAAGCCATCCAGGTATTTTCCTCTCGGTCTTTCCCTTGGTCTGTTCCCTTCGATCTTGCCAGTTGTCACCAAGTTCTCCAATCCATTTCTTCTCATAACATGTCCAAAAATTTTGACTGTCTACGTCTAATTTCTCTAATCAATTTACGATTTTCATTTGTCTCCTGTAGTACTTGGTCATTGGTTTTTCTGTCTGTCCATGGTATTCTTTGCATTTTCCTCAGAAACCACATTTCTGCAGCCATCAGATGTTTTTCAGCTTGACTGCTCATTGTCCAAGTTTCACATCCATACAAAAGAACAGGCTCTATGTAGCACCTCAACACTCTTTTTCTCGTTTCAATTGACATCTTTTTATTGGTCAGTATGTTTTTTCATCTTGCTAAAGGCTACTTTCGCCATGGCGATTCTTGTTCTAATCTCTACAAGGCATCTCCCATCAGATGTTATGACTGTTCCGAGATAATTGTACCGATTCACTTGTTGAAGAATATTCCCATTTACTTGTATATTACATTGTGGTATTTCGTTCTTCCTAGTGACGACCATAATCTGTGTCTTTTTACAATTTAATTCTAATCCCAGTTGTTCACTGTGTGCAACAACTGTATCTACTAATTGTTGCAGATCCTGCTCATTGTCTGCAATCAATACTGTATCATCTGCATATCTAATGTTATTGATGTTTCGTCCTCCAATGCTGATTCCATTTACATCTTCTACATTTCTGAAAATATTTTCACTGTATAGGGAAAAAAAGATCTGGAGACATTACGCATCAATCAATCAATCATGTGCCATGCCGGAAAGCGTGGGCGGTCATGACTCGTCATTTTACTCGATCACCAGCGTCGTGGATCAGCTCAGTGTTCCTGTCTCGTCCATGCCATGTGGCGAAGCCATCCAGGTACATTACGCATAAATATATGTTTTTTATAAGTCTAATGTCTTTCCCATCAATTTGTAGGTCTGCAAGCATATCTACCATGTTGACATGTCTTACTCTATCGAAAGCCTTTGTATAGTCAATAAAGCAAAAATGTATATCTGTGTTTACTTCTATAGAACGTTCAATAACTGAACGCTGCATATACACAGATTTGCTATACCCTTTCCCACATTGTTCTTCCCCTGTTTCAGGTTGTATTTTCTTCCTCACTCTTTGCATGGTAATTCGTAGCAAAATCTTTGTGATGTGACTCATTATACTGATTGCTCTGTATTGATCACATTCCAAGGCTCCTGATTTCTTTGGGATTGCAATAAATTCAGAATTACATAATTCAGAAGGTATATGTCCGGTATCATATAATGAGTTAAGCAGTCTGGTGACTTGATCTATTCCATATTCTTCTAAAGGTTTAATCATTTCTGTTATGATGTTATCTGAACCGGGGGACTTCCCAGCTTTCATATGTTTAAGAACATTTCGAACCTCCATCTCCAAAATTGGCGGTCATTCATTATTAAATCGAATATCATACTGTTCATCTCTTTTATCATCATAAAGGTGTTTCACATAGTCTGACCACACATGTAGAATCTGATCTTTTTCTATTATGATTTTGCAATCTGTAGTTTTTAGACAGCATGCTGATGTACTTGTTCTTTTATTAGTAAGTTCCTGAATTCTTTTGTGCACTAATTTTGTATTTTGACTGTTGAGTTGTTTTTCAATTTCAAATAGAATCTGATCTTTTTCTATTATGATTTTGCAATCTGTAGTTTTTAGACAGCATGCTGATGTACTTGTTCTTTTATTAGTAAGTTCCTGAATTCTTTTGTGCACTAATTTTGTATTTTGACTGTTGAGTTGTTTTTCAATTTCTAAGCAATTTTCTCAAACCATGCTTCTTTTGCCTTCTTACATAATATTCTGACTTGTCTGTGAATTTCTTCATATTTGGCAGAATTATTTTTGTTGAGTCTTCTTGACATGACGTTTTTGTAAGATATGTGGGTGTGTTTCTCTGCTGGACCTTAACATACCTGTTACATTTTAGACATATCCTTGTGCAGACAAGACTTTCTTATTCGTTATAACTTCCTTTAAGTTGCCACCTTTATTCGTTATAACTTCCTTTAAGCTGCCACCTATTTCTCGTTACCGATTTCTCGTTCGTTTTTGTGATTTCTTTGCTTATTACTTCATCGATGTTTCTTATAACTCTGCCTTTAGCACAGTGTCTCACGACAGAAGGGTATCGTCTTCTCACTATCGCATTATTTCTAGAATATTTTCTCTCATGACCCATGCGATCTTTAGTGTAGCCAGTAATTGGACACGTTAACATCACTCGATTTACTCATCTGAATTTTCTTAACGAACTGTCTCCGTTTCGCACAAACATAACTTCCATCTTTCATTGGGCAGAACAGCTCCTGCTGAGATGCATCTCGTTAGTCGTCTGGCATATGAGCAGTCCGTAAACTATGCGAGATTCGCAATGACTGTACACCAACGTTATTTATCTGAATTTCAATACGCTAATCTATACTGTGCCTTTCACCTCCTGACCTATAACAATTAGGCTGCTTTTCATTTAATTACTATCATCATATGACAATTCAACGGACGATTAAACGTCTTGGTATACTCTTATATGAAAGACAAATTCACGCTAATGTATCTTCGTCTACTATAACAATGTTAGTCTTTTGTCAAAATATCTGATCCACCTGGACCCTAACTGCCAGTGCTCTAGATCTAGGATAGGCGGCTGGGCTGTTAAGGCCTTTTGAGTGTTTATGCGTGTGGCTACGGTTTGATTACGTATTTTCCTAATGTTGAACTGGTATTGTATGGTTCCGTCGCCCTTCTACTGAGCTGAGTGCGTGGAACGACATTGTGCGCTGTGAATTTCGTGTGGAGCGCTTTCACATCTGTCCGTAATCGCTTATAGCGTGAGATGCATGTTCAGAAAAATGGCGGCAGGCCGATCGTTGAACTAACTGGGTTGCCTTATGCAGTAATGTGTGGCTACTGGTTTTCTAGTAACTGCCGCTTCTATCGACGAGAAACTTTATTTTTCGTGGTGGACTTTGGTGTTGGCATTCTGGCAGCGGCATCCTGCATAGTATACCTGTGCGGGCTGTTGGTTTGTCGAGACTCCTGTCTGTTCCACTTTTCACATGGGGCAGTGAGGAGCATTTTGTGTGATACTCCCTTGCACAAGAACGGAGCATAAATGTGTCGACCCTTTGCCATGAAGTTGGAACCGCGACTAACTAAGCTCCACAATATCAAAAAACTTTCTTTACTCCGCCTCAGCTCTAATCTATCTCCTTCTGAATGGCGTGCTTTGTATAATCTACAACGGAGGCCAGATAATGTAATAAAACCTGCAGATAAATGGAATGCTGTGGTTGTCTGGTGGAAAGATTCGAACGTTGATGGCATGTCTCAGCTCAACAACTCTAACCATTATTTTCCCTGTGCTGATGACCTACACTTGCCTGCAATCGTATGATTCGAAGTATCATTACTAAGTGTATTCGTGACAAGGTTTTACCACCCAAGACCTCTTTAAAGCACATCTCTGACTACGATTTAGGTAAATCTACCTTTTACATGCTGCCCAAAATACATAAGTTGACAATTCTGAACGTTCGATTGTTTTCGCTTACTCATGTTACACCGAACTGCATTTTGGAGTACCCTGCCAGCATTGTTTAACCTCTTGTCACAAATCTCTCGTCTCATTCAAAAAAGATACAGGCGTGCCTTAGCGTCCTTCAATTTCCCCCAACTCTCGTAATTACATATACACCTTTTATTAGGTGTGCTCTATTTCTACCTCCATTCCCCACTATGTTGTCATCATGATCCCACACTTCTTCTTTGATCAACATAGAGATCCATTAATTTCCACTCGTCCTCTCCTGGCGATACTCGCTGATTTTGTTCTCACATTGAACTCATTTGAGTTCGATAGTCATTGTTTTTAACAAAATAGCGGTAGCTCCATGTACACGACAATTGGACCAAGCTATTCTTGTCTGTTTATGAGACACGGGAATATCCGAATGAATAAAGATATGATGGCCCCATCTTTCTTTTTAACGACACTATATTGATTTCATCTGATCACACAAATGTCTTTCGGCACGAAAACCCAACCTCTTCATAAACCCGAAAATATCCGTAAATTCCATCCACATTTTCTGACCGTCAAGCATATCTTCTTCCGCCACTTGTAAGATCAAATCAAGTCACTTGAGAGATGTTCCCAGATGGCCCAACTGTAATCTATCGCTGTACTAGAAATCTGCGTGTCCACAGTCGCCTTCCTAATAATATTAACCGACAATGTGCCTTACGTGAAGGACGTTACTCAGATATAGTCGGTTATATTTCTCTACGATACCTTTTACTTAAAGCTCTAATTTTCCAGGACATCTCGCAGCCTCATATACACAATAAAGAAGTGCGACATGACGTGTAATGGACAGACTGGGAGACGTCTAGCGGACGTCTAAGGGACATCAGACACCACTCCAACACTCCTGTTTTCAACAACGTCAGTTCTGATGTATTAATGATGTATACATGTGCGTGCGTGCGTGCGCGCGTGTGACTGACATCAAATCATATTAATCGAACAGTTCTGTCAGGCTAAGAATTAAGAACTATTGAATTACCAGTGTGGGATATGTCCATCCGACGGGAATCAAAAATGTGGGCGCCACGGTTAAACAATGTTAATTTGGTTTCTTGTTACTTTACTTTTAGCTACCATCTCATCTCCTGTAATGTTATATCCACAGAAAAGTCCATATTTAGCTCTACCTTTCAAGATGTCAGTTAGTTTGAACTTTTCCGATTTGGCACAATTAGTGTAAATACTGGGTATTATTACTTTACGCGGAATTCACGCCCATTCTTCGCCACTTCCTTTTAACCTGGTTGCGTTAGATGTTTATATATTGTGTGTTTTTATTTTTTTATTTTTTTTAAATTTATTATTAGTTATGTTTGTGCTGTCCTTGGCAAACACTGTTATCACGAGTCGTCGTCTATGTTCAGCGTGATTTTACGTATGTATAATTAATCCTTTTATTAGTCGCTGTATTAAATAATGGTATTCATGTTCCTTCTTCTTTCGTTCGCTTGAAATATGTCTATATCTGCAATGTTGTCTCTTGTATGAATTTAACTGTCTTTTTCAGTTCACACAGTGGTCCATAGAGTTTATCTTCCACTGTCGTCTCTCTAGGCCAGAAGGTTTGCCTAGATATGTTATATTTTGGGCAGTCTTGGAGTATGTGCTCTGCTGTCTGCGACGCCAATCCACATGTGCACATGGCTGATTCACCAATCTTGAATTTTGTATACATGTGGTTGCGTAATCTATTGTGCCCTGTTCTGAGGTGCAGAATAATGACTTGTTCTGGTCTGTCCATAACGTGGGTCATCTTGAGCAGGTTTTGGTGGCTTTCTGACTGATTTGATCATTCTTTTCTTTTGGTGGTATGTAACGGGCACATCAGGCTGTTCTTCTTTGGCTCCTTCCTTAGCCAATTGATCAGCTCTGTCGTTTCCGGGTACTCCACAGTGGGATGGTATCCACTGTATGGTGACCTTATGCTGACTGCTAAGTTCAGAAAGTAGTGTCCTTAGTACTGGCAATTTCCCAGACAGGAGCGCCTCGAGTACTGATTTTGCATCTGTCAGTAGCACCACAGGTTGTGTACCATTGCTGGTATTTAGTAATTTCTCTGTTGCTATCTTGATTGCCTCAATTTCAGCATCATAGTTATGGCAGTACTTTCCTGTCGGTACTCTGGCTGTGTCCCTAGTATTATTTGGGTATTCTATGTACACTCCCGCTCCTCCATTTCGAACAGCATTTTGTGCCGACCCATCTGTGTAGACTCGGATCCAGAGGTCCTGTGGGTATTCTTCATCAAGGAAGCTGAGAGTGGCTGTTCTGCGCTGTACACTGTTCTGTTCTTCCTTGTCAAATATTCCTCTCACTTTTGTCTGGATTTGTAATGATAGTCTATGCTCATCTTTCCATGGAGTTCGCTCTGGAATAGTTGTTAGGGGGATACCAACTGTGGGCAGATCGGTGGTTTCTCTGCAGAGTCGTTTGGCCTGGTGGATAAAACTACTTCTTTTCAACCGCCCAGTAGCTAGGTTTTCAAATCTGTTCTTCATAGGGTGGCCTGGCAAGCTGAGGAACTTTTCTGCTTGTATTAGCGTTTTCGTATCTCTGCGCTCACTCAGTGCTTGTGTCCTCCCAATCTTCTCCATTTCCACTATAGGGGTTGATCTCATCCCTCCTGTGGTGACTCTAAGTGCTTGATCTTTGCACCTTGTCCAGCTCTTGTAGTGTGGTTTTTTATGCTGAATACCACGCAGTTGACCCATATTACAGGTGTGGTCGTATGCTCTGTTCGTAAACTTTGCTAAGTATTTTCCCACTGGCTCCCCATGTGGTTCCACTTAGCTTTCTCAGGATGGCTATTTTCCTTCTGGCTTTTGCTACTGCTTTGTTGATGTGCTTTCTCCATGTCAGCCTGCCATCAAATGTTACTCCAAGGTATGTTGGTTCTTTATCTTCTCTTAGGGGTGTTCCATTTATCTGGACGATCCCTGCCTTTTGTTTAGAAGAGAGGGTAAATAGAGTGGTGCTACACTTGTCAGTGTTTATGCTGACACACCATCTATGTGCCCATGCAGCAAATGTATCTACAGCTCTTTGTAGCATGTTCATTTGTGCCCCATAAAACCAGGTCATCGGCGTACATTGTCGCTTTAATTCCATGCGGTAGATTAGCAACAAGATCATTGATGAAGATTAGAAAAACTGTTGGGGACAAGACTCCGCCCTGGGGAATACCGTGACGCAGTAGTACTTTCTTGCTCTTGAGTCCGTCTATCTGTACTCGGGCTCTTCTGTTGTGCAAGTATGCTTTCACCCATTTGTACATTCTTCCATTGACTTTGCAGTTTCTCAGTTTCTTCATCAGACCTTCTTTCCAGACTTTGTCAAAGGCTTTCTTCAGGTCTATCCATGCCGCACGCAAGCACCAGCTTCTTCTCTTGGAATGCACCCTCAATTTCTTGAGAGAAGTAGGTTGTCTGATCTTCCGTAGAGTAGCACTGCCTAAAGCCAGCCTGCTGTGGCACAAGGATGTTTTTACTTTCAATGTACCACTGCAGTCTGTGATTGATGATGCGCATGATGCGCTCCAGTGTTTTACAGAGACAGCTGGTGAGTCTAATTGGTCTGTAGCTAGAGACAATGTAACCATCTTTCCCTGATTTTAGGAGGGGTATCGTGATTGCTTCTCTCCAGGCTTGTGGAACACTGCCTAAGGTCCAGCTGTTATTGAAGATCTGCAACAGCTTTGCTTTGGCCTCTGTTCCTAGGTTACTGATCATTTCATTGGAGATACCATCAGTTCCTGGTGATTTTCTCATTTTCAGTTTTGATATGGCTAGCTCCAGTTCGCTGATTGTGATGGGTGCCTCCAGAACCTCATGTACTATTTCCTTCTGTCCTGTATGTTGTCGTTTCTCTCGAATCTCTTGTTGTTTCTCTGGACAAATTTTGATATTGTTATCTTGTGCGAATGAGTCATCAACGTCGTCAGCTGCTTGCTTTCTTGTTAAGATGTTTCCATCTTTATGTAGTGCAATTTTTTAGTTTCTCCCCTGTGCATTTAAGTTGTTTTATTAGCTTCCATAATTTCCTTGTGTCTTTTTCAAAGTTCAGAGACTCCGTTTTCTCCTGCCAGATTTTCCGCCTAGCCTGCAGCTTGGCCCTTTGAAGTTTGGCTTCTGCGTGCTGGAATTTATTGTGGTGCTCTTGGCTAGGTGTGGCCTCTGCTTGCTTTCTACACACTTCCACATCGTTATGCAACTGTTCCAGTTCACTACTCCAGTAGGGTTTATATTGTTTACGGGCTCCTCTTGATACTGTTTCTCGCGCTGCCTGTAGTATGCATTTCCCAAACTCTTCAACTACTTTATTTATGTCTTTCTCAGTGTTCAGGTTTCTAACCAGTATGCTGGTGCGATGCTTGTACATTGCCCAGTCTGCTTTCTTGTAGTTCCACCTCGAGAGGGTGCTGCTTTCACTTACAAGCTCATTTTCTACGGTTAGAAAGACTGGCCAATGGTCACTGCCACTAAGTTGTTTCCCAACAATTCGTGTAATGTTCCACTCCAGGTCTGGTGAATGAAAAGCCAGGTCAGGTGTAGTTGTAGTGTGCCATGATCTCGAGTAGAAAGTATGTGGGTCGTACGGCTTGTTAATCAAGATGAATCTATTCTTATCCTGCCAGTCGTCCAGTCTCTCTCCTCTCTGGTCCATGTGATCATAGCCCCAGCTCTGCGAGTGGCTGTTGAAATCACCACACACAATCATGTTTTCTTTTAATGGTAGTGTGTCCAGTGCCTGTGGGCGGTCACACTGGACAGTAGTAATTGATCAGATGTAGATCTGTATTACCTGTCTTACGTTTAAGTGTCTGATACTCAGCCCCTTCCATGCAGACTTTGATTTGGGAAGCAATGATGTTATTTTTTACAAGGGTCAGTATCCTACCTTTTCGCCTGTCCTTTCGGTCAGATCGGTAACACTGGTAGCCTCTGATTTTGAAGGCTATATTTTCTTTGAGGTGAGTTTCTTGCAAGCAACATACGCTTACTTTTTCTTGGTCCAGGATGTTTTCTAATTCTATTTTTTTTTTTTTTTTGCCGACTCCCTCCGCATTCCAGTGCATTATTTGAAGTCTTTGTTTAGTATGGCCAGACGTTCTATTCCCAGGTCCCCTGGCTCCACAGGACATATGAGAAGGACCTCCAGTTGTTGTGGTTGGACCCTTTCGAGACATAGGGCTCGGCATTGCACCTGCCTGGGGGTCCAAAGCAGGGCGAGCACCATAACATTTAGCAGTAGTCGACATATTCCATTTTGCGTAATTGCGTGCATTCTGTGGTGCGCCTCCTGGCTGGTTGCCTCCATCTTCAGCACCTTTCCTTTGCTAGAGCAGACCGTGGTCTCACTCGAGTTTAGGTGTACGCGCGAACACATATGTCTGCGTATACATGTACGTGCATACACATCTAGAGCATACTGGTTATTTTTCGGCGCCAGAAACTCGCCGTCGCCCCTTCTCCTGTTAGTTAAAACAGTTCCGCCACGTGAAGGCCAGGAGTTGGACTTTTGCTGCATAGGTTATGTATTCACGAGCCATTGGGGTATTTAAGCAATGTTGGGCGCTCACCCCAACACTGCGCCCCGGCTACATACAGCAACATTTGGAACCATTCATGTTTCTAATTTTGATCCTCATTCACACGTAAGTTGATTCGAAAAAAAAGGACAGATTGAGTGACTGCTGCTCAGCTGCAACTGGAAACCGAATGAACACAAAATATAGCTGGGTAGCATGGTCCCTGTCCTATTAAATATCAATTGCAAATTACTCCGCTTTGCCACTATCACTGGAGTTATTTGTATACAATGGTGTGCGAATTTTGTTCAAGCCACCGTCAAGCAATTTACGTAGAAGCAGTAATTTCTTCGTTCGTCATATTTTTTTATATCGAAGTTATTGCGTTACGCTTATTTACAGGAGAGCTACGATATTTGCACCTTTCGACCGACACCCGACTATTACCCGGCATTTGCTGACCGGTCTAGCAGCCTTCCCGGGATCGTAGAACATTCCACGGCCTCAGAGTAGTGACATGATCCTCGCCTTTCCATCTCCAGGTGACCGCCTCCAACAGTCCCGCCAAGGATAGTCCGCAATGCATCCCGGCCAGTTCTCAGAGGAGGGCAGGGACAGAACATGGGCATTCACTGCCTTTCAAAGAGGTTTTCATAAGTGTAAAGACGGCACATAATGCTATGGTACGGGGCTCACCCAAGGAATCGCACACCCTAAACATGGCTGCTTAGCCTCGGAAGTGGTAGGTTCCAATTCCGGTATGCACATAGATTTCAACTTTTCTTTTATCCAATAGCAGGTGCGATATAGTGTAATCGTTAGGGGTTTGCATTGATATGAGCGCGGTCGGATGAGGACTGAGCGCCTGCGCTTGTCGTCTTCTAAGTGATGGAAACCGGGGTCGCCTATACTTCCGTGCATTTTCACTGCAAAATGTGATGGTCCTAACACTTTGGAAACCACAGGTGGCTGCTGCCTGGAGATTTGTGAACTGATTCAGTGTCAAACAACAAGTAGGCTTGGACCAATCATGATATACAATCAAATGAACAAGTATTATCATGTAGATTTCCGTTCACTGAGCTTGAACATTTCGGAAGATATCAAGAATTAAAACAAATAACATGATGACCCTAGTTTGCGATATATCGTCCTACTGTTTAAATGAGAGGACACATTTTATGATATATTATCGTTCAGCACTAAAACAGTTCAGTAAGTATTGTCCGGTGGTATCCTCGGGTGCCTACTTCCATCCCATGTTCTGTACGAATGTCGACCGATACCTGTGAATTTATTCCTCGTGTTAATTTAATGATAAATGGTTTCCCAGAAACTGAGCCTTGACTTTTAGATTTATCAATTGCTAATAGTTGAAGTGTCGACACTTATTGTCGTCATTCATCTATATTCACACTCGGTGTTTCCATCACATGTTTGCATACCAGCATGGCGGGTTTCTCACTGTCGAGTACACGAGCACCACCAACCCTGCAGAGACAGTGGACCGTTTGGAATCTGTTACACATCTGATGACACGAGTTAAAAGTGTCAAGATGTTCGAGACCTGCACACACTTCTTTCTTGAAAAAAAAAATACTATTCACTGGAATGACGGATTCTACTATACGGTTTGTTGTCTTGTGTTTTCTCTAATAATACATGCTTCTTTCTTTTTAGCACGCCGACTAAGTGTTTCACTACCATTCACATTTCTGCTCAGCGCGTTCGTGTAACGGAAAGAATGATTGAAATAAACAGAGATCTATATTTGTGCTTTATTGATTACACTAATGCATTTGATAAATTGAAACATGAAGAAATAATTAGAATTTTGGAACCTTTAAACATTGATGGTAACGATTTGAGAATAGTAAAGAACACGTTATTGGCAACATTGAGCAGCCTTATGAACTGACAACCAATTGGGAAATTTTTAACACATTAAACAAGGTGTTAGAAAAGGCTGTGTACTATCACCCGTACTATTTAATTTATTCTGAGAAATAATAAGATCTATACTAGACATGCCAGGCACATCGGTTGGTGGGCATACTAATAAACAATCTGCGTTCAGCTTATAACATCGTTTTTGTCGATGAAAATGAAACACAGTTACAAGAAATGATAGAAATAATTGCCACCAAAAAAAAAATCAAAACAAAGGACTTTGAATAAAAGAGAAGAAGAAATAATGGTTATTACAGAGACAAAAGTATATAAAAATGCAACATCAAAGTGAATGGAATCAATATGAAACAAATCAGTGTGTTTAAGCATTTGAGTACTTTAATAACAGCTGATGAAAGATGTATTAAGGAAGTTAAATGCAGAATAGCCCCAGCAAAGGCAGCATTTCACGAGATGAAGAATATTTTAACTGCAATTTATATCTGAAGATCCAGGTGAGGAAAATAGTTCTTAAGGGCTATATTGAGCCTATACTGATGTATGGAAGTAAATCATGGGCAATTAGCAGACAAGTTACAAATTATGAGAAAGCTGCAGAGATTTGATATTATAGAATGATGAAAACAACGTGGACAGATAAAAAGAGCATTGAAGATATCTTGAAAGAAGTTAAGTCACAAAGAGAACTTGTTATTCGCATCAGAAGAAGACAGCCCATATTCTGTGGGCATGTCATGAGAGAAGGAAAGCTAGAGTATGTCGTTACAACGGAAGATGGGGGGGGGGGGGAGAGAGAGAGAGAGAGAGAGAGAGAGAGAGAGAGAGAGAGAGAGAGAGAGAGAGAGAGAGAGAGAGAGAGAGAGAGAGAGAATTAGGTGGGGGAGGGGGGAGAGGATGGGAACCAAGAGGAGATGCTGGACAGTTTGACATCGTGGCGTGGAGGAACATCGGTAACAGAAATTATTGGTTGCATACATCGTCACAGTAGTTTAGAATGGGAGGCAAGGTTCCTGGAAGGCGAAACTGGGGTCGACTTATACTATGCTGAAAACAAGACACTCTGTCTATAAAAATGTTAGAAGCAGGAGAACTGGTGACGATAGTAGTCCTTCTGTCGAACTGTGATGACAGCAAGGTTCTGCAAAAAACTTGCTACATAATGCTGATGATGTTCTAAGTGTTACTCTAATGAGAAAAGACAAGAACTATGGCAATGGGTTAAGCACATGCCAAGCCTTTCAGATTACCTATTCATTCAGGAAACAAATAGGGCTGGGCGAGAGCCAGTTTTCTTTTCTCTTCTTTAATAGTTCTCTATATTAGAAAATCATCTGCAAATTCAGCTTTCGTCTTCGCCCAGTGAGAAGATTCCATGATTATATGGTGTTATGATTGTCTTGAGTTTCAACTTCATTTTACACATCAGAAGACAGTCTTCTGAAATTACATCTCCATCTCTAAAAGCTATTATAAAATGTAGAGATGATCTAATATATTTTTACAAATAACGTCGATTTTATTTTCTGTGTTGATGTCTGGTAACGCCCTTGTTGCTTTATGTATTTTTAATTATATTTAAAAAACACACACACACTTCCGCCTATGACATACTGATTCACTGCGCAAAAACTGGTAAATAATTCTTCATTACCATTCATTACCCCTAGTCCACGTTCGCATATAATCTCTTCATCACCAGTTTTATCCGATTCTATCTTGGCACTTAGCTGACCCAAGAAAATTTTGACATATTGACATTTCCTTGATTACTTGTGATGTTTCATGTAAAGCTCCTCCTTAAATTGAAATCGTGATACTGTCTTTAAAAAAATAATAAACGCACATACACGTACAGCTATAGAACAGAGGATGATCGGATCCTGGTATTTGCAGATATACACAATAAGTGAAAACTCAAATGAAATAAAACGGGGTTCCACTTTTCGAAATCACAATTAGTTCAAGGAAATGTTATCTCGGCTCTGAATGACTGACTGTCTGTGAGCACACGCGATTACAGGCTAAAAGAACAGGCAAACAGTAGTGTACGAAAGAATAAATTGCAGTTCTCCTTTTAAAAAATAAGACCTCCAAATGTTTACATACGCATTCGTGATACCAAAATTCTCATTAACGACCATTTACCGGGGTTTATACTAAACCATTTCGTTATATTAATAAACTTTGAACAAAATCATTCGGCTTTAGTGGCTTTAGAGAACGTAATGAACATGTAAACTATGCAATCAAAAACATGTAAGTATGGTGTCTCTGTGAGATATCTCAGTAAGTACAATAAAATTATACAGAAATAAACAAAACACTTTGGATAATCAAGCTGAAAATCAAGCACTTCATTAGTCTGGAACAACTCACTATGTAAATTATTCTTACATGAAGTATCAGCTGTAAATACATATAACACCTATATAGATACATTAAATGCATATGTATATGCCATAACATAGATCATCTAAGAACTATCTGCGCCCTATGCAGCCGTTATGGCATACTCTATTTGTCGATCTATACCAGAAAAACTTCGCCTTTCAAATGAAGTTTGCACTCAACGGTAATAGAACAGACACATTATTATCCACGCATTGAGACAACTCTCATAGTATCGAAATCTGGACTTTCTCTTGGAGAAGATACCAGGTTTGACAGAGGCAAGTCATGTGACCGATGGCACATTCAAGAGCGGTTGTAGTGAGCGCTCACTGCCCGCCAGACGAAACTGACAAACTATCCACTAGCCTGCCGGGTAGGTTTTAGCCAGATTATTGTGTACAAACATCTAGAAAAATATGCAGTGCTGCCGCAGTAGGGTGGGTAATCGACAACCCAGCGCGTGCAGGAAAAAAAAACGGGAGGGTGATGGAAAGGGGGAAAGAGACAGAACGTGGCCACGCATATTTGGAAATTAGGGGAAGTGAAGCCGAATGAAAATAGGCACAATAACGGAGACTTCATGTTTCCATAAACATGGTGAACTCTTGACAGATATTACCATAACAAGATATTACCATAATACTGTGAGACTATGAGAGGGCATCACAGAAGCCAGAGAACATCAATGATCATCCGTGCTCATCTATAATGTAAAATTGACCTATGCACGACTTATAGCATTCTAACAAAGTACTAGAATAAATTCACGTGACAAGAAAACCACCACAGGCAAGACCGAGAACACGGTGAGTTGTTTAGGTTATGAAGACTTCTATACATGAAAATAAAGCATTAACAAACACGGTTAAGGCCGGCAATGTAGCAAACAGAAACGATACAGAGAAGAGACTAATCGGCTGATGTGCTACAAGAGACGTATTCACATGTATGGGATGCAGTGTGACATTTGGGCAAGAAATGACTAATGGCGCAAGACAGGCTCAATAATCCATACAAGTGCGGGTGAAGACAGGCATGCTCTCAGAAGTTAACTAGAGGCATATACTCAAGATGATCTTCATGAGGACTGAAATCTGCACATTTAAACAAATGAAACGACTTTCCATTACATTCATAATTTTCGGATATTCACAATATACGACATCACGCGGTCTTTCTTTTTTATGCTTTCTTTTGCTTTATTCGGTTACAAGATAGAAAGAGCTGCCCGGACTGAGCCGAATGGATAAGATCGTACGCTCTTAAACTTCCGGTGTGATGATGCCGAGGTAGCGGATTCAACCCCTACACAGATCAATTGGACTAAAATGTTGACTTCTCTTTGACTTTGGGACGTAAATTACAAGTACCTCGAAGTCGGAGTCAGTGCGTCTGATGTCGAGGGACACTTGTCATAGTGAGAAGCTAATCCACGCGTAAAAATAAATCCGGTGCACTAGAAGAAGTAGCACATGTGTGGACTATGTTTGAGTTCAAAGCCAGTGAACAAATCAAACATGTGGCAGCATACGAATGTCAGTCATTGGCAATTTCCACAAAAAAAATGTACAAATAAAATCGAGGTTTTTGAACTCAAGTATTACAGACGCGTTCTTGCAATACTGTGGACCAGGAAGAAGGAAAAAAAATACTTATATTCAACTAGATCTGAACATCGAAGAAAAGTGGCTCATGAGTAGCATCCTATCTCGAAAACTGAAGGGAAAAAAATATGTGGTCATAATTAACGGCAGTGGTTTAGACAAAACAGTGATGCATGGTGCCTGGAGGAAGAAACTAGCCTCGACCACCATCAAGGTCACTACATATACCATAGGTATGGGAATGCATCAGGCCGGAGAACTGGCAAGCGATCCAGACTATTTTCGGCGCGCCGTTTTGAGAGCAACGTTCTGCAAAGAACCGGATCCATAATTATGACGATATATTATTCTTCTGATAATCTATGCCCTATAGCGTGTGTGATAATGTCTGTCCACTGACTTCTGTCTCGTTTACTGCAAATCATTTTTGAGAGGGATGCTCCTCCGTGCCATAATATCAAACTGCATCTTCTCTCTTGGTCTGCCTTTGTCTCTTATCTCCTCCACCTGTCCGTGATGTACTCCAGCGTTCCCCTTCACATAATATGATCATGTAATGCGCACTGTTTTCTTCAGATGTGACCAATTCTCTTTATAAGTTAACTTTTCCAAGATATCTTCATTACTTTTTCTAGTGGTCCATGATTTTCTCGTCATAAGAACAATAGAAGGGAAAGAGGGAGGAGGAGGAGGAGGAGGAGGAGGAGGAGGAGGAGAAGAAGAAGAAGAAGAAGAAGAAGAAGAAGAAGAAGAAGAAGAAGAAGAAGAAGAAGAAGAAGAAGAAGAAGAAGAAGAAGAACGAATGAAAAACGTATGAACAAACTTTTTTTAAAAGGGTAACAAATTGGGCACGCAGGCCCGTCTTACATTCGGCCCTTTCGATCACTCATCTTTCATTCATCAAATGTGCATGTTACATTTACATAGGGAAAAAAACACATTGTCAAATGGATTTTATAAGCATAAACAATGCATATTACGCATGGTACATTCACATGGGAAAAACAAAACATTGTCAAATGAAAGTTGTAAACATAAACAGTGCATATTGCAATGTTGTGAGACACATTCCCCATCCACCCTCACACCCCGCAGCCACCCACACATCCCTCAGCTACCCACACATGCCCCCACCCACCCACACCTTCACGCACTCACACTCAGGCAAACATACATGCCGCCACCCACCCACTGATCCCCCATCCACACACATTTTCTCACCCACACATACATCCCCCACCCATCCCATAACTGACACGCACACACCCACCCACATATTCTCCACCACCCACCCACACACCCGCAACCACCCAGCAAAACACACATCACAAAACCACACACACATACCCCCGTCAACCCACACACCCCGCACCTATCCACACATACATCCCGCACACTCACAATTTTCCTCACCCACCCACACACACATCAGCCAACCTACACCCACTCACCCACCCAATATCCGCTACCTCTCAACTACACATCTCCCCACCTGCCCACACATATCCCCACCCATAAACACCCAAAAAACATACACCTCCCACCCACACACACCCCACCACCCACATCCACAACTCACACATCTTCCCACAAACACACACATCCCCCAACCATACACTCATCTCTTACACACATCCACCCACTCACGCACTCATCCATCAACCACTCACACCCACACATCACCCACCCGCCCATCAAAACATGCATCTCTCATCTACCCTCCCACCCACACACACCTCAACCACCCAGCCAAACACACATCCCCCATCCTCACATACATCCATCATCCACCTGCACATCCCACACCTCTCATACATCTCCCCTCCAACACAAAACTCCACCCATAAACACATTCCCCCCACACACACATCACCCACATGCATTCCTTATACACATCCCTGCCCACACATCTCTCACCCACTCACACATCTCCCCACCCATCCACACATCCCCCACTTACAAACATCCTCACCACCCACACATACATCCTCCACCCACTCAAACTTACCCCATCCACACTCACACACTCCCACCCACACAGACATATCCCATTCACAGACACCCCCACACTCATCCCCCACCCATTACACACCCATCCCCAACCCACACAATCTCCTACACACCCATTCACCCACCCAAATACACATTCCCTACCCACACCCCCCCCCCAACACCCACATACTTCCAATAATCCTCCCAATATCCCCCCACACACACACACATACATCCCCCACTGACTACACATCCCTTCACCCATCCACACATCAACCCATACACATCCTCACATCTACACACATACATGATAAATAAAACTAATAAAAATAAGCTCCCACACTTTACACACAGTTGAGACACTGATGATTGTCGTGTGCATTCTTACAAAAATTGTAAGTGGAGAAAAAATTGTACATATACATTGCATAGCGTAAAATTTAGTGATGCAATTCAACTCTCTCTCTCTCTCTCTCTCTCTCTCTCTCTCTCTCTCTCTCTCTCTCTCTCTCTCTCTCTCTCTCTCTCTCTCTCTCTCTCTCCCACTCACTAACTCTCTCACTCACATCACAGTAATGTTATATTATACATGATAAAATCAAGTGGCATACAAAATGATAATATGAAAGATGAGAATACAGAGAAAATAAATATGGAATGGCATGTTACAGGACAATCAAGTGACATACAAAATGATACCTAGTAATATGAAAGATGAGAATGCATAAAAAATATGGAATAGTATGTTACATGACATGCGTGCGCTCAACTCTCTCTCTCTCTCTCTCTCTTTTACCTACACACACACTCTCTCTCTCTCTCTCTCTCTCTCTCTCTCTCTCTCTCTCTCTCTCTCACACACACTCACTAACTCTCCCACTCACTCTACAGTAATTTACATGTGTTAATTTTATGCATGTTAAAATCAAGTGGCATTCAAAGTAATATGAAAATGAGAATACACAAAAAATATTGAGCAGCATGTTAGATGACATGTGTGCGCTCAACTCTCTCTCTCTCTTCTCTCTCACACACACGTACATACACACACATGCCCACACACAACATACACACATATACCCACGCACATAAACACACCTACACACATCCACATATTTACGCACACATACTCACAAAAAACACGAATACACACTCCCTCGCATACACTGCATGCATGCACACTTACACACACAAACATATACGAGCACACACACATACATACATACACACATATACACATGCACATACATATAAACACATATAAAAACACATGAACGCACACTTTAACACACGTACAGACATACACACACAGAGGCACACACAGATATACACATGTACACACACATATACACCCATACCCACATACAGACATGCACACACACATACATCCACACATACACATAGACACACCCATCCATCCACACACATATATGCTGCCTCACATAATCACTAAAACTAATATGAATAAACTCCCACACTTTTCACACATACACACTGTCGACTATCGTGAGCATCCTCACAAGAACATTCAAAATTGGGAAACAATGGGAAAACATGGAAAATGGTGATGAATATATGGTATACTTGACATAAACATGATGAAATAAGCAGTGCATGTTAAATTCAATTGGCAGTAAAAATGCTAATATGAAAGATGAGGATACTGAAAAAAAATATATGGCATAATGATATGCTTGCGCTCATCTCTCTGTCTTTCTCTCTCTCTCTCTCTATTAATTTTCTTTCACGCATACTAACCCTCCCATTGTCTCATTCTCTCCCTCTCTCCCACTCACTATTTCTCTCTCTCATGATTATACGCACTCGCACTCACATTCACCATCACTTACACACACATACTCACATATTCCCTCTCACTCAATTTCTCACTCACCCTCCCACTTACACTAACACTCTCTCTCTCTCTCTCACACACTCACTCATTCACCCTCTAAATCACACTAAATCACTCTCTTATTCGCACACACAGAAAAGCAAACAGACACACACACTAACTCACTCTCATTCATTTACTTTCTCATGCACTCTCTCACTCACACACTCTCTCTCTCTTACACACTCACTCGCTCTCACACTCACTCACTCGCGCACATACACGCATACTCACAAATTCTCTCACTCACTCATGCTCCCTTACTCACTCACTGACTCTCTAACTCACACTCACTCACTCACTTTCTCACTCTATCACATAGACAGGCAGACACACAACACACACAGACAGGCAGACACACAACACACCCACTCTCTCACATTCTCTCACTCAAACGTCCACACACACTCACTCACTTTTACACTCACTCAGGCACACGTGCATGTGTACTCTCTCACTCTCTGTCTCATACTAATTCTTCCACTCACACTCTTTCTCACTCACTCTCTCACTCACACACATACAGTGAAGAATGATAGTGAAAAAATGATACCAGTAGGTGACTTATAGAGGCATATAGTCAGTATGAAGCAAGTATTGAAAGAGTTTTTAGTTGAATGTGTAGGGACTCATTGGAGTTTTCAGATCTGGTGGAAGGCTATTCCACAAGTGAGCACCAGAATATGCAAAACAAATTTTGTATATGTCCAATCTAGGCTTAGGAACCTGTAATAAATTTAAGCGCTTACTGTTCATTGCATTAGATTGAATTAACGGTTGAAGATACTCTGGGGTATTTCCAGATATAATTTTATTCACTAATTTGGCTTTGTTAAAAATTAAAAAGGAAGCTTTGAAGAAGAAGAAGAAGAAGAAGAAGAAGAAGAAGAAGAAGAAGAAGAAGAAGAAGAAGAAGAAGAAGAAGAAGAAGAAGAAGAAGAAGAAGAAGAAGAAGAAGAAGAAGAAGAAGAAGAAGAAGAAAATTAACTGAGGCATCCCGAGAAATGACACCAGGAGAAATAATAAAGGAATTACAGGCAGCATAAATGTACATGTAGAAAATCAATGGTTCAACCATCAAATATCACTGACATACATAGTTGTAGTTTCACGCTCATAGCTGTTGATAATATGCTACGTTTATGGACGATATCACACACATTCTACACAAACATTTGTGTGACTTCCCCGTGTATGCATGTATACAAATCGTGTGTATGTGCGTGCATGCATGCGTCTCTCTCTCTCTCTCTCTTTCTCTCTCTCTCTTTCTCTCTCTCTCTCTCTCTCTCTCTCTCTCTCTCTCTCTCTCTCTCTCTCTCGTCTAGCATCTTCTACCTAATGCTGAGCACCAACTGAGAATATATATATATATATCCATGCAACACGTTCAGCGGCGACTTGCTCACAATGTGCATTATCAATGCCTGTATCAATCATGTCCTGCTTTCACACATCTTTGTATCGTAGTAGAGGCCAACTCTGAGATCTCTTACCCATCTGTAATTCACCAAAAAAGATGTCCTTTGCTAATCTACCATCATCCATCCTCCTATGATGTCCTATCCATCTAAGTCTACGAAGACTGAGCATGGAATAAACCGTCACATAACCTGATCTTTCCAGTACTTCAGTATTTGTGATTTTGTTTTGTCACTTAATACCAAGAATTCTTCGCAGACACCACATATGAAAGCTGTTTAAACGTTTCTCTTGGTGTAAGTTAGTTGTCCACGTTTCACTGCCATAAAGAAGAGTACTAAGGACACAGGCTTGATAGACAAGGACTTTTGTTTTGGCAGTACGCTTCCTGTTCTCCCAGACTCTTTTTCTTAACATGTTCATTGTTGTTGCTGCCTTACCAATCTGGATGTTGATTTTCTGATCTAGGGATAATTTGCTATTTACCACTGATCCTAGATATGTAAAATGGTCTACCATCTCTAGTTCAGCGTCGTCAATAAAGATTGATGGTACCCCATGTGCACCTTGTGACATAATCTGTGTCTTCTTTTTGCTAATTGTTAAACCAAATTCAGAACAAGCATTGGAGAATGCAGATAGTAGACATATATATATATATATATATATATATATATATATATATATATATATATATATATATATATATATATATATAGGGAGAGTTTATTCGCAACTTGGTTGCGAATAAACGAAGTCTCTTTTCGCAACCAAGAGTAGATACAAACAAGCTGTGAGAAATCCTTAAACAATATAATATAGAGTGAGTACACATCTAACAAACCAATGTAGAAGCTTATACAATTAAGCATCCGTGTGCGGGGAATGCCCGAGTCTGCCCCTGCCTGAAGTCTGAGTGGGTTTACCTGATGTTGTGGGACAATGGTAATAGGAAAAATAATCCACATGCAAATATCAGTCCAGTGCACTCTCCAGTAGTGGCAGCTATTAGTAGTGGCACGTATATTGGCTACGCTTGTGTTCAAAGCGAACGAACACCAACAACAAATTCAGATATCCAATAAACCTCTCATGATATATTTGATATTTCCATGAATTAATCCCGACACTGTGATGTATGGCCTGGTTTGGCAAATCAACAGAATGTGTGTGTGTTTTTTTTTTTTAAATTTCAGGGCATGTTTATGTTCAGTAGTTTTCCATTTCTTTCTGAACTATCGGCACTTATAACTCTGTTTGAATACCAATGCAAGGCGGTCTGCTTCCAAATCGCCGCAGCTAGGTTTCGAATGCAGGATTACAAAATGCATTCATAACCCCTTCACTACGGCGACTATTCATGTTTGTTTCAGAAGGTACAGTTAGTGGATGTCTTTTACAGGACATCACAATCAACCACGGCATTTATTCCAGAAGGTGGTGGTGTTGTTGCCTTCCACTTATGCCGTTAGGCGTCGAGGAGAAGGTTAATTGAAGCTCTGGCGCCTATGACTAGCGCCTTTCGTCCAGTTTCCTACCGGTTTACCGGATAAATAATTACTATCAGTTACCAGTAAGTTAGCTAATTTTGTCAAAATGCCGAATAACTGTCTTTGTATATAGTTATCTTGTCACTTAATTAATTTCTGAAAAATAAAAAAATTTCGCCGGCGGGGAATCGAACCACGGTAACAAGCGGAAATACTCACCGCTATGCTACTGGGGCCACGATGAAAGTTAATCACAAATGTATAATATAGTCAAACACATGTCCCAATGACATCACGTATGTCATGTGACTAGCCTTTGGTTGCGAGTAGAGACTTCGTTCATTCGCAACTTGGTTGCGAATAGACACTTCGATATATATATATATATATATATATATGTATTAGGAGCGTTCATTTGTAGTCCGTTCATGCCGCACCGCACATAATTGCTTACGGTGAACATGATCATGTCATAGTCATGTGATAAGTACTGACCATTGAATAAAAGAGCACGTGCTTATCATCCAGTGATGCATAGGTTCTGTTTCTGACCGTTGGGAAAATGGCCGGGTTGATCCAAAATCCGTCCAAAGAAGCTCAAAGAGCGGTGATTCAGTTTTTTTTCATTTGAAGGATGTCGACCAGTGGACATTCTTTGAAGAATGCAGGCAGTGTACGGTAACAAATGTGTGTTGAAGACAACAGTGACAGACTGGGCACAAATGTTTCAGAAAGACGTCAGTTCACAACAGATCTTCGACGGCCGGGTCAAGTGCATATTGTTGCAACAGAAAAAACCATCACCAAAATTGGTGCAGCAGTACAGATGAACCGTTGTCGAAGCATACATTTGCTAGCGAAATAATTTGATGTGTCAATTGGGACAATTCAAAAGGTCGTTCGTAAGAAACTGCAATATCGGAAGGTGTGTTCACAGTGGGTACCATGGATGTTGACCGACCACCAAAAAGAGGAACGCCTGGGATGGTGTTTGAACAACTTGCTGCGTTACAGAGTGGAGGGTGATGCATTTCTCTTCCGCATAGTGGCAGGCGATGAATCATGGTGTCACCACTTTGAGCCGAGCAGCAAAAGAGAGAGCATGCAATGGAAGCTACCACACCACACTACCTCACCTGTTAATGTTTCTTTCATGCTTTTGTAATAAAGCCATTGGAACTGGTTTCAAATGAACGACCCTTCCACAAATGCATCAATACTTCAAGAGCTGAATATTGAAGAAGGTTGGCTATTAAAAACGATAAAACAAAGAAAATCGAAATATTTTGGTCACTTGAAACGTCACGAAAGTTTGGAGAGAACAATAATGGAGAGGTATATGCCTGGGAAGAAAGGGAGAGGAAGGCCAAAGAGAAGATGGGTGCAGAATGTGGCGGATGACCTCCAGATGGGTGTATCGGACACGGGACATCTTGCTTATGATCGAGAGGTTTTCCGGAAGGTTGTTATGGGAGCAAGGTGTTCTGCTAAGGACATGCTACTGAATGAATGAATATATATATATATATATATATATATTCATTCATTCAGTAGCATGTCCTTTGCAGAACACCTTGCTCCCATAACAACCTTCCGGAAAACCTCTCGATCATAAGCAAGATGTCCCGTGTCCGATACACCCATCTGGAGGTCATCCGCCACATTCTGCACCCATCTTCTCTTTGGCCTTCCTCTCCCTCTCTTCCCAGGCATATACCTCTCCATTATTGTTCTCTCCAAACTTTCGTGACGTTTCAAGTGACCAAAATATTTCGATTTTCTTTGTTTTATCGTTTTTAATAGCCAACCTTCTTCAATATTCAGCTCTTGAAGTATTGATGCATTTGTGGAAGGGTCGTTCATTTGAAACCAGTTCCAATGGCTTTATTACAAAAGCATGAAAGAAACATTAACAGGTGAGGTAGTGTGGTGTGGTAGCTTCCATTGCATGCTCTCTCTTTTGCTGCTCGGCTCAAAGTGGTGACACCATGATTCATCGCCTGCCATTATGCGGAAGAGAAATGCATCACCCTCCACTCTGTAACGCAGCAAGTTGTTCAAACACCATCCCAGGCGTTCCTCTTTTTGGTGGTCGGTCAACATCCATGGTACCCACTGTGAACACACCTTCCGATATTGCAGTTTCTTACGAACGACCTTTTGAATTGTCCCAATTGACACATCAAATTATTTCGCTAGCAAATGTATGCTTCGACAACGGTTCATCTGTACTGCTGCATCAATTTTGGTGATGGTTTTTTCTGTTGCAACAATATGCACTTGACCCGGCCGTCGAAGATCTGTTGTGAACTGACGTCTTTCTGAAACATTTGTGCCCAGTCTGTCACTGTTGTCTTCAACACACATTTGTTACCGTACACTGCCTGCATTCTTCAAAGAATGTCCACTGGTCGACATCCTTCAAATGAAAAAAAAACTGAATCACCGCTCTTTGAGCTTCTTTGGACGGATTTTGGATCAACCCGGCCATTTTCCCCAACGGTCAGAAACAGAACCTATGCATCACTGGATGATAAGCACGTGCTCTTTTATTCAATGGTCAGTACTTATCACATGACTATGACATGATCATGTTCACCGTAAGCAATTATGTGCGGTGCGGCATGAACGGACCACAAATAAACGCTCCTAATATATATATATATATATATATATATATATATATATAATATATATATATATATATATATATATATATATATATATATATATATATCGAAGTGTCTATTCGCAACCAAGTTGCGAATAAACGAAGTCTCTACTCGCAACCAAAGGCTAGTCACATGACATACGTGATGTCATTGGGACATGTGTTTGACTATATTATACATTTGTGATTAACTTTCATCGTGGCCCCAGTAGCATAGCGGTGAGTATTTCCGCTTGTTACCGTGGTTCGATTCCCCGCCGGCGAAATTTTTTTATTTTTCAGAAATTAATTAAGTGACAAGATAACTATAGACAAAGACAGTTATTCGGCATTTTGACAAAATTAGCTAAGTTACTGGTAACTGATAGTAATTATTTATCCGGTAAACCGGTAGGAAACTGGAGGAAAGGCGCTAGTCATAGGCGCCAGAGCTTCAATTAACCTTCTCCTCGACGCCTAACGGCATAAGTGGAAGGCAACAACACCACCACCTTCTGGAATAAATGCCGTGGTTGATTGTGATGTCCTGTAAAAGACATCCACTAACTGTACCTTCTGAAACAAACATGAATAGTCGCCGTAGTGAAGGGGTTATGAATGCATTTTGTAATCCTGCATTCGAAACCTAGCTGCGGCGATTTGGAAGCAGACCGCCTTGCATTGGTATTCAAACAGAGTTATAAGTGCCGATAGTTCAGAAAGAAATGGAAAACTACTGAACATAAACATGCCCTGAAATTTAAAAAAAAAAAAACACACACACATTCTGTTGATTTGCCAAACCAGGCCATACATCACAGTGTCGGGATTAATTCATGGAAATATCAAATATATCATGAGAGGTTTATTGGATATCTGAATTTGTTGTTGGTGTTCGTTCGCTTTGAACACAAGCGTAGCCAATATACGTGCCACTACTAATAGCTGCCACTACTGGAGAGTGCACTGGACTGATATTTGCATGTGGATTATTTTTCCTATTACCATTGTCCCACAACATCAGGTAAACCCACTCAGACTTCAGGCAGGGGCAGACTCGGGCATTCCCCGCACACGGATGCTTAATTGTATAAGCTTCTACATTGGTTTGTTAGATGTGTACTCACTCTATATTATATTGTTTAAGGATTTCTCACAGCTTGTTTGTATCTACTCTTGGTTGCGAAAAGAGACTTCGTTTATTCGCAACCAAGTTGCGAATAAACTCTCCCTATATATATATATATATATATATATATATATATATATATATATATATATATATATATATATATATATATATATATATATATATATATATATATATATATATGTCTACTATCTGCATTCTCCAATGCTTGTTCTGAATTTGATTTACCAATTAGCAAAAAGAAGACACAGATTATGTCACAAGGTACACATGGGGTACCATCAATCTTTATTGACGACGCTGAACTAGAGATGGTAGACCATTTTACATATCTAGGATCAGTGGTAAATAGCAAATTATCCCTAGATCAGAAAATCAACATCCGGATTGGTAAGGCAGCAACAACAATGAACATGTTAAGAAAAAGAGTCTGGGAGAACAGGAAGCGTACTGCCAAAACAAAAGTCCTTGTCTATCAAGCCTGTGTCCTTAGTACTCTTCTTTATGGCAGTGAAACCTGGACAACTACTCACACCAAGAGAAACGTTTAAACAGCTTTCATATGTGGTGTCTGCGAAGAATTCTTGGTATTAAGTGGCAAGACAAAATCACAAATACTGAAGTATTGGAAAGATCAGGTTATGTGACGGTTTATTCCATGCTCAGTCTTCGTAGACTTAGATGGATAGGATATCATAGGAGGATGGATGATGGTAGATTAGCAAAGGACATCTTTTTTGGTGAATTACAGATGGGTAAGAGATCTCAGAGTTGGCCTCTACTACGATACAAAGATGTGTGAAAGCAGGACATGATTGATACAGGCATTGATAATGCACATTGTGAGCAAGTCGCCGCTGAACGTGTTGCATGGAGGGCAAACATCAGAAATGGAATAAAGGCAAAGGAGAAAATTATTGCAGATAAGTCACACACTGAGCGTGTTAGACGTAAGATGGTGCATGATGGTGGAAATGACCACATGTTCACATGCACCCACTGTGAAAGAATATTTACAGCGCAAATTGGCCTTATCAGTCACATTCGTTACTGCCATGGGTAAAAGTTATTATGCCTTTTTTAAGCACAAACTATTGTCTGTTAAGACGGCAAGGTGCCAATGTATGTATGTATGTATGTATGTATGTATGTATGTGTATATATATATATATATATATATATATATATATATATATATATATATATATATATATATATATATATACACTCCTTTCTCTCATTACCTATCTCTCTCACACAAAACACACTTAAGACTACAGCATGCAAAGAAAATACTAGATTACCATAATAATGTGTCATCACGTGCACTTTGATATTTTTTATTGTGAATCACCATAATCTCATAATTCTGAATAAAAGAGTTATCAGAATGGGATATGAATTATCTTGTCTAGGTAAAATATACAGCTGGGACAGAAGTGATGTAACGCTCTTTTAAATCTGGAATTGTTGGTGCTTATAATATTTCTTAACGCAAACATTCTGGTACCTATATTGCAATAGCTATACTATGTATGTCTTCTGCAGTCATATCCGACTGTCCGATGCGTGTTATGAGCAGATAGTGTCTGGAATATAGCCTGGAATTAATTTCAGCAGGTTCTTTTCTCCTCTGCTTGTTTTAATTGACTCTTTTCACTGATTGCATGATGATTCCTTACAGTGCATCTAAACATAATATGGTCGGAAACCACTTGCTCACAAGTTGCTGTATCTATGCCCAACAACTTCATGTCTCAATTGCACATATTTTTTCATCACAGCTGTAAACATCCATTCTTTCTACTTAATTTAGAAATTAAGAAGGTAAAGGGCAGCAGATCAAAAAGAGGAAAGTCGTAGATGAGTCAAGCAGAAGACATTCTACAACAGGTGTATTCACTTGAGGACTTAGAACCTCATAAGGAGTGGGTACACCTGCCAACAAAGTTCTGCACGTTCTTTACAGATGGCATCTAACTAGACAGAAAATGCAAACAAGAAAATCCAATCCAAGAAATGCTATGGAGGCCAAGTACAGGCTTTCATCTTCGAGAATTCTTTAGAGGGTGATGCTTACAGGCTTTGATCTTCAAGAATACTTTAGAGGGTAATGCTGTCATTTACACAGATGGGTTGGTACTTCAACGTGTGAGAAGTTCATGGGCCTTTACAACTCAGCCTGGAGGGAAAATTATGAAGGAAGATTCTGGTGCTTTTGCCTTGACCACAAGTAGTCTGACTATGGAAGTCATGGCAGTATATAAAGCAATAACATGGCTCGAGAGACAGACCTTCACTCGGGCATGTCTCCTTAGTGACTCAATGAGTATGCTCAGGAAGATAGAGATGGGGTGGGTCCAAAGACAGTGGTTGTTGTCTCTGGAGCGGTCGTGGCTGGGAAAGATTAGTTTCATTTTTGTGCCAGGGCATGCAGGTGTACAAGGAAATGAGCAGGCTGACAGACTTGCAGGTAAGGCTACTGTGGAGGGCGGATATCCTTGGACCAGGCGGATATACCTAATGCTCTACGAGAAGTAAGTCGCTTGTGAGAACCAAGTGATTATTGTGGAGAACAGCAAGTTAAGAGTTGTGGCCAAACAAGAACACTATGCAGGAAGCCAAAGAAGATTAATAAACCAACACAGAACTGGTGTCGTTAGCCACTACATGTTGCGAGATTTACTGACTGAGCAGGGGATCAGAGCACTTATGGACTGAATGGTTCGATGGCAATGAGGATGATCTGTCGACTAACCAATTCTTTCTACTATCATTTTCCAGCTTCCCACAAAGAATGTCATTTAGAATATGCCCATCTGGAATGGCATCAGCAAGGTCAAGCTGCCACATTCTGTGCTATCTATTCAGCGTCTGTATGTTTGCTTGACTAGTGTAAGGGTACTTCAATGGTTGTTACTATCCTTGCAAGAGATTTCAAGGAAAAAATGCAGACACAGAAATGACAGATTATCATGATGCTGGATTGTTGCTTGCATGTCATCATGTAATAATTTTATCATTTGCAACAATTTTGAGAGACAGTCTATTTTAAAATCAACTTTTTAAAAGTCCATCTTTGCTGATTTCTTCATCTGATTTACTAATGCACTCTTGATCACATATATTTATATATGTTTATGAATAAAAGTTATATACATTTAACATCAGCTCTGTCGTTTCCAGGTACTCCACAGTGGGATGGTATCCACTGTATGGTGACCTTATGCTGACTGCTAAATTCAGAAAGTAGTGTCCTTAGTACTGGCAATTTCCCAGACAGGAGTGCCTCGAGTACTGATTTTGCATCTGTCAATAGCACCACAGGTTGTGTACCATGGCTGGTATTTAGTAATTTCTCTGTTGCTATCTTGATTGCCTCAATTTCAGCATCATAGTTATGGCAGTACTTTCTTGTTGGTACTCTGGCCATGTCCCTATTATTATTTGGGTATTCTATGTACACTCCCGCTCCTCCATTTCAAACAGCATTGACCCATCTATGTAGACTCAGATCCAGAGGTCATGTGGGTATTCTTCATCCAGGAAGTTGAGAGTGGCTGTTCTGTGCTGCACACTGTTCTGTTCTTCCTTGTCAAATATTCTTCTCACTTTTGTCTGGATTTGTAGTGATAGTCTATTTTCATCTTTCCATGGAGTTTGCTCAGGAATAGTTTTCAGGGGCATACCAGCTGTGGGCAGATCGGTGGTTTCTCTGCAGAGTTGTTTTGCCTGGTGGATAACACTGCTTCTTTTCAACGGCCCCATAGCTAAGTTTTCAAATCTGTTCTTCATAGGGTGGCCTGGCAAGCTGAGGAACTTTTATGTTTATATTAGCTTTTTCGTATCTCTGCGCTCTGTCAGTGCTTGTGTCCTCCCCATCTTCACTATAGGGGTTGATCTCATCCCTTCTGTGGTGACTCTTAAGTACTTGATTTTGCACCTTGTCCAGCTCTTGTAGTGTGGTTTTTTATGCTGAACACCACGCAGTTGACCCATATTCCAGGTGTGGTCGTATGCTCTGTTGATAAACTTTGCTAAGCATTTTCCCACTGGCTCTCCATGTGGTTCCACTTAGTTTTCTCAGGATGGCTATTTTTATTCTGGCTTTTGCTACTGCTTTCTTGATGTGCTTTCTCCATGTTAGCCTGTCATCAAATGTTACTCCAAGGTATGTTGGGTCTTTATCTTCTCTTAGAGGTATTCCATTTATCTGGATGATCCCTGCCTTTTGTTTTGGGGAGACGGTAAATAGAGTGGTGCTGCACTTGTCAGTATTTATGCTGACACACCATCTATTTGCCCATGCAGCAAATGTACCTACAGCCCTTTGTAGCGATCTGGTGGCCGCTGATGCATGTTCATTTGTGCTCCATAGACCCAGGTCATCAGCGTACATTGCCGCTTTAATTCCATGCAGTAGATTAGCAACAAGATCATTGATACACAGAAAAAATGTGGGGGACAAGACTCCGCTCTGGGGAACACCGTGACGCAGCAGTACTTTCTTGCTCTTGAGTCCGTCTATCTGTACTCGGGCTCTTCTGATGTGCAAGTATGCTTTTGTCCATTTGTACATTCTTCCATTGACTTTACAGTTTCTCATTTGTCAAAGGCTTTCTTCAGATGTAACCATGCCACAAGCACCAGCTTCTTCTCTTGGAATGCATCCTCAATTTGTTGAGAGAGGTAGGTTGTCTGATTTTCCGTAGAGTAGCATTGCCTAAAGCCAGCCTGCTGTGGCACAAGGATGTTTTCACTTTCAATATACCACTGCAGTCTGTGATTGGTGATGCGCTCCATTGTTTTGCAGAGACAGCTGGTGAGGTTAATTGGTTTGTAGCTGGAGGCAATGGAACTATCTTTCCCTGATTTTAGGAGGGGTATCATGATTGCTCCTCTCCAGGCTTGTGGAACACTGCCTAAGGTCCAGCTGTTATTGAAGATCTGCAACAGCTTTGCTTTGGCCTGTTCCTAGGTTACTGATCATTTCATTGGAGATACCATCCTGGTGACTTTCTCATTTTCAGTTTTGATATGTCTAGCTCCAGTTCGCTGATTGCTGATTATGATAGGTGCCTCCAGGACCTCATGTACTATTTCATTCTGACCTGTATGTTGCTATTTCTTTCGAATCTCTTGTTGTTTCTCTGGACAAATTTTGATATTGTTATTTTGTGCGAATGAGTCATCGAAGTCGTCAGCTGCTTGCTTTCCTGTTAAGATGTTTCCATCTTTATGTAGTGCAATTTTTGAGTTTCTCCGTGCGCCCTCATCGTTAAGTTGTTTAATTAGCTTCCACATCTTTCTCATATCTCTTTCAAAGTTCTGTGACTCTGTTTTCTCCAGCCAGCTTTTCCGTCTAGCCTGCAGCTTGGCCCTTTGAAATTTGGCTTTTGTGTGCTGGTATTTATTGTGGTATCTGGTATACAGCAGGAAATCCTAAATATGACTTGTGCGAATTGAAAACTGACAAAGAAATACAAGATAATTTTAACATAGAAGTAAAGAACAAATTTGATTTATTGTCTCATCTAGAGATCCTATTTCAAGATGTAGATGATCAATGGGAAATGCTGAAGAATTCAATCAGTTGTGCAGCAGAAAAAACTATTCCAAAATTAAAGAAAGTGGGCCGTAAGACATGGATGACTGAACAAATTTTATAACTAATGGAAACAAGAAGACAGAACAAAAATAATCCTGCCAAATATGAAGAAATTCACAGAAAAGTCAGAACCTTATGTAAGGAGGGAAAAGAAACATGGCTTGAGAAAAATTGCAGAGAAATTGAAAACCAACACAACAGTAAAAATGCGAAACTAATGCACAAAAGAATTCAGGAGCTTACTAATCAAAGAACACGTACATCAGCAGGCTGCCTAAAGACAAAAGATGGAAGAGTCATAATAGAAAAAGATTAGAAATTACATGTATGGTCAGATTACGTGAAAAACCTTTATGACGATAACAGAGACGAACAGTGTGATGTTCAAAATAATAATGAAGGACCAGCAATTTTGAAGATGGAGGTTCAGAATGCTCTTAACTATATGAAATCTGGCAACCCCCGGTTCAGACAGCGTCACAACAGAAATGATTAATGCTTTAGAAGAATATGAATAGATAAAGTTACCAGTCTGCTTAATACAATATATGATACTGGAAATATACCTCATGAATTATGTAATTCTGTATTTATTGCAATCCCAAAGAAATCAGGAGCCTTGGAATGTGATCAACATCGAACAATTAGTATAATGAGTCACATCACGAAGATTTTGCTAAGAATTATCATGCAAAGAGTTAGGAGGAAAATACAACCTGAAATAGGAGAAGAACAATGTGGGTTTGTAGAAGGCAAGGGTACAGTAAATGCTGTGTATATACTGAGAATCGTAATGTCCATAATCGAACGTTCTATAGAAGTAAACAAAGATCTACACCTTTGCTTTATTGACTACACAAAGGCTTTTTATAAAGTGAGACATGTTGACATGATAAGGATGCTTGAAGATCTACAATTTAATGGAAAAGATCTTAGACTTGTAAAATACATATATTGGAAACAATAAGCTGCCATAAGAGTTGATAATGAAGTAGGGCCAATATCAGCATATTAAGAGAGGTGTGAGACAGGGATGTGTAATGTCTCCAGATCTGTTTTCCCTGTACAGTGAAACTATTTTCAGAAATATTGAAGATATGGAAGGAATCAACATTGGGGGATGATGCATCAATAACATTAGATATGCAGAGAAAACAGTCTTGATTGCAGACAATGAACAGGACCTGCAACATTTAGTAGGTACGGTTGTTACACACAGTGAGCAACTAGGGTTAGAATTAAATTGTAAAAAGATACAGATTATGGTCGTCACTAGAAAGAACGAAATACCACAATGTAATATACAAGTAAATGGGAATATTTTTCAACAAGTGAATAGATTATCTCGGAACAGTAATAACATCTGATGGGAGATGCCTTGAAGAGATTAGATCAAGAATCGCCATGGCAAAAGTAAGCCTTTAGCAAGATGAAAAACATACTGACCAATAAAAAGATGTCAATTGAAACGAGAAAAAGAGTGTTGAGGTGCTATATAGAACCTGTACTTTTATATGGATGTGAAGCTTGGACAATGAGCAGTCAAGCTGAAAAACATCTGATGGCTGTAGAAATGTGGTTTCTGAGGAAAATGCAAAGAATACCATGGACAGCCAGAAAGACCAATGAACAAGTCCTTCAAGAAACAAATGAAGATCGTAAACTGATTAGAGACATTAGACGTAGACAGTCAAAATTTTGTGGGCATGTTATGAGAAGAAATGAATTGGAGAACTTGGTGACAACTGGTAAGATCGAAGGGAACAGACCAAGGGGAAGACCTAGAAGCAAATACCTGGATGGCTTGGCCTCATGGCATGGTCGAGACAGAAACACGGAGCTGATCCACGACTCTGGTGATCGAGTGAGATGGCAGAACATGACCGCCCACGCTTACCGGCATGGCACATGATGAATGGATGGATTTATTGTGGTGCTCTTGGCTGGGTTTGGCCACTGCTTACTTTCTACACACTTCCACATCATTATGCAACTGTTCCAATTCATTACTCCAGTAGGGTTTATAATGTTTACGGGCTCCTCTTGGTACTGTTAGTGAACTTAGTGATTTTAAGGCCAGCAGAGGATGGTTTGAAAAATTAAGAGTGCACTGGCATACAATAGACAAGAAGACCAAGAAGGGCATTGACCTCAGATAGTGCCTTGATCCATAAGGTCATTATGAAAGGGGATTCCCCTTCTGAAAAATAATATTTGCAATTTGAACTAATATGGTTAAAGACAATACAAGTTTAAAGAAAGATTATTAATAATTTATTTGTATACTTTTACTATTTTTTTTTATCATTTAACATGAGGGAATATATTCTTAAAGTCAATTTTCATATCCGTCTATGATCCATTTGAGACAATCTCACACTCACGGACTGGTAGTGGAGATAATGGACACACTGAAGAGTTCCAAAATTACCGGAATCATAATATATTTCTAACTTCTAACCTAGCAATACCACCAACCTGTTCTTTGTGACAAGGGAGACTTTATACATAGTTGAAGTATGAATAAAGGGATACTTTATACATAGTGGAAATATGAATAAAGGGATACTTTATCGCAGACTTTATAAGCAAACGTTTGCTAGTAATGTACGGACATTATACGCAAATGGCTGGTCACGAGATAAGCAAACATTTGCTATTAATGTATGGACATTATGAGCAAAGCGGCTGGTCATGTGACGTTTACTACCACCGTCGATTGGCTTAAGAAGACTGTTATTCTCCCTTCTTGTCTGTCTTTTGTTTGCAAGTTCTTTTTATTCAAACCCCATCTTCATCTTTATTCTATAAAACTTTAATGTTCATATCCTAATGAATGCCTACATATAGTACTTGCTTCTTAACGTTGAATTTGCATACGCACGAGATGAAAGTAAGCCTGTAGATGACACTAGTCGTCCTACCTCAAGTGAACCAAGTAAGGTGGGGGAGGAAGATAATAATGACAGGATTTGGAATTTTTCGGGTGTCCATCGACAAGGGTATTTGAACTCACCGACAAGGGTATTTGAACTCAATTCTCTTTTTTTTTTAAACGGCGGGGAGTCGAACCCCAGTCTCCCGTGTGACAGGCGGAGATACTAACCACTACACTATCGAGGACACACTGATATTTACACAAACATTAATAATGTAGTCACACCTAGGTCACGTGACCGGCCGTTTGCGAATAGGTCATGTGACCAGCCATTTGCATATGTCCGTACATTACTAGCAAACGTTTGCTTATAGTTACTTTGATACTTTATACATAGTTGAAGTATGAATAAAGGGATACTTTATACATAGTTGAACTGTGACATTACATTTAGTCCTTTCTGGCTGTTTAAATATCAAGAATAATTTTTTGTGTCCCCTGGCGAGTTCAAGAATTGTTAACTTGTGTTTCTGTACACTTACTGTTTACAGGCATCCATCTTTATTTACGTTACCAACCTACTATTTCCTACTATTTCTGTCCTGATAATTATGGTCCAAGCTGACATTAATTTGCGTCATCTGAGAGAGACATGATTAGGCAATACAAACACCAGGCTTTCGACTGACTGGCCTCATGAATAAACAAGGAAATGCTATGCATATAAAGTGCAGGAAAACCTAGTATATATGAAGCAGGTTGAAAAGAGAGAGGAGAGAGATAGATAACGAAGATAGTGTGAGAGACAGATATGAGAAAGATGTGTTGAAAGACATTAAAAAGTGATAAAGACAAGAAAGATAGGGGGATGGAGATAGAGAAGGAAAGAGAGAGACAGAGAGAGAGAGAGAGAGAAGAACTCATGTTTGGGTGGCT
The DNA here is from genome assembly GCA_014155875.1 of Cepaea nemoralis. NCBI lineage: Eukaryota > Metazoa > Mollusca > Gastropoda > Stylommatophora > Helicidae > Cepaea > Cepaea nemoralis. The sequence goes on from JACEFZ010020829.1 coordinate 146,344, forward strand.
AAGCGCCTTTCCCAAGACAACAAAAATAGAGGACAGATAAGAACAGAAAGACAAGTGCGCAGGTTCTTATGCAGCAAGGTAAATACACAGGTAACCAACACCTAATACACAAAAACCCTTGGAAAGACTGTTACCTAAAGCGAGATCATCAGACTAGCATTGGTTGATACCAACTTATTTGTTCTTCATTTACCAGGTATCTGATATGTGGTTATTTCAGTGCACGCTCCAAAGAGTGGGACAGGTTGGGAGAGAACATACATGGCACTGCTCTTGCTGAGGCCTTGCTTGGGACGGATGTTGTCTGTCTAAATGATGGGACACCAACTAGGCTCGCAATGAGACCGGGGAAACCCTGACATGGCCATTGACCTGGCTCTTGTATCACAAGAGGCAGCATCAGACATAAAATGGAGGGTCCTTGTGGATCATGGAAGCGACCACCTACCCTGCTCTGTACTGATACAGTCAGGGCTATAAGAGCCTGTGAAGCATTCAGTTATGATTACTCTTTGCTCTTGGGGTGCCATCGATCACAGAGACGGTCTAAACCAGCAGGAAAACCACACATTTCCTAGTGCCATGACAGCACTTCTTGTCTGTTATATTTTGATTGTAATATTGCCACCCACATCCCTGCCTGTCTACTTGTTGCTTCCTAAATGGGTGTATGATTCCATGCTTGATTAAGTTGCATTATTTTGTTTCCAAACAAATTTTTATCCATAATTGTTGTGACCTTCCAATTTTAATTCAATTCTAATAATCCATGCTGCTCTGTGAAGAGTCCATGTTCCATGTCTAGCGTTAGCTGTTGGTTTCACGATCCAGTCTACAGCAACAATAAACATGACAAAGCATGTCTGCCCCACTCCTGTTATTTAAAACAAATGTTCTCCCTCACGGAGAACTCATTTAATTCCTTTATATGTGATGCCTTTATAAATTAACGATCGATGGATTCCCGTAATGACATCTATTTCCAAAGGGATTTTCTATCAATGTCATTTTAAAAAATGGTCTCGCTGGTGAGGAATCGAACCTCAGTCTCCCGCGCGACAGGCGGAAATGCTTACCACTAAGCTACTGAAAACACAATGAAAACTTTACAAAAATGTGTAATATAGTCAAACACATGTCCCGATGACGCAGTTCACGTGACCAGCCGGGGTTTCCGGGACCGGGAATAATCACGTGACCAGCTGGGACGGTTCAACTATGTATAAAGGGATATTTTATACATAGTTGAAGTGTGAATAAAGAGATACTTTATACATACTTCAACTATGAATAGTCACTTCGTTGTGGCAAATGCAGCAATCTATCTAATCTTTGTGCAAAATCTCCTTTAATTTGATATACAATATTCAATATAATATATCTGCTACCATTTTAACAATATTAGTTTTAGATCATTACTGTGACAAACCCCTACTTCCCGTTTTCTGCCATCAATTTATGTTTGGTCCAAACCCAATATTTCAAATTATTTGTTTGGCACTGAATCAGTTAAACTAATTATTAATTACTTTTCAATGAAACATATTAATTATGAAACAACAACTGTCACAACAGTCACAACAGTACAGTGACAGTGAACAGAACACTCACCTCAACTGTGTTTTCCTCCCGTCTGTTTTCCGGGCAATGTGAAGTAAATACCATTTTCTTCATTTGCGAAGTCCTTTAGTTTCTTTATTTTCAAAATAGTGTAGCTAAATGTGAGTTGATTCGAAAGATAGCATTTCCACCCAAAACTGATGACACTTGAGTATGAGTTCAGTTATCGAACCTCTAGGTTGTTTCCCTTGTTTTTGTATCACTGGCAGGAAGTTGTTAAGTCGAATTCCATTGGTTTCCTCAGTTCGATAATTTCGCAATTTATTTGTTTAATTTGCAAACACAAAAACATAGGGAAATAATCTTATTGTCAATGTGCGAAATGTGCATAGTACTTATCATCATCATCATCTTCCACTTTTGCGGTCAATCAGTCAACTACCGTCTCCACAATGAAGGTTGGCTGCAGTGGATCGCCATCACTGCTGTCTGTCTCTCTATTCTGTCAGATTGATGTTCGTCCATCTCTTTATATTATATTATCTTACCACTTGTATCGTTGTCTACCTCTTTCTCGCTTGCCCTCCAGTATGGTTTTTATACTAGTATTATGTCTTTTAACGTCACATTTAACGTGGTCGAAATATTTCTCTTGCCTCTTTTTTATTTCGTTCATCAACTCTTCATTCCCAGTTTTTCTACAACCTATGTATTTGATTTGAGCCATCTCCCTGGCCTAGAGGTTAACGTCTTTCTCCGTAATCCCGTATATTCTCGTGAGTAACGTAACCTGTGCGAGAATCGGTAGCGGTTCTCGCCGCGTTAGTAACTTACGGGGTATGTGAGCCGGTCGCTCAGAAAGCAATGGCAAACTACTGAGCGTAATCTTGCCTAGTACATCAACAGCAGCTAAAAAATGCTGATGTTGACTGCAACGTCCTGTAAGGGATGTGCAAAGAAATCTATTTGATTGTTTTTGTTTCCATGAAATACGACATAATCTTCTGTATGTCCACATCTCCCAAATCTCCAGGGCACTCTATTCGGCTTTCTATTTGCTTTTTCAATGTCCAGGCTTCCGCGCCTATACGGAAGTGTTGAATATACGTTATATTTGACAATTCTCATTTTTAATGTCTTGTTGCCGGTCTCTCTGGCTGTGGGGTTACAACACTTTCTCTCTGTAATCCCGTTTATCACGCAGAGTCTCGTAGCGGAGCGAGAGCTGAGGCGGTTCGACCCCCGCTCGTGACTTGCGGGATACTGAGCCGGCCGCTCAGAAATCAATGGCAAACTACTGAGCGTAATCTTGCCAAGAGATCAACATACAGCTGAAAGATGCTGGTGTTGACAGCTAATTCCTGTAAAGGATATGCTAAATTTAAAAAAAAAAAATGTCCTGTTAATCTCTCTAGATGTTAATACAGTTTCCATGCTGTTGAAAGCAATTTTGGACATTCCTGTTCTCTTTTTTAAAATCTTATTTCTATTTCACTTCTGCCATGATCTTTTTTTTTTTAAAGTTGCATGTCCTTTACAGGACGCGGCAGTCAACACCTGCATGTTACTGCCGTTTTTGATGTCTTGGCAGGTTTTACGTTCAGTAGTTTGCCATTGCTTTCTGAACGACCGGCTCCCATACCAGTACGTTAAAACCAGCGCGACACGGTCTGCTGCCAAATCGGTCACAGCTGTGAGCGCGGGTAAGCGGCATTACAAATCGCGTCCGCAACACCATCGCCACGGAGGAAGACATCATATGTTATTACATGTCCACGATAAGAGAAACTTGTTACTTGTTCTAGTATCTCCAAGTTTACTGTGATGTTCATTGATGACCTTTCCTTTCCATGGTTAATTATCATTTTTTTTTTTTAAATGTTAATATCTAAGCCACATTTTGTACTATGCCTGTTTACTTCTTTCACTAGGTTTTGTAACTCTTGCTCGCTTTCTGCTATAGTGCATTTACATTTGGTTGCCTCCATATAAAAATCCATAGCTCAGTAATCAAATGAGGGGAAAGGATGAGATTTAGCATATAACCTTATCATAATGATAAGTCCACCCAACAAAAAAAAATTTTGTTCTGGAGATTGTACAGCAGATTTTAATGTTTATTTATATGCGGTATATAATTTACGGGTCAGAGATGAAGTGCATATTATTACATGGATTACATCTTGGCCCAGAAAATCAGCGTTCAATATTGAATATTCCCCGTGATGCACGGGAATTTCCTTATGTCAAATCCCCGCGCAGTTTAAATGAGAGTGTTCAGAGATGTAGTCAATAATGTGGGTGCTTTCATGAAACGTGATTATATAAATAAATCTTACCATTTATCGCTAACATTTGAATATGTGGATATTGTTCAGTGGGATTGAATGTGAAATTTTCTACACTTCAAAGCATCCCATGAAGTTGTACACATATTTTTGTCAAGAAGCTGATCGCAAGAAACTGTTTCATACAATTACAAATCCCGGAAAAAAGAACAGTGCGTGCAATGGGTTTGAGTAAACGGTCATTTCGTTCGATGGGTTGCAAGAATTTGGAATGAAACGAACACGCGATAAGCAAACAGCAGATAGAAAGGCAATTGTAGACAGCTTTGACAGGCTATTATAAAAATGCTGGTTGCCAAAGAAACAGTGACCGTGCGTCGTCATTTGCACTGCGAGCGCTAACAAGTCAAGTCGCATTATCCTGTCAAGAAGCCTGATACGCGGGAAAATGTCACGTGAAAGTCCAACAACAAGAAACACGCTGCGGCCAAGAAGTGCAGCGTGGGAGCCGACAACAAGAAGAACAACGTGGAGAGCCTACCTGCTAGCTGCATCAAAGAGCCTGATATTTCAGCTATTACTGAAGCTACTACGAGGGAGAAGATTGACAGCCCAACAGAATCAAGAACCAAGACAGCAGAGAAGAAGGAGGAGAAAGACACCAGAGTCGGAAACACCGACTCAAAAACAGTCCGATGGGTCGTCAAGCGGATACCAGTGGAGCTAACAGACGAAGAAATCCTGAAGCAGCTACGAGAAGAGAATCTCCACATTCGATTCTTGAAGGCGGAGCGGCTCCTCACCTACTCCAAGATACCTACAACCTTGGGAGTGGTGACATCGGAGGGCAGCGAAATGCCGACCACAGTATCATACAACAAGAGAATGCAGCAACCAGAGAGATTCATCCCAAGAATCACTCAATGTTCCAGATGTCAGAAGGCCGGCCACAGCAGAGCTACGTGTCGCAGTAAGACGGAAATCTGCCGATACTGCGCCGCTCACCACGCCTTCAAGGAGTGTCCGCTGGCCAAGATGGACACGGACTTCCGAGCACCCAACAACAAAAGAAAGTGTGCCAACTGCCTGGGCAAACATGGAGCAAGATACCTGGGCTGTCCGTACCTGCAGAGACATAGAGACATCTTAAAAATTGCCATCATCACAAAGACACCATTCAAGGAAGCAATGCAGAGGGGCGAGACAGCCACGGGTATAGCACAAGCTGAAAGAGATCAACTTCAAAAGCAGATAGACGAGTTGAAGAAACAAGTCAAGGCACTGCTGACGACGACTCCGACCAGCGATAATGAGAAGCTGCTGGCCGACATGAAAGAAATCCAGCACGACATCAAACAAGAGATGGAGCGCATGGCCGAGATGAAGAAGGAGAACGAAGAAATCCTACAAATGATCAAAACCGAAAGAGAATTGCATAAAGCTGAAATGGAACTCTTCCAAAGCAAACCAGCAGAATCCATACAAGAACTCACAGAGAAACCGCAAGATGAAAACCAAGATACCGAGCCTGAACCGCAAGCTAAAGCCAGCAGCCCAACCACAACGCCCAAGAGGGAACTACTATACCGTCGGATCTCTGAAGGAGGCACAGAATACCCAGTCGACAAGGAGGAACTCAAGCGCGAGGAATTCAGAAGGCGCTGGGAAGAAAAAGAAAAGAAGAAGCCTAAAAAACTCCGGGGGAAACCGATGGTATACCCAGTAGTACACTACAACTGTGAGGCCGACTTCGAGTACTATATCGAGGACGGTAAAATCGTCCCATGGCTGACCACGGAGGAAGAAAACTTTAGGCAGCAGATACGCAAACGCAACAGTGAAAACAGGCTCAAGGAGGAAAATGAAAACGTCGAAAAGGTCCTACAGAAACTACACAAAAAAGGAGACAAAACGACCAAATAAAAAGTCCTTATAAGGACTGCACCCAGCCAAGCCAGACGAACCAGGAGCCTGCACCAACAAAGAAAACTACAAGAGGAAACATGCACAAAGGACAGCCGCCGACCGATCCCCCAGCTGGAGTGGGATCACGAAAAGTCCTTATAAACCACGGACCTCAACAATAACCACAGCTGATGAAGCAGGTTAGACGAGGCCGAATTTGGAATTTTTGTTTTTGAAAATTGGAATTGGAGAAACAGTGACTGTAAGAAAACTTAGGGTTTGGTTGAGAAAGAACAGTGACATAGAGCTATCCAAAACAACTTTGTGGAAAATTATAAGGAGATTAGGCTTCACTTTTAGAAAGTACAAGGGAGGTAGAAATATCCTTTACGAACAACGGCATTTAGGAGCCATGAGAAGCAGATACCTACGTGAAATAAGGGAAATGCACAAAGAAAATTGTGACATATTGTGTTTGGATGAAACCTTGATCAATGCGCACCACACAAGTGAAAAGGAATGGCAGTCGGTGGATGGAAAGATAAAGCGATATGTGCCCAGTAGTAAAGGACAGCGTTTGGTCATGCCGTAGCCCATGCTGGTGGTACTCATAATGGCTTAGTACAGAATGGACTCGTGTTCGTATCAAAGACAATATCATACAGACAATAGGAATTATCATAATGAGATGAATGGTAATGTATTTAGAGATTGGCTCGAGAATACAGTACTTCCATCCCTTTATAGACCGTCTTGTCTAATCACGGACAATGCATCATATCACAATGTTGTTGCTCAAGAAGATAAAATACCTATGGCATCGAGCACAAAGGAAGCAATAAAAATATGGCACCGAAGGGAAAATATACCATTTCCAGAAACATGTTTCAAGCTACAGTTGTTGTCCCTTGTAAAACAGGCGCAAAAAAAAGGAAGAAATATCAAATCGACAAGTTGATAGAAGAGCATGGTCATAGGTGATTGAGACTTCCGCCGTACCATTCTCATTTAAACCCTAATAAACTTGACTATTGGGGAAAGGATGGATTGAATTTTATGCAACCGAAAGCAGTCATCAACCTATTGGAATCGTGCGACACAGATTAAGGTCTGGGCAGATCGCAGACATTAATCCACATGCACACCTACTGGGATATTATGGCTCCAACTATTCAGAAGAAGAATTGCAGACCTTTAACATGACAGCGTCGGCACAAACAATACAACTTGTCAATTTCGTAAGCCCTCAACGGTAACAAACAACTGGCGTTGAAAAAAAAAAAGAAGCTCTAGACGCAGTGAATACCAACCGAAGAGTAATATTGCGGTGGGAACTGACATATTGTGGCATAACAAGAAACGTGAGAAGAAATACGTTGTCAAATGAGCGGACAACATACGAACATACGAATCATTCTATAAACTTCAGTGAAAAGAGGACCAATATCTTGACCGTTAAGAAGGAAGCCCACTACAGAGACATTCACAACTATATTCGTCGTGCAAAACAGGTAATCATGTTCCGTCCCAGCAGAGTAGACATCGCACCCACTCCCATACGAATACGGATACGCCTAGTGTCGTCATCCGAACTGGCGAGTAATACTGTAAAACAAGTTTGTTAGCGAGAGGTCACAAGTTTTTCACCAAAACATCAAAAAAATGTCGCCGCTTTCCATGATTTAAGTTGCTTTTGGATCTATCAAAGACATATTCCTTGGTTGGGGGGTGATATAAGACGGCAGGAAAAAATTCATAACGATGCAACAGACAGTTTTCAAAATAATTGATCGTGAATGAAGGCATTGATTTCTGGACAGACTATGGTAGCACGGTATCGTCAGCATACCTAAGATTGTTTATGATTCTTCCACTGATGTTAAGTTTGAGAAATTCAACTTGTTTAAAAATTCCTTCTGTGTATAGATTGAATAGGCTTGGGAACAACACACATCCCTGCCGTACTCCTCTTTTTATCTCCATAGGCGACAAATAATTATTTCCGTATCTAATAGACGCCATTTGTTCCAAGTACAAGATACTAATAAGTCTGATGTCTTTTCCATCTGCTCCTATATCTTGAAGGTATATAATTAGTCCGAAGTCGCTCAGGTTGTATTCTATCAAAAGCTTTCTTGTAGTCTATAAGACAAACATGTATATTTTTCTGAACCTCTGTATATTTTTCAATTAGCATCCTCAAAAAGATTGTTGCTTCTCTGGTGCCGCTGTTTTTGCAGAATCCAAATTGTTCTTCAGGTACTTCTCCATTTCTTTTATTTTGAATACTTTCTTGTATGACCTAGAATAGTATCTTTGTTATCCGGCTCATTAAGCTAATAGTTCCCCCCGCACTCCCGCATGGCCATACAATTCTCACAATCTGTGATCTCTGAAGCGAGGTGAGCTATTCCACACGAAACATTCCTTTCGCCACTTTACTAAGTATACTACTTGGATTTGTGATGAAGACAGTGTGTGTTGCAGTGGTCTCCTCTAACCAACGGAATGCCGCTGTGACTGCTTCCACCGCCATTCTCATGCTGGAGGTCGTAACCTCATATGCCATGCTCTCCTTTTTCAAGAATCGTCCATTGGCCTTCGCAATGAAACCCCAACCACTCCATCTGTTTCTCACTACTGACCCATCAGTATAGATCACTGTGTCACCTTGATGTGTATTACTCTTGATCAGTTGTTGCACCTCAAACTCTGTTCGGCCAACTGTCCATTCTCTGCACTCACGACCCAGTGTTACTCATTGTGCCAGTACGTCCTGTCTACCGGTACTTTAACCCACTCTTTTTCACGATTGATGATCACACACCAGACGTATAGCTATTTCTGCCTGTGCCGTCTAGTACCTGCCTCGTCTTAGTCTACGACCCGTGACCTTATCCATGACTTCATACAGGGAGTGATCCCTATCTGCAGCAACTCTCAGGTACCATTTGGCCTGAAGGACTTTATGTCTATCCGTCATTGTTGGTAGCGCCAGGATATGCCTCATGCATATATTTGGTGTGTCTTTTGTGCACCCCAGATTCACCCGCATGTAAGTATTTTGCATGCGCTCCAACCTTTCAAGCTGGCTCTTTGATAGTGTCAGAAGCCCCAAGCCATACTCAGTGACGGGAATTTATTAACTGCTGAAAGAGCATGTAAAGCATCCTCTGTTCTACTCTGGTTGCTGCCATCGTCCTCAAAGCATTAAGTCTCCTACCAGCCTTTACCACCAAAGCCTCCACATGATCTTTAAAAGACATACACCTGTCGAAGGTGAAACCCAAGTACTTTAATTTACTCTCCTACTAAGAGGACATCAATTCAATATAATACATGGGGCACCTGCCTTCACAATCCGGTTATTCAGGGAATACCATACAACCGATGCCATGTCTGGGTTTCTAACGGCCCCTGCGTCCCTGCACCACTCTGCCACCCTGTTTACTGCCACCTGTAAATCTGCAGCCAAACTTTCCATATCTCTGTCCTGTCTATACACCAGAACATCATCTGCAAATGTAAAGATTCTATCAACACCTGGTGTCTCAACAACTGCGACTTTGCTTGGTTAGACATTAAAGAGCACTGTGGATATGACAGATCCCTGTGGCAATCCAGGTGTAATTGTACAGGGATCAGACGCCCAGGAACTTATGCGCAGTGCAGCTTTACGCTCATAAAGAACTGCCTCAACATATCTGACAAGACAAGCAGACCTCCATGTTCAGCAGAGTGTATATCAACCGATCACCGTTTGGCGCTTACCAAACCCAACACCCCACAATGTGCCAAAGGCTTCGGGCGGAAGAGCGCAATTGGGAGGGTACAATCCTTATTCTGGTGCGAGGAAATGCAACCTAAAGACAAAATATCATGGCACGGCAGAAAAGGCCCTAAGCCTTGGTTGGCAGCTGGTCTAGGATCGAAGCTCCGACAGGCGGACAGTTAGAGCATTGCTTTGCCGATCCTGCAGCTTCCGCAGCTTGTCTTGTTCCAAATGTATTGGTGTTAAAATTCGTCTGGAGTGAACTAGGCAGGCTGAGAAAGGGGTCATGCTGCATGGGCAACACATGGTCTCTATATTTTAGCCCAGGTTTTGTGCTATGGTGAGGTATAACTCCATCCCTGGTCTCAGCCGGTCTTGGAATCAAAGCGAGAGGTAGCAGTTACGGGTTGTAAGTCCTAGTCAATAGGCGTAGACATTGGGCGCCACGGGTTGCCTCTGACGGTGGGAGACATCTACAGCTGGAGGTAATGAAAGACTATTACCACTGCGCTTGGCAACCTCTTGTGGTTATGCCATCATTATCACTGCATATACACCGATGCTTGCTTCCTCTGATGATGTGAAGGATTCGTTCTATGAGGAACTAAACTCTGTGATCAAGGCAGTTCCAAAATCCAACTACATTTATATGCTCGGCGATTTCAATGCTCGCGTGGGCAAGGACTCGAGTTCATGGCCAGTGTGCCATGGAAAATACAACATCGGTCGCATGAATGAAAATGGGCAAAGGCTGTTGGAGCATTGCACCAGAAATGACCTATGTATTACAAACTACTTTTTTTTAAACAAAAGAGCTGCATAAAGGTCACATGGGAACATCCAAGATACGGCAATTGGCATCAGCTGGACTTCATCATCACACGGAGACAACATCTGAATCAAACATCATTAACTCGAAGTTACCACATTGCTGACTGTGATACAGAAAATTCTTTGGTTGTTGCAAGAGTTAGACTGAGACCAAAGAGAATGTACACTGCTAAACACAAATCTAGCCCCAGGATTAATGCTATTAACACCCTCGATCCTGATAAGTGCTTTGAGTTCCAACAGTTTCTTGAAGACGCTTTCACGGATACATCAGAAATTTGCATAGCAAGTGAAAAACGGGGTAAACTTAAGGAAACTCTTTATAAACCAGCGATAGAGGTTTACGGCACAGTGGATCATAAGAGGCAGGACTTGTTTGCGACAAATAGCCAGACACTACAGCTCTTGATTGATAAAAAGAAGATAGCTCTCTTAAGAAACAAGGAAAGAACAATGCGTAAAACTCTCAGTGAGCTGAAGCAAGCTAGGAAGGATGTGCAAAAGGCTGCCAGGCAGTGTGCAAATGACTATTGGATCAAGTTATGTGAGTCCATTCAAAATGCAAGTGATAAGGGAAACATCAGAAGCATGTATGAAGGGATAAAGAAAGCCTGTGGTCCAATGATCAAAAGAAGTGCACCACTGAAAACCTTGACTGGAGAAATCATCACTGATAAGAAACAGCAGATGGATAGATGGGTAGAGCACTATTTGGAGCTTTACTCAAGTGAGACCAAACTAGCGGATGATGCCCTCAAAGCCATAGAGTCCTGCCAACTCTTGACCACCTGGACACACTTCCCACCATAACAGAAGTTAAGTGTGCTATAAATGAACTTGCATCTGGCAAGGCTCCAGGTAAGGATGGGATTCCAATAGAGGTTATCAGGAGTGGGCAAGACACACTCACTCTACAGATCCACCAGCTAATAGAGCTATGCTGGCGAGAAGGACAAGTCCCACAGGATTTCAAAGACTCAAGCATCATAACACTGTACAAGAACAAGGGCGATCGGAGCGACTGTAACAACTATAGGGGTATCTCACTTCTGTGTATTGTTGGGAAAGTATTTGCCAGAATTGTTCTGCGCAGACGTCAAGTCCTAGGAGATCAAGTCTACCCCGAAATACAGTGTCGCTTCCTACAGAACCGGTCTACAATTGATATGATATTCTCATTGCGACAAATGCAAGAAAAATGCCGTGAACAGAATCAGCCACTGTTTATTGCCTTCATCGACCTCACAAAGGAATTTGATTTCGTCAGTCGTAAGGGTCTATTCAAGGCACTAAAGAAGATTGGCTGCCCTACCAACTCTTCTGTCCTTTGTGAATCGTTCCACACAGGCATGTAGGTTATAATCAAGTTTGATGGTGTAACTTCAGAAGAGTATGAAATAAAGAGGGGAGTTAAGCATGATTGTGATCTTTGGAATATAATTTTCACTACTACTGAAATGTGCCTTTCGTGATCAGGATGGTGGTATATACATTCACTCACTCTCACATGTGGCCTCTACAATGCTCAGAGATTGAAGGCCAAGTCCAAAATTAGGAGGGTACTGATCAATGAGTTACTTTTTTGCAGATTATGCTGCAATTACGACCACCTCTGAGGAAGAATTACGATGTTTACTATCTGCATTATCCAATGCCTGTTCTGAATTTGGTTTAACAATTAGCAAACAGAAGACACAAATTAAGTCGCAAGGTGCACATGGGGTGTCATAAATCTTTATTGACGACGCCGAACTAGATATAGTAGACCATTTTACATATTTGGGATCAGAGGTAAATAGCAAATTATCCCTAGATCAGGAAATCAACATCAGGATTGATAAGGCAGCAACAACAATAAACAGATTAAGAGAAAGAGTATGGGAGAACAGGAAGCTTACTGCCAAAACAAAAGTCTTTGTCTATCAAGCCTGTGTCCTTAGTACTCTTCTTCTCGGCAGTGAAGCCTGGACAACTTACACAAATAGAAACGTTTTAAACAGCTTTAATATGCGGTGTATGCGAAGAATACTTGGTATTAAGTGGCAAGACAAATTCACAAATACTGAAGTATTGGAAAGATCAAGTTGTCTGACGGTATATTCCATGCTCAGTCTTCGTAGACTTAGATGGAAAGGACACGTTAGGAGGATGGATGATGGTAGAATACCAAAGGACATCTTTTTGGTGAATTACAGATGGGTAAGAGATCTCAAGGGTCGGCCTCTACTACGATACAAAGATGTGTGTAAGCGGGACATAATTGATACAGGCATTGATAATGAACATTGGGAGCAAGTCGCCGCTGAACGTGTTGCATGGAGGGCAAATATCAAAAATGGGATAAAGACAAAGGAGAAAATTATTGCAGATTAGTCTCGCGCAAAGTTATTAGTTATATGTAGTTATTAAGCCTTTTTGAAGCACAATGTTACATAATATCGTCTGTCAAGATGCAAGGTGCCAATGATATCAACCGATCATACCTAGCCCTGTTATATGCATCCTCCAGGTCAAGAGCTACAGCCATTGTCTCTTGTTTATCCATGGAATCCCTCTTAAACATCAAATGCAAAAGAACCCGCACTGGCCCAGGTGTCCTTCCCAGGGTGGTAACTCCCGAGCCCTTTGGGACACAGATTACGACTTTCCAAATGTCGCTGGAGCATTCGGGCTGCTATCTTTTCGAGGATAGAAGATGTTTTGCAAAGTTATGATTCGGTGTCAGAAGTGGGGGTGCCACCGTAAAGTTATATACTATCACTGGCCAGCAACCCCAATTTGTCAGAAATTAATTCAGGACAAAATCTATACGGTTTAACTAAAGATTAAGCCCCTGGACACTCAAGAGTACAACTGTGGATGGCTCGTTATTAATTAGCTGGTTTTGGTATCCCCAAGGAGTGGGAAAGGGAAGGTTAGATGTCTAGTTTCCAGTCTCCTAATCGACTTCTAGGCAGTGCAGGTCCCCCCCCTCGCCCCCCCCCCCCCGACATAACTCTCCTCCCTGGTATGTAATTAAACCCCCACCAAGGTGAACAAGGCAATGGAAAAATGTATAACTATTGAACAATGAGTTTAAAATAAACTATCCACTTTTATTGTCTATCATTAATCAATCAAAACATGCCAGTTTTCAGGATGATGATAGTGAAACTGTAGAGGTTTATGCAGTACAACAGTCACATATATGCAGTGCCGAAAAACATGCACATAACTCTAAAGTTACTTGTTTCCTGTCTGGATCTGTGGCCGGGTTGCATGTGAGACCTGCCTCGAATTCAATATGATTCCCCCAAGCTCCAGTATGATTAGCTAGGGTCCACTAAGTTTAGCTAAGGACACATATGGTCCCCTACATAGGATTCCCCTAAGCTCCAGTATGATTATCCAGAGTCCGCCAAGTTTAACTAGGGACTCCTGTGGTCTGCTACGGACAGCCGTGGTCAGCTAATGACAGCCGGTCGGTGTTCGGAACCAGTATTCCGTCCTGATGCCAACTTGTTTCTCCTCGTTGTCACTGCGCGGAAAAAACTTGTTGCTCTTGGTGAGAGCTACACATTTTAAAATGTGTAGTGTGTAAGTTCTGCATAAATCTATCCTAGGTAATACATGCAATCTGTGACTCCCATTCACACACATACTGGCATGTCTGGCAGTGTCTTCTTCTTCTTTCGTTTACTTGAAATATATCTATAACTGCAATGTTGTCTCTTGTATGAATTTAACTGTGTTTTTTTTTTAGTTCACTAAGCGGTCCATAGAGTTTATATTCCACTGTCGTCTCTCTAGACCAGAAGATTTACCTAGGTATGTTATATTTTAGGCAGTCTTGGAGTATGTGCTCTGTTGTCTGCGACGCCAATCCACATGTGCACATGGCTGTTTCACCAATCTTGAATTTTGTATACATGTGGTTGCGTAAGCTACTGTATGTCCTGATCTGAGGCGCAGAATAATGACTTGTTCTAGTTTGTCCATAAGGTGGTAGTTGTCTTGGGCAGGTTTTGGTGGCTTTTTGTCTGATTTGATCATTCTTTTCTTTTGGTGGTATGTAACGGGCACATCAGGCTGTTCTTCTTTTGCTCCTTCCTTAGCCAATCGATCAGCTCTGACGTTTCCGGGTACTCCACAGTGGGATGGTATCCATAGTATGGTGACCTTATGCTGACTGCTAAATTCAGAAAGTAGTGTCCTTAGTACTGACAATTTCCGAGACAGGAGCGCCTCGAGTACTGATTTTGCATTTGTCAATAGCACCACAGGTTGTGTACCATGGATGGTATTTAGTAATTCTCTGTTGCTATCTTGATTGTCTCAATTTCAGCATCACAGTTAGGGCAAAACTTTTCTGTTGGCACTCTGGCCGTGTCCCTATTTTCTTATTTGGGTAATCTACGTGCTCTCCCGCTCCTCCATTTCGAACATGTAGAACCTGGCAGTGTCTCTCTTCTGGCTTTACTGCATTCACTCTCCACTTCTTCATACATGTATGTATGTATGTATGTATGTATGTATGTATGTATGTATGTATGTATGTATGTATGTATGTATGTATGTATGTATGTATGTATGTATGTATGTATGTATGTGTGTGTGTGTGTGTGTGTGTGTGTGTGTGTGTGTGTGTGTGTGTGTGTGTGTGTGTATGTATGTATGTATGTATGTATGTATGTATGTATGTATGTATGTATGTATGTATGTATGTATGTATGTATGTATGCCAAGTCAGGTCTTAGTCAGATATGACTGAACTACCGTATGACAGTAGACGGTACTACCTGCTTTCTGTCAGCGCCGAATGTTGGGCGGCGCTTACCAAACCCGACACCCCACATTGTGCCAACGGCTTCGGGCGGAAGAGCGCAATTGGGAGGGTACTAGCCTTATCCTGGTGCGAGGAAATGCAACCCAAAGACAAAATAAGTCATGGCAGGGCAGACCAGTCCCTAAGCCTTGGTTGGCAGCTGGTCTAGGATCGAAGCTCTGACAGGCGGACAGTTAGAGCATTGCTTTGCTGATCCGGCAGCTTCTGCAGCTTGTCTTGTTCCAGATTATAGGTGTCAACCTTCCTCTGGAGTGAACTAGGCAGGCCGAGAGAGGGATCATGCTGCATGGGCAACACATGGTTTCTTTATTTTAGCCCAGGCTTTGTGCTATGGAGAGGCAATAACTCCATCCCTGGTCACACTCGCCACCGCCATGGATCGTAGTTATTAAGCCTTTTTGAAGCACAATGTACCAAACTATCGTCTGTCAAGACGGAAAGGTGCCAATGGATGTGTGTGTGTGTGTGTGTGTGTGTGTGTGTGTGTGTGGGTGCGTGGGTTTGTGGGTGAGTGGGTGGGTGTGTGTGTGTGTGTATGTATGTATGTATGTATGTATGTGGGTGGGTGGGTGGGTAGGTAGGTAGGTAGGTATGTATGTATGTATGTATGTGTCACGGGATACTGTGAGTTTAGTGATTCCCTGATAAACTAGAATAGTAAGATTAATTGCAATGTATGAGGATGGATAACAATCGAGTGCTTCATTCCGAGATGAGGACAAATTGAAGATCATTGACCGAATGGTATAAAAGTAGGTTGCAGTGTGAAGGGTCATTGATTGCAGATTTCACCGAACAAAACAACGCGGAGACATCGGGTTGGGGAACACACGAAGACGCTGATCAATGAGTTAGAACTCTTTGATATACGACGAGTGAGGAACGCGGGACTCAACGGAGGAACGGGAGGGAGTGTCAGGAACGAATACGTGATTTCTCAAACCTTTGATTACGGTAAATACGGTTGTTGATGTAG
>JACEFZ010020829.1:167500-220000 GCA_014155875.1 Cepaea nemoralis
AGGAAATCAACATCCGGATTGGTAAGGCAGCAACAACAATGAACAGGTTAAGAAAAAGAGTCTGGGAGAACAGGAAGCTTACTGCCAAAACAAAAGTCCTTGTCTATCAAGCCTGTGTCCTTAGTACTCTTCTCTATGGCAGTGAAACCTGGACAACTTACTCACACCAAGAGAACAACTTAAACAGCTTTCATATGCGGTGTCTGCGAAGAATTCTTGGTATTAAGTGGCAAGACAAAATCACAAATACTGAAGTATTGGAAAGATCAGGTTGTGTGACAGTTTATTCCATGCTCAGTCTTCGTAGACTTAGATGGATAGGACATCTTAGGAGGATGGATGATGGTAGAATACCAAAGGATATCTTTTTTGGTGAATTACAGATGGGTAAGAGATCTCAGGGTCGGCCTCTACTACGATACAAAGATGTGTGTAAGCGGGACATGATTGATACAGGCATTGATAATGCACATTGGGAGCAAGTCGCCGCTGAACGTGTTGCATGGAGGGCAAATATCAGAAATGGAATAAAGTCAAAGGAGAAAATTATTGCAGAAAAGTCACACACCAAGCGTTTGAGACGTAAGATGGTGCATGATGGTGGAAATGACCACGTGTTCACATGCACCCACTGTGAACGGACATTTACAGCGCAAATTGGCCTTATCAGTCACACTCGCTACCGCCATAGTTAAAAGTTATTATGCCTTTTTAAAGCACAAACTATCGTCTGTCAAGACGGCAAGGTGCCAATGAATGTCCTTTATACGTTCGCGAACGGCCCTTCCGATTGAGATGAAATTTTCTACACGCCTTCCTTTCATTCCAGCGCTGCCAACTGTCGCATTTTTTTTTCTTCTTCCTCCTCCTCCCTCCTCCCATTCCTAAAATACGTACGTAAATATTTGATGATGATGATGAAAGAATCACCGAACCAAAACGCTAGGGAAAGGGAAGAAAATGACGTGAATACACAGAATCGTCACACGGCAATCATCATCATCATCAAGTGCCGTGCCGGCTAGCGTAGGCGTTCAACTCTGCTGCTGATATATATGCCTCCATGCCACGGCAATATCAATAACAATTCATCTTGTTATGTGTAAGGAAGTTATCTACAGTCCTGTAGAAGGGAAGAACAATCAATGGAAGGACCGAAATCACAGAACCTAGACGAGTATGAATTCGGAATGGCGAACTCCCTCCTCCTCTCTTCTCCTCCTGCCTTTACCTCCTCCCCTCCTCCTCCCACTACCTCCTCCCTCCACCCTCCTCCTCTTCCTCCTCCCTCTACCTCCTCCCCCTCCTCCCTCTCCCTCCTCCCTCCTCCTTCTCCCTCTTCCCCTCCCCTCCTCCTCCTCCCTCCTCCTCCCTCTACCTCCTCCCCCTCCTCCTTCTCCCCCTCCCTTCTCCCTCCTCCTCCCTCTCCTCCTCCCTTCTCATCATCCCTCCTACTCCCTTCTCCTCCTCCCTCCTCCTCCTCCTCTCTCCTCCCTTTTCCTCCCTCTACCTCCTCCCTCCTCCTCCTTCCTCCACATCCCTCTTCCTCCTCCTCCCTCCTCATCATTCCTCCTCCTCCTCCCCCTCCTCCTTCTCCCTCCTCCTTCTACCTCTTCCTCCCTCCTCCTTCTCCCTCCACCTCTTCCCTCCTCCCTCTCCCTCCTCCTCCCCCCTGCGTTCTCCTCCTCCCTCCTCCTCCCTCCTCCTTCTCCTCCTCCCCTCCCTCTTCCGCCTTCTCCTCCTCCACCCTCCTCCCTCCTACTCCTCCTTCACCCTCCTCCCTCCTCCTCCCTCCTCCTCCTTCCTCCTCCACATCCCTACTCCTCCCTCTTCCTCCTCCTCCCTCCTCATCATTCTTCTTCCTCCTCCCTCCCTCTCCTCCTCCTCCCTCCTCCTTCTCCTCCCCCTCCTCCTCCCGCGTTCTCCTCCTCCCTCCTCCTCCTTCTACCTCCTCCTCCTCACTCTTCCTCCTCCCTCCTCTTCCCTCTCCCTCCTCCTTCTCCCTCCACCTCCCTCCCTCTACCTCCTCCCTCCTTCCTCCCTCCTCCTAACTCATATTACTCCCTACTCCTCCTCCCTCCTCCTCTTTCCGCGCGTTTCTCTTCCTCCTCCCTCCTCCTCCTCTTCTCCTACCTCTTCCTCTCCTCCTCTCCTCCTCCCTTTCCTCCCTCCTCCTCCTCCCTCTACCTCCTCCCTCTTCCACATCCCTCCTCCTCCCTCTTCCTCCTCCTCCTCCTCATCATTCTTCTTCCTCCTCCCTCCTCCTTCTCCCTACCTCCTTCTACCTCTTCCCTCCCTCCTCCTTCTCCATCCACCTCCCTCCTCCCTCCCCCCCCTCCCTCCTCCTCCTGCCTTCCTTTTCCCTCATCCTCCTCCTTCTCCCTCTTCTCCTCCATCCTACTCCCTCCTCCTCCCTTCTCCTCCTCCCTTCTACCCACTCCCTCTACCTCCTCCTCCTCTCTCCTCCTCCTCCTCCTCCTCCTCACTCTACCTCCTCCCCTTCCTCCCTCCTCTCTCTCCTCCTTCTCCCTCTTCCTCTCCCTTCCTCCTCCATCCTCCTCCCTCCTACTCCTTCCTCCTTCTCCCTCCGCTTCCTCCCTCCTCCTCCCTCCTCCTCCTCCCTCTACCTCCTCCTCCTCCCTCTACCTCCTCCCTCCTCCTCCCTTCCTCCTAACTCATATTCCCTCCCTACTCCTCCTCCCTCCTCCTTCCCTCCTCCTCTTTCCGCGTTTCTCTTCCTCCTCCCTCCTCCTCCCTCTTCCTCCTACCTCCTCCCTCCTCCTCCTCTCTCCTCCTCCCTTTTCCTCCCCCTCCTCCTCCTCCCTCTACCTCCTCCCTCTTCCACATCCCTACTCCTCCCTCTTCCTCCTCCTCCCTCCTCATCATTCTTCTTCCTCCTCCCTCCTCCTTCTCCCTCCCTCTCCTCCTCCTCCCTCCTCCATCTCCCTCTTCCTCCCCCTCTCTCCTCCGTCGTTCTCCTCCTCCCTCCTCCTCCTTCTCCCTCCTTCTCCCTCTTCCTCCTCCCTCCTTCTCCTCCCTCCTCTTCCCTCTCCCTCCTCCTTCTCCCTCCACCTCCCTCCTCCTCCCTCTCCCTCCTCCTCCCTCTCCCTCCTCCACATCCCTCCTCTTCCTTCTTCCTCCTCCTCCCTCCTCATCATTCCTCCTCCTCCTTCCTCCTCCTTCTCCCTTATCCTTCCTCCTCCCTCCTCATTCTCCCTCCTCCTTCTACCTCTTCCTCCCTCCTCCTTCTCCCTCCTCCTCCTCCCTCCTCCTCCTCTCTCAGCCTATCTTTTCCTCCCTCCTCCTCTTCCCTCCTCCTCCCTCCTCCACCCTCTTCCTCCTCCTTCCTCCTACTCCTCCTTTTTCTTCTTCTTCTGCTGCTGCTGCCGCTGTTCCATTTACACAAGTTAATTGTTGGGGGAATATGTAAAGATCTTTCAAGTGCTCTTTCTAATGCTTTTTGTAAGTTGGTCTTCGTTTATCTAAGGTTGTTCTAACCGCAACCAATAAATGATCAGACAGACAGACAGACAGACAGACAGACAGACAGACAGACAGACAGACAGACAGACAGACAGACAGACAGACAGACAGACAGACAGACAGATAGTCGGGAACGGGAAATTATATGAATTAAATGAGATGCTCCCCATCAGGGACTGGGCGAAGCCGGGCCGGGTCAGACAGACAGACAGACAGACAGACAGACAGATAGACAGACAGACAGATAGATAGTCGGGAACGGAAACGGGAGCTTATATGACTACTTTTATGAATTAAATGAGATGCTCCACACCAGGAGCCAGGCGATGCCGGGCAGGTTCAGACAGACAGACAGACAGACAGACAGATAGACAGACAGATAGACAGACAGACAGACAGACAGACATGAACGGGAATGGGAGCTTATATGACTACTTATATGAATTAAATGAGATGCTCCCCACCAGGGACTGGGCGAAGCCGGGCCGGGTCTGCTAATATATATATAATATATATATATATATATATATATATATATTCTTTCAATAGCATGTTTATAGTCAAAGAGAGCACAGGAAAATCACTGCCGAATTTATTCAGTTGTTTTAGTCTTTGAAGAACAATTGTGGAGTGGTAAGTGGTATATAATGAGGGTACGGGATGTCAGGCATTGGTAGTACCTTTGGTAAGGATGCCTCTCATGTCTTCTTCTGGACCCATCCCCCACTGGTCCAAGCCTGACATCCAGCTCACGCCTGTTGCTCCTAGTAGCTGTCAGCATGCGACAGTGGTCACCCCCCGGGCAATAGCTGTGAGAGGCTGGTTAAACTAGGCGTGGGTATCCAATTTGGAGTCAAACCAAGCAGTGAACTAGGGTATGCCTACCTAGTATATGAAGACAGGATTCAGCAGACTGCGCGGATTAAATCACTGATGATTCAACGGGCAAGACGGCTTTTACCTGCAAAGTGTTGTCGAACGTAATGAGCACGGCAAGGCACGTAGAGCGCCCTGGCCATCCACTGCACCTGTATTCGTCTCCAGTCGTCTTGACTTGTCTTGCCACTGGACTCAGGAGAGAGAGAGAGAGAGAGAGAGAGAGAGAGAGAGAGAGAGAGAGAGAGAGAGAGAGAGAAAGAAAGAGAGAGAGAGAGTGAGGTCGACGAATTGCGCAACTCTTCATCCCTTTAATCAAATTCATCGCGCAAGTCATTCTTCATCCAACTTCATATATAACCTTCAAGCTCTGTGGCGATGGGCGAGCGGCGAAACAGCAGGCGTGGGTACGCTGGTAGTCGTAGTCGCAGACCTGCACACAGGCAGCTGAGGCCATATGGTCGTCTTCTACTGACCGGAGCGGCAGTGGGATTCGGCAGCCTCCTGAGTGACTGAGTTCTTATAGGAAAGCACTGCTCACCTCCATAGCATGAGGAAGGGGGCTAGAAAAGGTGCCCTAAACATTTGTCTGCTCCATCATTACCTAACCAGCCAGCCGCGGTTGGTGGGTACCCTAAGTACTTTTCTGTTAATCACCCTAAACAAACGGAATCCCAGTGTATGACGTCACATCCATTTTTTCCATGTGTTGCGCCGTAGCTCGGTGCGCTATTCTATCGGTGTGCATTGTTCTATGCGGTGGTGGTGCTGCTATTCTTGCGGTGGTGGCCAGAATCGAACAATGTCCGCAAGAATGGTGTTAAACACATCGAGACCAGCGCATTTAGTCTGTCGACGCAACCACATGAATTCGCACTTGTAGGACTCTAGTAGATGCCTGTATGTGTGTTTGTTCCATTCTGCCTCTTGTTTCTCTCCTTGGCCGTTCTCCACATGCGCTCGATGCATTGAGTATGTGCACCGGTGGTAGGGTCGACATCCCCAACTGTAACTGGCAAAATGGAAATGCTTGTCAACTCTTGAGACCAGCAGTATATGAAAAGAATGATCTGTCTGTAGGGGAGACGCGAGGGCCTTGCAGCCATGTGCCTTGTCTCAGCGGGATGTCCTGACGACATACATGGTGAATGTCGTCGGCATATCTCCATCTGTCCTGACGCTCAGTCAGCGATAGCACCATGACATGATTATGAGAACAGCGTCTAGCAGAATGTCAGATGCGCCATGATGCTGCAGAAAAGCAACGCTACTCTGCTGGTCGTGGACAGCAGCAGCTGCTACTGCCAGTTCCCAGAAAACTCATGATGACGACACACACACACACAAACACACACACACACACACACACACACACACACACACACACACACACACACACACACACGCTCGCGCGAGCGCAGTCACACAGAAACGGTTGCCAAAGCCAAAGAAACACTGTGGGGGGGGGGGGGGGGGAAATTGAAACGCACTGACACGCACTGTACCCGAACACAGAGGAGATCACCGTCAGTGCTAAATATAGCTGGTGATCCTAAATATAGCTGGTGACGTTTGTTTGGGGTGAATTAACAGAAAAGTACCGTACCCTATACTGTGGTCGACATACAAAGTAAAAACAGGTAAAGCTAAAAGAGCTAACCATATTCCGTTGACAATCGGAACTTGGAATGTACGCACCCTACTTGATAGCGTCGGGCCCAGAGAGACGAACAGCACTGATTGGGAGAGAGCTTGGCAGGTACAACATCGACATTGCAGCCTTGAGCGAGACACGACTTGCAGAAGACGGCCAAATCTGTGATTAGGTGCAGGCTATACATTTTTCTGGAGTGGAAGGAAAAGCGAGGAAAGACGCCAATTCGGTGTGGAATTTGTCATTAAGTCGGCCCTGGTTGGAAAACTAACTGAATTTCCGAAGGCTATAAATGACAGACTTATGACTATTAAGTTACCCCTGCTGAAAGGAAAGAAGTATGCAACCATCGTGAATGTCTACGCACCAACCATGACAAATGAAGATGACGTCAAAAACAAGAAGACCTGCACAACATATTAACATCTGTTCCCAAAGGAGACAAACTTATACTTCTTGGGGACTTCAATGCCAGAGTAGGCAAGGACACCGCCTCTTGGATTGGCATCATTGGAAAGTACTGAGTCGGAAATTGTAACAGCAATGGGCTCCTCCTCCTTCAGACCTGTGCCGAACACGATCTCCTGATCACCAACACTATTTTCCGTCTTTCCACGAGAAATAGGACATCGTGGATGCACCCTCGCTCGAAACACTGGCACCTTATTGACTATGTCATCATCAGGAGGAGTGAAAGACAAGACGTTCGGGTGACAAAATCCATGTGTGGTTCCAAATGTTGGACAGACCATCGCCTCATTATCTCAAAAATAAACATACACATCAATCCACCACGGCGTCCTCAAGGGGTAAAAATGCAAAATAAAACTAATTGTCACCCGCCTAAACAGAAAAAAAAAATGCAGCTGTCTGAAAACATGCTGGAAGACCGCATCAAGCCAAATGCTGCAACTAAACAGGATGCGGAAACAGAGTGGAGAGCCCAAAAGGACATAATTTACAACCCCCCCCCCCCCCCCCCCCGGAAAACATAAAGACTGGTTTGATGAAAATTATGAAGACATCAACCTATAGTTGGCCGAGAAACATCTTCTCCTCGAGGCACATTTGAATGACCCGAAGTCAACATAAAAAAAAAGATGCCTTCAATAACATTCGGAGAGTAGTGCACCAGAAACTTCGGCACATGCGGGACTCCTGGCTGAGCAACAAAGCTGATGAAATTCAAGGCTTTGCTGACAGACATGATATGAAAAACTTCTACAACTCACTGAAAGCGGTCTACGGTCCTCCCATCACCAGGCATAGTTATCCCCCCCCCACCCCCCCCCCTCCTCAGTGCAGATGGGGAACATTAGTCACCGATAAGAAAGAAATCCTTCAACGCTGGGCAGAGCATTTCAACAACATGGTAACTGCAACTTTCTTCTTCGATGATGAAACCATCAACTGCCTTCCTCAAGTTCCCACTAATGACCTTCCACCCATAGTGGAACTAAACTAAGCCATCGAGCAACTTTCCAGTTGAAAGTCGCCTGGTCCTGACTCCATCCTAGCAGAGATATACAAGGCAGGTGGACAGGTCCTAATAGGGCAGCTTCACCAAGTCTTTACAAACATAAGGGTGAACTAGACCATGCCACAAGATTTCAAGGACGCATCAATAGTCCGCCCTTACAAACGTAAAGGAAATCGCCAATCCTGTGACAACCACCGAGATATCTCCTTGTTCTCAATCGCAGGGAAGATACACGCCAGAATTCTTCTCAATCGCCTCACGGCCCATCTCGATCAAGGTCTTCTTCCTGAGAGTCTATGTGGCTTCAGAAAAAAAAACGAGGAACTGTTGACATGATTTTCGCTGCAAGGCAGCTGCAAGAGATATATCAGGAACAGAACTCTGAAATGTTCTCCACTTTCATTGATCTTACCAAGGCTTTTGATACAGTCAGCAGAGAAGGACTATGGAAGATTATGGCGAAATATGGCTGTCTACAAAAGTTTGTCCAAATAGTGCGGCTATTTCATTTGTGGTATGCAGGCATGAGTACAGGAAAATGGTGAATTGTATGAGCCCTTTCCTTTCACCAATGGAGTGAAGCAAGGATGTGTCCTGGCACCAACACTGTTCAGCCTCAAGTTTTCAGCTATGCTGAAGAATGCCTTCGAGAGCAATGACATTGGAATATGATTGATTGATTGATTGATTGATCTAAGAACCGACAATCAATCAATCAATCATATTCCAATGACATTGGAATAGATATCAACTACCGCATGGATGAAAAGTTGTTCAATCTCAGAAGGCTGAAAGCCAAAACCAAAACTAACAACGACACCGTCAGTGAACTGCTGTTTGCTGATGAGTGCGCTCTATTTGCCAACTCAGAGGCAGACATGCAACACAATGTTTCAGCTTTCTCATATGCCTGTGCCAACAACTTTGGGCTCAATATCAACTTGGAGAAGACTGTAGTTATGTACCAGCCAGCTCCAGGGAATAATCACATCATGCCGACTATCAAGGTGAACGGTCATAGACTAAGTGTTGTAGACAAATTCACCTATCTTGGCAGCACTGTGTCATAAGCTGCCACAATTGATGACGAAGTGAATGCAAGAGTCTCCAAGGCCAGCGTGGCCTTTGGCAGACTGTACAAGATTGTATGGGACAGAAATGGAATACGCCTGCAAACAAAGCTGAAAGTCTATAAAGCAGTTGTATTATCCACACCTATAGGAAACAAGAAGACTCAACAAAAATAATTCTGCCAAATATGAAGAAATTCAAAGACAAGTCAGAATATTATGTAAGGAGGCAAAAGAAGCATGGCTTGAAGAAAAGTTCTTAGAAACTGAAAAACAACACAACGGTCAAAATACCAAATTAATGCACCAAAGAATTCTAGAACTTACTAATAAAAGAACAAGCACATCAGAAGGCTGTCTAAAAACTAAAGATGTCAAAATCATAATAGAAGAAGATCAGATTCTACTTGTATGGACAGATTATGTGAAAAACCTTTATGATGATAACAGAGAGGAACAGTATGATATTAAATTTAATAATGAAGGACCGCCAATTTTGAAGTTGGAGGTTCGAAATATTCTTAAGCATATGAAAGCTGGCTAGGCCCCCGGTGCAGATAACATCACAACAGAAATGTTTAAAGCTTTAGAATTGTTACTGTTTTCTTGATATTCAAGGAGAGTCTTTTCTTTGCACTCTCTGTTACTACAATGTAAAACAATTGTTGTAGATCTGTTGCATTATCCGCTATCAATACTGTGTCATCTGCATAGCGTATATTATTTATATTATAACCTCCAAATATTATTCCTGGCTTTTCTTTGATCCCTCTCATTATTATTTCGCTATAAACTTGCCAAAACATCAATAACAGCAAAAAATGCCGGTGTTGACTGCAACCGTCCTGTAAAGGATATGCAACTAACTTTAACAACTCTTGCAAGCCAGAACGAAAGCTCTGGGGGAAAAGACGAAAAATTAAGTTAATCATGGGTGAGTGGCGTGCAACGCACGAAAAACAAAGACAACTAACATATTTATATACTAAAAAAAGTTATCAACGTTAGCAAAAAGATACTCACATCAGACCTAGTGTGCACATATCCGAATCTCACAAACTAAACAACAACAAAAAGAATAACAAAGACACATACAATAGATTGCACGATTTATTGCCTGGCATATTTCGTTGCATCTCGTCAGGTACATACTGCAGAAATCACACAACTTACGTGAATTAACTAGATAAATCCTTCAAACTGAAATATACACATGTTCGCACAGTAATGTCGATTGTGTACCACGGTAATTTTAAACTGACTAACATGTCTTTCTGCTTGCACAAGGACGGCTTACGAAGGTTGATTATTATAGCTTCAGCAAACTTTGACAATCGACTACTTTGTGTGTTGAACAACACACGGAAGGCACTGTTTCTTTCAACCACGTGACCGCTCTCGAGCACATGTCTCCCGACCGATGAAGCTGGACTGTTCCGGTGTGTCGGCCTGCCTAGGCTACAGGGCCGGATTAAGCCATCTTGGTCCCCTAGGCACAAACCCACATGGGTGCCCCCTACTGCCCCGGACCCCCGATCCTCCACTGACTGCTGGTATGTTCAATATTATGCAAAAAAACTAACAAAGAAAAACAGTTGTGAAATGTAAACACATATGTTTGTACTACTATCACTCATATAAAACCTACAATAAGGTATTTCTATATTAAAATTAATAGTTAATTAATTTTGTAATAATAGTAGACAAAAATACTGTAACTTTTTTTCTTTTTTCTAGATTTACGTCTGGCAAAGTTTTTGAGTACATCATCAAAGTTAATTTTGCGCAACAAGTCTGCCTCAATCATCAGCAAAGATAAGGAATCAAGCCTTTCTTGTTTCATTGTCGATCTACTTGGATTTTTGTACGTTTCAACTGAGAAAAAGAGCGCTCAGTTGAACAGTTCGTAACCATTAATGTTAAAAATATGCGCAAGGCGATTTCTACATTTGGAAAAGCACACTCGATATTGTCTCTAACTATTACTTTGTAGAGTTCAGCATGACTGAACGTGTTGTTGTCAGATTTTGATGCACGAAACTTGTGGCGAATATATGAGTGGAACTGTTGTAGTTCAGTATATAAATTATTGTTCAGATCTTCAGGATAGCATTTATTAGTCCTTCACAACACTGAGATATTTGTGGTACATCGACCAAACAAGAAAATCGAACTGCTAGATCATTATATGCCTGTCCTCGTCTACTCATCTCTGTCTCAAGTTTGTCAACAATGGTGTAGAAAGCAGATATACGAAATTTGTCTCTGGCATTCTGAGATACCTCAGGGGCATCACCATCAATGGCCACTGTCTTTCGTTTACGATTACGGGTCAAAGTTGACTTATAATCCACACCTAGTGTTATTTCTTTTGCAGCTTCTTCAAATCTTTCAAATTCATTCCTAGATTCATGCAAGTGATCTGCTAGTGAAGAATACAAATCAGCACACGTTTTCAAGTTCACGTGCTCATTTTGTAGAGCTTGAGTGACCCTGTGAAAATGTTGTAACACTTCTTCCCAAAAGACAAGCATGAAAGCAAATTCTAATTCTTGCATCTTCTTTGCAATGTTTTCTGCTTCTCTTCTGGTGTCCCCCTTCTGTGACTGGTCTCCTTGTAAACATTCTAACGCTTCTATAATCTGAGGATGAGACATTAGAATGACTTCAGTTGCAACAGCATGTGCTTCCCATCTAGTATCGGAAAGGGACTTTACCAGCTTTTCATTCACAAGGCATCCTTTCAGAATCTTCCATCTTTTGGTTGAAGCTGAGAAAAAAGTATAGATCAGTTGCACTGTATGGAAGAAGTTTACTGCCTCTAAACAAGAGTCAACGGCACTTCTGCCTACCAGATTTAGTGAATGGGCAGCACAGGGTATGTATATAGCAAACTCATTTTATTCTAGAATTTGTTTCTGCATGCCCTTGTAGCACCCAGACATATTAGCTGCGTTGTCGTAGGACTGACCTCTGCATTTCGAAAAATCAATATTGCAAGCTTCACTTAAGTACTGCAACACTTACTTAGCCATACCTTCACCGGCGTGACTTTGCAGCTCCAAGAAAGTCCAAAAGCGCTCAATGGGCTCTCCATCTACCACATATCGAAGAACAACGCTTAACTGATCTATATGTGAAATATCAGGTGTTGAGTCTACTGACAAGCTGAAATAACCGGAAGCCTTTACTTCATCTACAATTACTGCATGGACATTTTGGGACATAATTTCAATCAGTTCTTCACATATAGTGTTGGATAAATAAGAAGGATTTCCTTTTCCAGAATTTCCATATTTCGCAATGTGTGATGCTAAAAAATGGATCAAACTGACTGACCAACTCCAGCAACCCTAGATAATTTCCATTTTGTAAAGATCCAAATGTTTCATTTGTCCCTCTAAAAGCCAGACCACGCTCAGCTATAGTACAAATAACGGCTGCTGCTCGCCTCAAAACATGTTCCCAGTAAATGTACTCTTCATTTATTTGCTCTTCTAGCTTTTGTAGTAGACCCGAGCCTTGTCTACGAGCTAGGTATGTTAACATGCAGTCTTTATGAGTAGCGCTTTGTTCATGATTATCTTGAATGTTATTTTTCCAGTCACTGAACCCATTTTTATCAGCCAAACTTGTGGAACCTTTAGACGCAAAAAGTTTACAAACAAAGCAGTACACAGATCCTGTGGATGGTGAATGCAATAACCATTCTCTCCTGTACTGCTCACCATTTGCTTTTGTGCCATAGAAGAGTTTTTGAGAACAATATCTTGTTATTTTTCCTTCAGCATAAATACGGCAAGATTTATCAAAGGGACCATAATGATGCTGACAGTTAGTGGGACCACAGTCAACCCAGTAAGCCACATCATCAGCCGAGAAGTCAATCCACAGTCCTGGATCTACTGCTTGATTTATTTTATCATCTTCATCTTTATCATCATCTTCAGCAGACTGAAGTGGGTCACCACAAATTTCATTTTCAAGCACTAATGCAGTGTCTGGATTTGCATAACAGCCTATAGTAGACTTATCAAGAGGGTTGATAGTGTCAGTAAAATCCGTTTCCACCTGTTGCTTAACTGAAACTAAATAATTCGGTAATTTTCTGCTCTTAGCTTTTACAACTGAAACAGTATGCTCTTTTTGTTTAGCTAGTTTTCTCTTTTGTGCACCACTTAACTGAACACGTTTCATCTTGGGGTCTGAATCTGAAAAAAAAATGTAAAAAGCTGTAAATGAAAAATGAATAAATAATATAATCAATATAAGTGGGTATGCTAAGGTATCATTTTCCAATTATTCATAAGTACATTTTTTACAAACGAAAATGTATTTACATAAATATTAGAAAATTATGCAAAATAAGGCTAAGGAATAATATACTTAGGCCCCTATCAATAATTGCTTTATCAAAATCGATAAAAGCACATTTGAAGTGCAGTAATGAACTCCTTCAACACTAACTACCAATAGACGTCTGTATATATATATATATATATATATATATATATATATATATATATATATATATATATATATATATATATATATATATATATATATATATATATATAGGCACTCTTCCGAATTCCGGTCCCAAATAGGGCGGCAGTGAATAGGTCAGGGGTTAAGGGTTAGAGTCAGTGTTATTAACACTGACTCTAACCTTAACCCTTGACTTATTCACTGCCGCCCTATTTGGGACCGGAATTCGGAAAGAGTGCCTATATATATATATATATATATATATATATATATATATATATATATATATATATATATATATATATATATATATATATATATGTTTCTGCATGCCCTTGTAGCACCCAGACATATTAGCTGCGTTGTCGTAGGACTGACCTCTGCATTTCGAAAAATCAATATTGCAAGCTTCACGTAAGTACTGCAACACTACTATATATATATATATATATATATATATATATATATATATATATATATATATATATATATATATATATATATACATATTGATGGTTCCGTCGCCCTGCTACTGAGTGAGTGCGTGGTGCGACACTGTGAGCTGTGGATTTCATGTGAAGTGCTTTTGAATCTGCCCGAGGTTTTTTGGAACGTGACTGCATGTTCGGAGTGATGGCAGATGGCTATGTCCCAGAGTTGACTGGTTTTTGCCTTATGCAGAAATGCGTGGCTGCTGGGCTTCTGGTTGACTGCCACTGCCATCGACGATGAACTGTATTTCGTGGACTGTGTGGGTGAACATCTAGGAAACATCCAGATGGGAAAATGGCTGCAGATTCCATCAGAAATGAACTGGGTGTTTTGTGGGGGACTATTGTGTTGACATTCTGGCGGCGGCATTATGCACAGTGCATCTGTGCGGGCTGTTGTTTGTCGAGACTCCTGTCTTTTCCACTTTTCACATTGGGCAGTGGGGAGCGTTTTGTATGATATTCACTGGCACAGGAACGGAGCATAATGGGGATGACCCGTTGCTGTGAAGTTGGAACTGCGACTAACTAACTAACTATATATATATATATATATATATATATATATATATATATATATATATATATATATATATATATATATATATATATATATATATATATATATATATATATATATATATTAGATTTTTTAGAATTAAAAACCCTTAGATGAAAACGAAAACGAAAGTAAAAAGTGTAACCATTAACCTTACCTTCGTGAAATCAAGTTTTGCTGTGTAAGCTAAATTAGTAATATCTACATCAGTAAGTAGTTTATACAAATGTTCGAAAATGCAAAGTAGTTCTAAGCCGTTATGCAAATGTACAGTCATTCAATGACACGTCGACAAATTAGCACTATTCACAATTGTTTTCACTAGCAGACCAAAACGGAAGTGAATTTGTCGCTACGCATTAGTGCGTTACGTAGCACAAACATATCCCAGAAAAGTCAAAAAATAGCACACAAAAAACCTTGAAGAAAAATAACAAAAAATAGAAAGAAAAAAAAACTGGGTGGGGGGTATTTTACCCCCGGGTTGTGGGACCAAGGTTAAATAATGTGCGATTCAATATTACATTTGCGATTTGCTTATGCCATGCAATTACGCTACCGGGACAATATACACATTTTTCTTGAGGACTTGTGGTGCCCCCCAAATGCTTGGTGCCCTAGGCACGTGCCTTGTTTGCCTAATGGTTAATCCATCCCTGTGCCACGGAAACCATGGTAACATCACAGCGTAAACTGCGCTACTACGAGCCGGGGAAGGAATTGGTATGGTGTGACATTAGCAAATATAACAATAAATCAGACAATCTAGATACAATAATTTATAATTGAAAATTGTAAATTTAAGACACAAAGTAGCCTGGGGGTCTCCGCACCTTTAAGATCTCCTATTATTCTAAACATAATATTTACATTTAAGTTGTATCACAATTTCTCGTGTTCATACGTTACATCAAGAAAGTTCGACTACCGTCGGTGGGCCGGATGAAATGACGTCGCGAGACATATCCGGCCCGTGAGCCGTAGTTTGTTAACCCCTGTTCTAGTCCATAATTCAAAACTGTACAACAATCTTCTGAGGAGATTGCAAAGAATTCCATGGACAGACAGAAAAACAAATGACCAAGTACTACAGGAAACAAATGAATATCGTAAATTGGTTAGAGAAATTAGACGTAGACAGTCAAAATTCTTTGGACATATTAATATTATTATGAGAAAAAATGAATTGCTGGAGAACTTGGTGACAACTGGCAAGATCGAAGGGAACAGACCAAGGGGAAGACAGATAAGTAAATACCTGGATGGCTTGGCCACATGGTATGGTCGAGAAAGGAACACTGAGCTGATCCACGACTCTGGTGATCGAGTGAAATGGCGAGTCATGACCGCCCACGCTTTCCGGCATGGCACATGATGGATGGATGGACAACAATCTTGGTGGTTTGTGGAAGCTGGCATTAAAATCTCCCAACATGACAATTATTCCTGAATTTTTGAACGTTTTCGAGTTGCTGTAGGTTATTAGGCCTATTGTCAGCTTGATAACATTTCTGTGTAGCTATTTCTAGCAACTTACATATTACTTTTAGCCATAGATTTATTTTTTTTGGCAACAGGTCCCATGCAAATGCAAAACAAAACCTAATGTTTATATATTAATACTATTTTTGTTAATACATCAGCCAGGCCTTGATTCGGAGGGATGCAGTGTTTGGGACCTTCTTTATCCCTACATGCGTGCATTTCTCGATTTATGATAAATGTCACAGGCGGAAGAAAAGGTAATAATTAATAACTGACCTCAAGAATAGAGCATTTAATTTTTAAAAAATGATTTAAGAATTTAGATATTTTCATTTATTTAGGTTATTGAATTGTACTCAGTTCATTAGTGCATGTGACTTACTTCCATAATAATTAATATTAAATAATATTATAATAGTAATAGTATAGTATTTCACGATTGACCACTGACCAGTTATTCAAAGGACTCAAAGTGTGTAGGCCTACTGTAGTAGTACTAAACTATGTACTGGGCAGTCAATGCATAGCAATTAATACTTAGTTCTGAATTGTTTATTGTTGGTCATCTCTAACGCGTTCGTTGTAATTGTAATTTGTGAATTTGAAAGCTCTGAAACTGAAGTAAAATAAAAAGTATTGCACTATTAGTGATATGCACTTTCAAACACTGCACAAGACAATCCCAGATTAAGAGTATTAGTATGATTTGTGAAATCCCAAGAAAACCAATATCAAAACAATACAGAAATGTGCACCAATAACAGACAACATAGTCATAGAGGCTATACAGTAATACAGTATAGATGTATTTTATAATGAGTTAACCACTGTGACCAGTGCAAAATATTTGAAATAACTGCTACCAGGAATTTCAGTACAAATGTGGGCAATGAAAAAGTAAATGGTGTGGCAGTGGCCATGATTGATAGTTTCTGCAGAATTAAACAATATAACAATAGGTAACGCAAGGAGTGACTGGCTGGGTGCCTAGAATGCTGGGTACTCCTTCAGGAGACCCAGCTCAAATCCTTGGTAAAGTAATGCATTTTATTCTGTTGGGGGCAAAAAGAAAACCCTAACCTGCATAGTTCGCGGTGACTGCACTAGCCAGGCGACCGTAATTCCTCAGACTCAAGACCCCCCCCCCCCCCCCTGTCCTACACTGCAAAGTACTATAGGCAGCAGATGACAGTTTTGATAGATAATAGGTAAACCTGATTTTTAAAAAATCAAAGTAAGATCTATTGGATCTTTTCTCTAGGACATGCTGATGTAATGGAAAGTGAGGAGTTGAACAAATTGGCTGGATGTGTACCGTTGGGCGGGCTATTGGTGCATGATAAGGCGGATGTAGCCAGGGCCCTTTGGGATTATGTGTGTAGTGTGAAAGAGCCAATAAATTATCTACCAAGAGAGAATGGTGGCAGGAAGTGACCACAGGATCTGGCTAACAATCAGTACTATAAGGAAAGGTCAGCAGACACATAATCAGACTATGGTTGGTATCATTAGTATTGAAGCTCTTCTCTGTCTGTTGAAGATGAGGAGGCTGTCATAGTGATCATCTTTAAATTAAGGAAGGATGAGATTAAAACTAAGACACTAAAGAAAGACTCACAGAACATCAAGTTACTTAACATAGATAAAGAAATGAAAAGGTACAATTTTGATATACAGAACATAAATAATACAAACTACTGATCAACAGTATAATATGTCAGTTAGTTGTTAGATTATCCTCACTGCACATTGAACCATTCATTTCATAAGTCCTCAGATCACCTCCTCATTATCTCCTCAGCATTTAGTGGCTGATGACACCAGGAATGGTTTGGTTGACTGCTCTTCTTTGGCTCCCTGCATAGCGCTTTTGTCTGGCTTCACCCCTTTTGACCTTTTATTCTTGCATTTTAGGCATGTATATGTTGTATAAATTGTTACAACAAACATAAAAAGATATCAATCTTCAAATACATATAATTGCAAAATAAAATTGGATGATAAAGAATTGAATGAGAAATGAAGTTCTACAAATGATGGTTAAAGGAAGAACGAGGAAGCTCATTCATCATTGGCACCTTGCCGTCTTGACAGACGATAATTTGTGCTTTAAAAAGGCATAATAACATTTACCTATGGCAGTAGCGAATGTGACCGATAAGGCCAATTCGCGCTGTAAATGTCCGTTGACAATGGGTGCATGTGAACATGTGGTCATTTCCACCATCATGCACCATCTTACGTCTCACACGCTCGGTGTGTGACTTATCTGCAATAATTTTCTCCTTTGTCTTTATTCCATTTCTGATGTTTGACCTCCATGCAACACGTTCAGCGGCGACTTGCTCCCAATGTGCATTATCAATGCCTGTATCAATCATGTCCCGCTTACACACATCTTTGTATCGTAGTAGAGGCCGACCCTGAGATCTCTTACCCATCTGTAATTCACCAAAAAAGATGTCCTTTCGTATTTTCTACCATCATCCATCCTCCTAAGATGTCCTATCCATCTAAGTCTACGAGGACTGAGCATGGAATAGACCATCACACAACCTGATCTTTCCAATACTTCAGTATTTGTGATTTTGTCTTGCCACTTAATACCAAGAATTATTCGCAGACACTGCATATGAAAACTGTTTAAACGTTTCTCTTGGTGTGAGTAAGTTTCCAGGCTTCATTGCAACAGTTGCTTTTCACTTTGATTCCGAGACCAGTTAAGACCAGGGATGGAGTTATTGCCTCTCCATAGCACAAAGCCTGGGCTAAAATATAGAGGTCATGTGTTGCCCATGCAGCATGATTCCTCTCTCGGCCTGCCTAGTTCACTCCAGAGGAAAGGTAACACCCCTACATCTGGAACAAGACAAGCTGCAGAAGCTGCCAGATCAGCAAAGCAATGCTGTAACTGTCCGCCTATCGGAGCTTCGATCCTAGACCAGCCGCCAACCAAGGCTTAGGGCCTGGTCTACCCTGCCATGACATTTTGTCTTTAGGTTGCATTTCCTCGCACCAGGGTAAGGCTTGTACCCTCCCAATTGCGCTCTTCCGCCTGAAGCCGTTGGCACAATGTGGGGTGTCGGGTTTGGTAAGCGCCGCCCAACGTTCGGCGCTAACAGAAAGCAGGTAGTACCGTCTACTGTTAAACAGTAGCTCAGTCATATCTGACTAAGATCTGACACCAAAAAGAGGAAGCAAGATAAGGTAAAATGCAAGAGACTAAGTATAAAGAAAAAGTAAACAAATGCAAAGAAGCTAAAGATATATGACTTATCCCAGATCAGATGAAAAACACATTCCATGTACCAACAAATAAACATTTCAACATGTAGAGAAACATGAATGTGAGGTTAATAAAGATAAATAATGGTGACATGACTAGGTTTGCTAGGGGTAACGAACGAACGAACGAACGAACAGACTTTATTTTCAAAGGGTAACAAATTGGGCACGCAGGCCCGTCTTACATTCGGCCCTTAAGGTATCCCGGATGAGATGGTATCCCATTCGGTATCCCGGATGAGATGGTTTATCATTCTCACTCAGCCTTCCTAGGAAACCTTGAAATGGCTCTGAACCCCCAAAGTAAGGAACAAGACAGAAAGTGTTAAAGTCCTACACTAATCATATGCATATAGGTTCCTATAGAATGTGTAGAGATCCTGGAAATTTACCACGGACAACAGAAGAAGCTTCTCACTCAAAAAAGAAAAGTTGTCTATGTGTAGGTATCCAGCCTCACTTGTGATCTCCAACAGTTTTATAAACAGGGTATATGACAACTGCATTATATAACATATAGAACAACTACTGTTGAACAAATGTCAACAATAAATAAATTGAACCCAATGCTTTGTTCTAATTTACCTACTATATTGGGAAGAATTTGGTCTTGGGAAAGCTCTGTGAGCTGAATGGTGATATCATATATACCAAAAAACAATATTATACACATATGATTCACAAAGTTCATGAAAAAGAATAGATTCCCCATAACCAACCAACAGGTTCATACACAACTAACATACGTCAAGAAAATATAAAAACTCAATGTTTAGAAATGGATAACTCAATCTATCTAAGAAAAAATCCATCTCCTAATCTCTCTCTGGTTGATTGTGGTAAGTATTTTTCCTTCTTAAATTTAACCAGATGTTCTGCATATATTGATATGTTTTCCTCTATCAACATATGGAAAGTAATCCCTTTAATCTGGGGAAAGTGTACTTTCTCGCAACACTTGTGTTCTAACAAAATGTTATCCATGCCCACTGCTATTAGGCATGAGAGGATATTCCTACACAGTCTCTGCTATAAAAATACTTCAACTAATTCACAGCTACTAATGTGCTAGGTTAAATATGCTCTTGCATGGTGTAACAGTCTGGTTTTGGAATGCTATAGCGCTCTTCAGATAGATATATGTAGGTTATAACTTGAACCTGGTGTTGAACCTTCCTGCGCATGCCTGGGACAGAAGTGGAATAAGTTTGCAAACAAAGCTGAAAGTTGACAAAGCAGCTGTATTATCCACATGACTACATGCTTGTGAAACCTGGAATGTCCATCAGCCTCATGTATATGCTGGTTGAAGTTGAAGTTATGTGGTTAATCCATAAAAAGGCATCACGCTGATGGTGTTGAAACGTAGATACTCCGGTCAGGGCAAGCACTGTAATAATAAACACTATCCAGTAGTTCCCACAGGTCAGAACAACTCAACAGCAAACAATATGATGATTCATATATCCAAGTTTACTGTTCACAAGGCCCACCTGTGAATTTGGTGACATCACTGGGACTCTCCAAACACCAACCACTCAAAATAGATATATCTATATAAGAATGAACACTCAGCAGGCTGTGAATAAGCGTGATGACACGGAGGCTGGGACTCCCTCACGAGGCTGGGTATTCCTCATCCGACCAAAAATTTGAGACAAATGATGACCACATTCCTTAGTTCAGGGTCAAGAGATCCAAACCTCTGAATAGTCATCCTTTAACAATTTAGATTGAATAAGTGTCCCAAATGTAAGGCCAATCCACACCACTCATCTCTCTGGTGCTACAAATGAAAAAAAAAAAAAAAACAATCAAGATACATTTGAAAGAAAACCAAATGTCATTGTACCCAAAATATCAACCACCATAAAGAAAAGAAAATAAGGTGAGGGGAAGGTAGGGGTGTTTCTAATTTACCAATCCCTATCCTCTGGAGATGGAGTTTAATCCAACTCTGATGGAGCATGTGTGGTATCTACTCAGGGATCAACACTTGTTCTCCATTGATGCTGTAATACCATGATGAGATAAACTCATAATGAGACGGGGACAGAAAGATAAGATAAAATGTCATTAGGATGAGACTAAGGCATGTGGAGACGAGGGCATCATGTTGTTGAGATGAGGTTGTCATGATAACATATCATCCCACATCTGTAATGCCAGACCAGTCTTCATCCCTCCATCATAATCATTAGTTCATATGCCCTTTCCCACTGAGGTAAATTCAAATGTTCACTCCAGCAGTGAAAGTAATAATCATGAACCAACATAAATTGTAAAACACTCACAAATATATACTCGTTTCATAGAATAATGCAATAGCCATCTATCGGATATTCATCCAACATCATAAAAAAAAACTTGAACACAAGAACATAGTGTCCTTTCCCAACCTGACTCTTAGGAGCAGGGGGTTTTGAGAGTGCAGTGAGCAAAAGTATCCAAAATTGCAAGTATAATAAGTGCCTAAACTTCAGGAATAAATTGCATTATGGCAGTCATTAAGAATGCTGTTAGCAATTCACTGAACAAAAAATATTTGCCAAGTCATCAACAGCAATTGTGTAATGCTGGTGTGGGGTGCATGTCCTGTAAGACATATGGATATATGGTGCATCTATCTTTCTTCTCACATGAGATGATAACTCATTAAAAAAAACTTTGCATTCATTTCCATTGCATATTCATGAAAAGGGTTACATAACAAATCACACATTCCGTATATTTACGAAAGATATAAACCAGAAGATGCACTCGTAAGTGCACGATAGTTACTATACAGTTTAGCAAAAACATTTCCCCAGCATGAAGAGCATGTCCATGATATGCGTAGATAGTAAACATTTCTCCAGCATAGGGAAGAAAGTTCAAGATATGCACTGAGAGTGAACAGCTCCACAGCTCACAGAAAAGTGCAGATGTCATGCCCTGATAGGGAGATATCATTCACAAAGCATATGTTAAGTTTCTCATAGCAGATAAAACTGTAAGTATAGCAAAATTATCAGTGGGATAGGCATGTCAAGCTAACTTTTCATTGAATCTTTGATCTCACAGTGTCACAATTCACATACAGAAACAATGATACCTGTACTTTTTTTTCTTTCGTCTAATGGCATGGTCATAACATGTATAATGAATTCATAAGCTTACCTCTGGCACAGAGAGCACAATTGGGCAATATAAAAAACTTCCTTAAACTAGGACGGGACTTGCTTCTTTAATTTCTACATGGCAAGTGAGTTGCTATCGCTTCGCAGGGCCTAGTCGGGACCTCGCTGGAACTTGAGCCAATCAACCAATCGGTGAGCTCTATTAAGACAAAGGCTTGTTCTAAATATGTTGTCACTTAGTTTAATTAAGCCTGTACAAGTCCTTATATGGTAATTCAAACTGCACACTTATGGCACAAGTTCCTGGTAACACTGTGGTGGGTGATGTAAAATATATCACAACAAACACTACTGGATGTTTACAATCAAAGGACGGAATAATATTAATGGAACAAAATAATCTGAAAATGCTAGCTTCCAGGCCAGGGGACATTGATGGTGTCAAAGAAATTGCACTAATCTCTACAACAGATGCCTCTTCAACAAAGTTTGATGTGTTGGTCAGACAGGACAGTGACCAGCTGCCATGTATTGTACTCGTAATGTAAAATTTAAAAAAAAACAGGATGCCAGACACTGCAAACAAAATCGAGCTTTCAAGTATTCTACAACAGGTAATGGACACAGTGGTAATCCCCTACAAGCAGTCCATCAGGATGATAGACAAAGACGTTTAGGAACTTATTAAGTCAGTGCAAGAGAGAATAGAAACTAAATTTATGGCTCAATGCAACAAAAAATAATGAAAGCTAATATAATGTTAGAAATATATTTCAATGCAGAGAAATTACAGAAAGTGAGCAGTTTTATATATATGGGTTCACTGTTGACAGGCGATGAAAATTTATGACAGAAATTAAAAGAAGAACACACTCTGTAAAGACTAAAGCAATTAAAACCTTTGTGGATTGTAATAGATAGACCAGCACAAATCAGAGTACTAAGATGCATATTTCATGTGACAACATATAGGTATGAAACTTGTTTATTTAACAAATCAGCTGAAAAGCACTTTTGCATATAATTGTTACAGAAGAGTATTACACATTCATTTGACAAAACGAAAACAAACAGATCTATCCAA
Source organism: Cepaea nemoralis (assembly GCA_014155875.1). Lineage (NCBI taxonomy): Eukaryota > Metazoa > Mollusca > Gastropoda > Stylommatophora > Helicidae > Cepaea > Cepaea nemoralis. The sequence continues at coordinate 190,575 of JACEFZ010020829.1, forward strand.
CAAGAATTCTATATTGGAGAAGATTGGTTATTAAGACAAATAAAATTAATGAAAATGAAATATTTTGGGCATATCAACAATTAATGAATGTCTGGAAAAGATAATTATAGAGCAAGATGTATCAGAAAGCAGAGAAGAAAAAGACTATGATGTAGACTAATTCAAGATCAGATATATAATTATCACCTCACTGCACATCAAACCATTTAGTTCATAAGTCCCCAACATGGCATATAGGCATTTTAACCTTTAAGCCTCTGGAGTGTTTATGCTTCTGGCTACAGTTTGCAGTCGCATTTTCGTCATGTTGGACTGGTAGTGCATGGTTCCGTCACCCTGCTACTGAGTTCAGTAGTGTAGCGCGACACTGTGAGCTGTGGATTTTGTTTATAATGTTTTTACATCTGTCTGCACTTGTTGTAGCGTGAGCTGCATGTTTGGAACAATGGCAGTCTGCCTGTCACTTGGAATTGACTGGATTGCCTTTTCGGTTCATGAGTGCATTTTTCTGGAGACTCCTAGGGGTCTTCGTCGGAGCTACAGTGTTCATGCTTTGTGTGATGCTTTCAGCGGGCCGTCCTGCCAAAGTCATATGGGATAAATCCTGGGGCAATTAAGTCTATCCTCTCAACTTTAATGCAGTAATGATCAGTAATGTGTGGCTACTGGTTTTCTAGTGACTGCTGGTTCCATCGACGATGAACTGTATTTTCCGTGGAGGACTTTTGTGTTGGCATTCTGAAGGCGGCACTGTGCACAGTGTACCTGTGTGGGCTGTTGGCTTGTCGAGACTCCTGTCTATTCCACTTTTCACATAGGGCAGTGAGGAGCATTTCATGTGATATTCACTGGCACGGAAACGGAGCATAATGGGGACAACCCGTTGCCATTAAGTAGGAACCGCGACTAACTAACCAACTATATAATTAACACATGGCAGCAAGACGCGGGATATCTGGCATATGATAGAGAGAAATTTCATAAGGCTGTTATGGGGACAGATTTCTGCAGAAGACACTGGATGATGAAGGGCAAAAACAATTCATTGTCAGGAAATTATTAGAAAGAGTATATAAGTAAACATATATCTGTACTTATTCTTCATAGACTACCCAAAAACTTATGATCTGAAACATGAGTAAATAATGAAACTACTGTAGCATTTAGACATTGGTGGCAAATATTTCATAATAATTTTTAAAAAAAAACATTTTATCTGAAAACAATAGCTATAAGATTTGACAACCATTGACTTGTTTTTGTTATCATCATAATATGGCAGGCCCTATACAGATTATCATTCTCATCACTGCCCGCCCAAATGGATCTTGATCTCTGGCCTTTCCTCCTATCTCATGCTCTTTCATGTCCAAGATGTCTGCAATACCATGAATCCATCTATGTACTGGTCAAACCTCATCTCTCATTTCAGAAACCCTGCCATCCATGAATTTTGTTTTTTCAAGCCATTGGGATGATTAATATGGCTAAAGTTTTTTTGTTTACAAAACATGAGACTGTTTATGAGCCAGAATAAATTCAAGAAATTCATTAATTAGCAATGGATAACATCAGATGGAAATGTATTGCTGAAATAAAGTACAGAATAGGATAAGTAAAAACACATTTAATAAAATGAATAACATCTTGTGCAATATAGTCCTGTCATTGAGAGTTAGAAAAAGAATTTTTTGCATTTTACATAAAACTTAGTTTAACAAATGACAGTAAATCCTTGCTAGTTAATAATCAAGCAAAAGGGGGATGCAGAACATGTATAAAATATGCAAACACAGATCTATCAATGCAGACATATATAGAATTAAAGAGAATGGAATAAGACTATGGAATGGAATTATCAGGAAGCGGCACAACCAGCTCAAAACCTGGTGATGATGATGATGATGATGATGATGATGATGATGATGATGATGATGATGATGATGATGATGATGATGATGATGATGAGTACATATTACAAGTCAATTGTAGTCAGGTTGTGAGAGCTGTAAAGTTATGGCTGATAATTTCCTTGGCTTTAAAGCTTTCCACATTTTAACACAAAATGTAGAAGCAATACAACCTGTTTCGTTTTAGAAGACTCAGTTTGGTCCTTAGGTCACCAGATTCAAATTGACCACTTTCATCACACCTGTATTGTTTGAGTTTCCTGAACAGATTAGAGTATTTGAAAACAGAAGACACAGGCAGTAGTTTGCACAATGTATTAACTTGGCATATTTCACAGTATCTTGTCAGGTATAAACTACAGAATTAGATATAATATGAAGAGAATAGATTCATTCTTTCGTAAAGGTACTACTCTAATATATACTGTAAGTATTACAATTCAGCGGGAAAACATTGCCTTGAAAACTAGAAAATATTTTTTTAATGTTGCATATCCCTTACAGCCGGCTTCCTGGCCTAGAGGTTAGCAAATTTTCTCCATAATCTCATATACTCTCGTAGGTAACGTGATGACGGTGAGAATCAGCAGTGGTTCGAATCGTGTCGGTGACTTACAGGGTATGTGAGCCGGCCGCTCAGAAAGCAATGGCAAACTACTGAGCGTAGTCTTGCCAGGAGATCAACGGTCAGCTGAAAGATGCTGATGTTGACAGCAATGTCCTGTAAAGGATATGCAAACATTTTTATATCCCTTACAGGACGTTGCCGTCAACACCAGCATTTTTCAGCTGCTGTTGATGTAATAGGCAAGTTTTACGTTCAGTAGTTTGCATTGCTTTCTGAATGACCGTCTCACATACCCCGTAAGTTGCTAGCGCGGCATGATCCGCTGCCGAATCTCTGCCGAAGCTGTTTTCCCCACGTGGATATACGGGATTATGAACAACCTTGTTAAATCCTTGGCCATGGAGACTGGTTAGAAAATATTGGGACAGTCATTATGAACCATTCTAATCTCATCTCATCTTGTTCCTCTTGTACCTTGCAGTGTCTCGGTGAAGCAGAAACAGTGAGAGAGTGCCCGTTTATAGGCTTCATGTGTCAAGATTCCCATGGACTATGCTATTCACCCTGTCCATCATTTACGTGGCCGGCCTCTTATACTGCTTGTATTTGGTCTGTACATCATTGGCTGTTGTGGTATGCTGTTAGTAGGTAATCTAGTTTTGTGGCCAAACCATTTAACTTGCTGTTGTCTGATGGAATCTAGCGCTGCTATAACCCCCACTTTAGTCCTGATTTCTTCATGTCTGATTTTCTCTCTTCTTGATACATTGAGTATTATTCTCAGGAATCTTATTTCTGTTGTTGTGATTTTTCTTTTCTCTTTTTTTTTCTCTGTCATTGTCCAGGTTTGGCACTGGTAGCATAGAGTTGGTAGGAAGATTGTGCTTTCTTAGTAAATATTGATACGTGTTTGTTCTTTAGTATTGGTTCCATTTGTCCAATGAGTTGGTTTGCCTTATTGCATCTGTTTTCGATCTCATCTTCTGATTTGCCATTTGATGATATTATAGAAATGATCAATGCCTTAGAAGAATATGGAATAGACTAAGTCACCAGACTGCTGAACACAATATACGATACTGGAGATTTACCTTCTGAATTATGTAATTCTATATTTATTGCAATCCATAATAGATATCAAGAGCCTTGGAATGCGATCAACATCGAACAATTCATATAATGCGCCACATCACGAAGATTCTGCTGAGAATTATCATGCAAAGAGTTAGGAAGAAAATACAACCCGAAATAGGAGAAGAACAGTGTGGGTTTGTAGAAGGCAAGGGTACAGTAAATGCTATGTATATACTGAGAATTTTACTAAGAATTATCATGCAAAGAGTTAGGAAGAAAATACAACCCGAAATAGGAGAAGAACAATGTGGGTTTGTAGAAGGCAAGGGTATTGTAAATGCTATGTATATACTGAGAATTTTACTAAGAATTATCATGCAAAGAGTTAGGAAGAAAATACAACCCGAAAGAGGAAAAGAACAATGTGGGTTTGTAGAAGGCAAGGGTACAGTAAATGCTATGTATATACTGAGAATTTTACTAAGAATTATCATGCAAAGAGTTAGGAAGAAAATACAACCCGAAATAGGAGAAGAACAATGTGGGTTTGTAGAAGGCAAGGGTACAGTAAATGCTATGTATATACTGAGAATTTTACTAAGAATTATCATGCAAAGAGTTAGAAAGAAAATACAACCCGAAAGAGGAAAAGAACAATGTGGGTTTGTAGAAGGCAAGGGTACAGTAAATGCTATGTATATACTGAGAACAGTAATTGAACGTTCCTACAGAAGTAAACAAAGATCTACACCTTTGCTTTATTGACTACACAAAGGCTTTCAATAAAGTGAGACATGTCGACATGATAAGGATGCTTGAAGATCTACAAATTGATGGAAAAGACCTTAGACTTGTAAAGAGCATATATTGGAAACAACAAGCTGCCGTCAGAATTGATAATGATGTAGGTCAATATCAGCCTATTAAAAGAGGTGTGAGTCAGGGATGTGTAATGTCTCCAGATCTGTTTTCCCCGTACAGTGAAAATATGTTCAGAAATATAGAAGATATGGAAGGAATCAACATTGGAGGTAGATAATCAATAACATTAGATATGCAGATGATACAGTCTTGATTGCAGACAAAACAGGACCTGCAAAATTTAGTAGATGCGGTTGTTGCACACAGTGAACAACTAGGGTTAGAACTGAATATTAAGAAGACACAGATTATGGTCGTCACTGGGAAGAAGGAAATACCACAATGTGACATACGAGTAAATGTGCATATTCTTAATTAAGTAAGTGAATCGATACGGTTATTTCGGCACAGTCATAACATCTGATGGGAGATATGGAGGTAGCCTTTTGCAAGATGAAAAACATACTGACAAATAAAAAGATATCAATTAAAATGAGAAAAAGAGTGTTGAAGTGCTACATAGAACCTTTACTTTTGTTTGGAGTGAAGTGTGGACAATAAGCTGTCAAGCTGAAAAACAGCTGATGGCTGTGGAAATGTGGTTTCTGAGGAAAATGAAAAGAATACCATGGACAGATAGAAAAACCAATGAACAAGTCCTTCAAGAGACAAATGAAGATCGTAAACTGATTAGAGTCATTAGACGTAGACAGTCAAAATTGTTTGTGCAAGTTATGAGAAGAAATTACTTGAAGAACTTGGTGACAACTGGCAAGATCGAAGGGAAGAGACCAAGGGGAAGACCGAAAAGTAAATACCTAGATGGCTTGGCCACATGGCATCGTCGAGACAGGAACATGGAGCTGATCCACGACTCTCGTGATTGAGTGAGATGGCAGAACATGACTGCCCACGCTTATCGGCATGGCACATGATGGATGGATGGATGGATATTATACTTCTTAAGTACTTAAAGCTCTTTACTTGTTTCAGGCGGTGTTATTTTAGATGACTCTTTGTTGTTTTTTCTTCTTTGGTTATAGACATTACCTGTGTTTTACTGATGCTAATTTTCATGTTATGTTCCTTACACACTTCATTTAGACTATTTATGTGTTAATTATAATATGTGGTCTTGTAACCTTGCTTCTGATTTTGCTATCAATGCTTGATCATCCGCAAATAGGAGTTCTTTAATGCTGTTGGTTATTCTTCTGTGTTCTGTTCATCACACAGTGTTGTTACGGCCTCTGTTTGGCTGGTTTCTCTACATATGCTATCTGTATAGGTTATGAACAAGATGGGGGTCAGGACACAACCTTGTTGTACTCTATAGAGTTGATTTGAGCTAAGAACCAACATCACTGCACTCAGGACGTTCCCATTCTCACTCCATCCCCTATATCAACAGCCAACGAAAAGTTACACTACTAATCGTTCCCACCACTATCTAATTGAAAGTTCTCCTGGTCTTCCTTCTCAATTTTGAGATTCTTCCAGAATCCCTGCCGATCCCCCGCAATCAAATTCTTTCCATATATGGGTTCTCAATCTGTTCCCCCATCTTCTCCACTTGGTCCCAAAAGCCCTTGTCCATAGGTAATCTACCACCAAGAGATGCATTTTCTGCCAGCCTATCGGCCTGTTCCCTCCCCAGTACTTCCACATGACCTGGGCAAAAAATTATACCATTCTCACAATCTATGACCCCTGAAGAAAGGTGAGCCATTCCACAAGAAACATTTCTTTCTCTACCTTACTAAGTATACTCTTTGAGTCTGTAATGAATACAATGTGTGTTGCAGTGGTCTCCTCTAACCAACAGAATGATGCTGTGACTGCTTCCATCTCCATTCTTATGCTAGAGGTCATAGTTTCATGTGCCAGACTCTCCTTTTTCAAGAATCATCTGTTAACCTACGCAATTAAACCCTAACCACTATGTCTGTTTCTCAACACTGACCAATATGTCACCTTGATGTGTGTTACCCTCGAACAGTTGTTGCATCTCAAACTCTGTGTGGCCTGCCGCCCATTCTCTCCACTCGCGACCCAGTGGTACTATTTACATTGTGCCAGTCTGATATGTCTTCCGGCACTTTAACCCACTCTTTTTCACCACTGATGGTCTCTAGATCACACATCTGACGTATAGATATTTCTGCCTGTGCTATGCAGGACCTGCTTTTTCTTAGTCTACGACCTTTGACCATATCCATGGCTGCATGCAGGGGATGATCCCTAACTGCAGCAACTCACAGGTACCATTTGGCTTGAAGGACCCTCTGCCTATCCGCCATAGTTAGCAGCGCCAGTATATGCCTCATGCATATAATTGGTGTGTCTTTTGTGCGCCCCAGGATTAACCACATGGCAGCATTCTGTAAGCGCTCTAACCTTTCATGCTGGCTCTTTGATACTCAACAGCCCCAACCCATACCCAATGACAGAAATTATCAACTGCTGAAAAAGCATGTAAATCTTCCTCTGCTCTACCCTGGTTGCTGCCATCACCCTCAGTGCATTAAGTCCCTTACTATCCTTCACCACCAAAGCCTCCACATGATCCTTAAAAGACATACACCCACCTGTCAATGGTGATACCCACGTACTTCAGTGTACTCTCTCCACCAAGAGGACATCCATTCAATATCATACATGGGACATCTGTCTTCACGATCGGGTTAACCAGAGAGTACCACACAGCCGATGCCTTGTCTGGGTTTATAGCGGCATCTGTGTTCCTGCACCACTGCACCACTCCGCCATCCTGTTTACTGCCATCTGCAAGTCTGCAGCTAAACGTTCCTTGTCTCTTCCCTGTCTGTACACTAGAACATCATCTGCAAATGTCAAGATTCAACCAATACAGGGTGTCTCATTAGAGGCGACTTTGCTGGTGCAGACACTAAAGAGTACTGGGGACATGGTAGACCCCTGTGGCAGCCCAGGTGTAATAGTACAGGGCTCAGAAGTCCAGAAACCCATGCGCAGTGCAATTTTACGCTCATAAAGGACTGCCGCAACCCATTTGTCAAGCCATGGGCAGACCCCCATGTCAAAACAGAGTGTAAATCATGCTACTACTAATTAATATGGGTTTCGTGCTGAATTGTGACCATCTGTTCCATCTTGTTCCCACCTCCAGGGGCTCAGAGCTAGATAGTATGATGGTTTGTACCTTCCCGCCCAGTTTCTCTGACTTATTATTATTTGTGTGTGTGTGTGTGCGTTCGCTCTTTGAACTCAAGCGTAATCCACACAGTGCTACTACTTCTGGTGCACTAGACAGATCTTTGCATGTGATAATCTTTCATGAATGGTGTATGTCTTGTTTTGTTTTTTAACGGCTTTCGATGCTGATTAGATGTAGACATCGACAACAACACACTTCTACACACTGAGGAGAGGAGCAGCTATTGACTGGCCTATATTAGAAACATGAAGTTGAGGGCAGCTTTATAAAATACAACTACAGATAACAGAGGACGTTGTTTTGACATCCTTTATCAACAAACAACAACAAGAAAACACAACAACAAACACGCCACGTAGATGAACCTACACTACTACGAACATGTTCAGCGTGCAAAACTGATAGCCCATTCTGGTGTGTTCGAGAGACAACTTGGTTTGATTCTCCGTCTAACCTCGCCTTGCAGTGGTTGTTCCCCTTATCATTGCTTTGCATTAATGCATTATCTGATCACAGATTGGGGCTGTGCATGAATTTATTTTAAGGTATGAGTAATGTGCGTTGAAATGCGAGATCTTATAGTATATGCTGTGTGGCGTTCGTGATCTTGTGATCTTATCTGTCCAGTGTACTGCCAGTCACTTCTGGTACCGATATTCCTCCTTCCCATGATGTCAAACAATCCAACATCTTCTCTCGCGGCCTACCCCTCTTCCTCTCCTACCTTCTAACTTTCCCGTTGCCATGACGTGCACCAACTTCCCCCTTTTCATGACATGCCTAGAAAATGCGAGTAGCCAGTTCTCACTGTGAGCTAACATCTTTCATTATATCTTTATTACTCTTTTTATCTGTCCGTGGTGTTCTCGTTCTTTTATAAAACCACATCTTCTATGCTTCCACATAATTCCTCACTAGTCTAATAATTGTCCATGATTCACATCTGTACATCAGGGATGGCTCGATATAACTATTAACACCTCTATTTTTCACCTCAATTGACAAAGCTATATTGCAGAGAATGTTCTTTATTATTATTTTTTTTTTAAACGGTGCCTTAGCGTGGGCTGTTCTACGTTAGTAGTAGTATACAATGCACGTTTCGGTTATGATTTGCCGGAGCCTCCGGCAATTGACCTTGACCTCGGCTGATTTTCACTCCCCCTCGGTCATGTAGTTGGGTGGGGTAAGGGGTGGTATCTATGTCATATCTAAGGGCGATAATTCTAAGATTTTATGTTTCTAAGGGCAGATAACTATTGAGTGGGTGTATACAAATTTTAATTAATTATTAAAAAATAAAATAAAATAAATAAAAATAAAAATAAATAACGACGGGGTGCGGGGTGGTGGCGAGGAGGTGGGCGCGTGGGGTGACGCTAGGTGATTTGGGTTTAAACACTATCATCACAGGGTTACAAATGAAAACCTTAAAATGTACAGATGGTCGATATTATTGATTTTAGCGGGTATAGCTTAGTGAAATTCGTTGGTGAGGGGTGGGTAGCGGCTATTAGTGCTTTGTAGAGTGTCGTAGTGGCCTATACACTATCATCATACGGGTTACAAATGAAAACCTTAAAAAGTAAAAATGGCCGATAATATTGATTTTAGCGGGTATAGCTTAGTGAAATTCGTTGGTGAGGGGTGGGTAGCGGCTATTAGTGATTTTTAGAGTGTCGTAGCTGCCTATACACTATCATCATACGGGGTACAAATGAAAACCTTAAAAAGTAAAGATGGCCGATTTTAATGATTTTAGCGGGTATAGCTTACTTAAATTTATTAAGAGGTGGGTAGCGGCTAGTAGTGCTATGTAGAGGGTCGTAGTGACTTATTCACTAACATAACACGTGTTACAAATGAAACCTTGAAAGCTAAAGATCGCTGATTGTAATGGATATAGTGTAGTATCATTCGGCGGTAAGGGGTGGGTACCAGGTATTAGTGGTCAAACAGTGGTCAAGTGGTGGTCAAGTAAGGAAAATTTTAGGGAAAAGTGATTGTAATGATATGATGATGCTTAAAGGGTGGTAAATTAGTGGTCAAATAGCGGTCAAGCAGTGGTCAAGTAGTGGTCAAGTGGTAGTCAAGTAAGGAAAATTTTAGGGAAAATTGGTCGTAGCGACATGGTGATGGTTAAAGGAGGGTAAATTAGTGGTAAATTAGTGGTCAAGCAAGGAAAAGTTAGGGAAAATGGTCAGTAGGACATGGTGATGGTTAACGGATGGTAAATTAGTGGTAAATTAGTGGTCAAGCAGTGGTCAAGTAAGGAAAATTTAGGGAAAATTGGTCGTAGCGACATGGTGATGGTTAAAGGATGGTAAATTAGTGGTAAATTAGTGGTCAAGCAGTGGTCAAGTTAAGGAAAATTTTAGGGAAAAGTGGTTATAATGATATGGTGATGATTAAAAGGGTGGTAAATTATTGGTCAAGCCATGGTCAAGTGGTGGTCAAGTAAGGAACATTTTAGGAAAATTGGTCGTAGCGACATGGTGATGGTTAAAGGATGGTAAATTAGTGGTAAAGTAGTGGTCAAGCAGTGGTCAAGTGGTGGTCAAGTGGTCGAGTGACCACTTAAATTGTAGATGACGATGTCCCTAAGATTATGGTAGTGGTTAAAGTGATCGATGACATGGTCAAGTAGCGGTCAACCAGTGGTCAAGTGGTCGAATGAACACTTAAAAGGTAGAGAAAAGTACGTATATTGAAACGGTGATGGTAAAATGGTCGACAACGTGGTCAAGCAGTGGTCAAGTAGTGCTCAACCAGTGGTCAACCGCTCAAGTGAGAAAATTGTAGGGTATGGTACGTGTAGTGAAACAGAGATGAATAAATTAAGTAGTGACGTTGTCAAGTAGTGATCAAGTAGCGGGCAAGTACTGGTCAAATGGTCGAGTGACCACTTAAATTGTAAGGGAAAGTACGTGTAGTGAACCTGTGTTGGTTAAAGTGATCGATGACGTGCTCAAGTAGTGGCCAAGTAGTGGTAAATGGTCGAATGACTACTTAAATTGTCGGTGAAAGTAGGTATGGTGACATGGTGATGATCAAGAGTTGGTCAAGTGGTGCTCAAATAGTGGTCAAGTAGTGGTCAAGTAGTCGAATGACCACTTAAATTATAGGGTATGGTACGTGTAGTGAAACGGTGATGGTAAAATAAGTAAGGACATAGTCAAATAGTGGTCAAGTACTGGTGAAGTAGTGATCAAGTGGTCGAAGGATCACTTAAATTGTAGGGTATGGTATGTGTAGTGACATGATGATGGTTAAAGTGATCGATGAAATGATCAAGACGTTATGCCGACTGCTAAGTTCAGAAAGTAATGTCCTTACTAGCGGCAATTTCCCTGACAGAATCGCCTCGAGCACTGATTTTGTATTGATCAATAGCACCTAGTGGTACAGTCAACACACATGGACAATAGTTACATCTGGTCAAAGATGGCGTTGCACCCTATCACACATGGGTAATTGCTACAACCAAACTACGTCTCATTCACTAAAACTGGTCAAATATGGTGTCACATCCGGTCACAGGGGTAATGGGACATCTGAGACACGTGGTTAAGAGGGAAACTATAGAAAAAGGGTGTCCTATCGGTTGTCGAGTCAGGGAACCTAACGTATGATGATCACTGTGTATAGGAGTGAATACACTGCATCATCACCACTGCATCCGAAGGGTAAAATGGTCACCCCCTTCTCTCTCTCTTTTCTATAACCGTGTAGTCCTAGTGTTATCCGGTTACACCAAAGGACACCCGAGCATCAACACAACAAACTGCCCCGATTCAACCTTAGGCAATGCACGTAACATGACAGGTCACATGTCCGCCGTCATAATCAGCGACGTTATCACGTATCAAATTAGATAGCCACACTTTCATTTCCTTTCTATGTGTCCATAGTGTCTTTACATCTTTCTCCAGAAAACCATTTCCAAGACCAATATATGTTATTTGTCAGTGTACCTGCTCAGTGCCACACTTCACAACCAGACAAAAATACACGTTCTATGTACCACTTCAACCGTCAAATAAGAAAATATGTTAGACAAAATATTAAAATTATTGGTCAAATACAGAAATATATCACCCAAACTTATAAAAAGTAGGAACATATGTTAACCAAATGGAAAATATCTTAGCCAAATAGGAAAATTTGTTAGCCAAATAGAAAAAATATTGACCACGTAATGATATATCTTGTCCACACTTATGAAAAGTAGGGAAATTTGTTAGTCAAATGAGAAAAAAGATTGACCAAGTAACGAAATACCCAAACCAAACTTATGAAAAGTACGAAACGTTGTTAAGCAAGTATGAAAATGTATCGACCAAACAGAGAAATATATCACCCAAACTTATAAAAAGTAGGAACATATGTTAACCAAATGGAAAATATCTTGGGCAAATAGGGAAATTTGTTAGCCAAATGGGGAAAATATTGTCCAAGTAACGAAATATCCCCCAACAAACTTAGGAAAAGTACGAAACTTTGTTAAGCAAGTATGAAAAGGTATCGACCAAGTAGAGAAATATATCACCCAAACTTATAAAAAGTAGGAACATATGTTAACCACAGAGAAAATACCTTGGCCAAATAGGAAAATTTGTTAGCCAAAGGGGGAAAATATTGTCCAAGTGACGAAATACCCCCCAACAAACTTAGGAAAAGTACGAAACTTTGTTAAGCAAGTATGAAAAGGTATCGACCAAACAGAGAAATATATCACCTAAACTTATAAAAAGTAAGAACATATGTTAACCAAATGGAAAATATCTTGGGCAAATAGGGAAATTTGTTAGCCAAATGGGGAAAATATTGTCCAAGTAACGAAATATCCCCCAACAAACTTAGGAAAAGTACGAAACTTTGTTAAGCAAGTATGAAAAGGTATCGACCAAGTAGAGAAATATATCACCCAAACTTATAAAAAGTAGGAACATATGTTAACCACAGAGAAAATACCTTGGCCAAATAGGAAAATTTGTTAGCCAAAGGGGGAAAATATTGTCCAAGTGACGAAATACCCCCCAACAAACTTAGGAAAAGTACGAAACTTTGTTAAGCAAGTATGAAAAGGTATCGACCAAACAGAGAAATATATCACCTAAACTTATAAAAAGTAAGAACATATGTTAACCAAATGGAAAATATCTTGGCCAAATAGGAAATATTGTTAGCCAAATAGAAAAAATATTGACCACGTAACGATATATCTTGTCCACACTTATGAAAAGTAGGAAAATTTGTTAGCCAAATGGGGACAATATTGTCCAAGTAACGAAATATCCCCCAACAAACTTAGGAAAAGTACGAAACTTTGTTAAGCAAGTATGAAAAGGTATCGACCAAGTAGAGAAATATATCACCCAAACTTATAAAAAGTAGGAACATAAGTTAACCACAGAGAAAATACCTTGGCCAAATAGGAAAATTTGTTAGCCAAAGGGGGAAAATATTGTCCAAGTGACGAAATACCCCCCAACAAACTTAGGAAAAGTACGAAACTTTGTTAAGCAAGTATGAAAAGGTATCGACCAAACAGAGAAATATATCACCTAAACTTATAAAAAGTAAGAACATATGTTAACCAAATGGAAAATATCTTGGCCAAATAGGAAAATTTGTTAGCCAAATGGGGAAAATATTGTCCAAGTAACGAAATATCCCCCAACAAACTTAGGAAAAGTACGAAACTTTGTTAAGCAAGTATGAAAAGGTATCGACCAAACAGAGAAATATATCACCTAAACTTATAAAAAGTAAGAACATATGTTAACCAAACGGAAAATATCTTGGCCAAATAGGAAAATTTGTTAGCCAAAGGGGGAAAATATTGTCCAAGTAACGAAATATCCCCCAACAAACTTAGGAAAAGTACGAAACTTTGTTAAGCAAGTATGAAAAGGTATCGACCAAACAGAGAAATATATCACCCAAACTTATAAAAAGTAGGAACATATGTTAACCAAATGGAAAATATCTTGGCCAAATAGGAAATATTGTTAGCCAAATAGAAAAAATATTGACCACGTAACGATATATCTTGTCCACACTTATGAAAAGTAGGGAAATTTGTTAGTCAAATGAGGAAAATATTGACCACGTAACGAAGTACCCCCCAAAAAACTTAGGAAAAGTACGAAACTTTGTTAAGCAAGTATGAAAAGGTATCGGCCAAACAGAGAAATATATCACCCAAACTTATAAAAAGTAGGAACATATGTTAACCAAATGGAAAATATCTTGGCCAAATAGGAAAATTTGTTAGCCAAATAGAAAAAATATTGACCACGTAACGATGTATCTTGTCCACACTTATGAAAAGTAGGGAAATTTGTTAGTCAAATGGGGAAAATATTGACCACGTAACGAAATACCCCCCAACAAACTTAGGAAAAGTACGAAACTTTGTTAAGCAAGTATGAAAAGGTATCGGCCAAACAGAGAAATATAACACCCAAACTTATGAAAAGTAGGAAACTTTGTTAGCCAAAGTGAAAAAACCTAGGTCAAGTAAGAAAATTCTGATAGCCAAATGTGAAAAGTGTCGGCCAAATACAGAAATTGCTCAACCAAACTTATAAAACGTAGGAAAATTGTTATTCAAACGGGAAAGCTATTGAACAACTAGGAAAATGTAATAGTCAAAGAAGAATAATATTGAACAAGTAATGAAATATATCATTCAAACTTATGAAAAGTAGGAAGCCTTGATAACCAAATGTGAAAAATATCACTCAAAGAGAGAAATAGCTCGCCCCAACGTATAAAAAGTAGGAAAATTGTCGGCCAAAGGGGAAAAAGTTAGACCAAATACAGAAATATCTCGACCAAACTTATAAAAATCTAGGAAAAAATAGTACCCAACACAACTAAAAGGCTGACTAAAGTTATAAATCCAAACTTATAAAAATAACCAAATAGGAAAACATATTGACCAAGTACAGACATATATCAATCAAACTTATAAACTTGTCGTCCAAAGTGATAAAAAACAAAGAAAGGCTGTCAGCCAGTCTAAGAAATAGGTATGGAAAAGTAAGTCGACCAAGACTACAGAAGTTATATTTTTATTTCCTTTTTTTTTTTCCTTTTTTTTCTGAGCTTGGTCGACTTACTTTTCCATACCTATTTCTTAGACTGGCTGACAGCCTTTCTTTGTTTTTTATCACTTTGGACGACAAGTTTATAAGTTTGATTGATATATGTCTGTACTTGGTCAATATGTTTTCCTATTTGGTTATTTTTATAAGTTTGGATTTATAACTTTAGTCAGCCTTTTAGTTGTGTTGGGTACTATTTTTTCCTAGATTTTTATAAGTTTGGTCGAGATATTTCTGTATTTGGTCTAACTTTTTCCCCTTTGGCCGACAATTTTCCTACTTTTTATACGTTGGGGCGAGCTATTTCTCTCTTTGAGTGATATTTTTCACATTTGGTTATCAAGGCTTCCTACTTTTCATAAGTTTGAATGATATATTTCATTACTTGTTCAATATTATTCTTCTTTGACTATTACATTTTCCTAGTTGTTCAATAGCTTTCCCGTTTGAATAACAATTTTCCTACGTTTTATAAGTTTGGTTGAGCAATTTCTGTATTTGGCCGACACTTTTCACATTTGGCTATCAGAATTTTCTTACTTGACCTAGGTTTTTTCACTTTGGCTAACAAAGTTTCCTACTTTTCATAAGTTTGGGTGTTATATTTCTCTGTTTGGCCGATACCTTTTCATACTTGCTTAACAAAGTTTCGTACTTTTCCTAAGTTTGTTGGGGGGTATTTCGTTACGTGGTCAATATTTTCCCCATTTGACTAACAAATTTCCCTACTTTTCATAAGTGTGGACAAGATACATCGTTACGTGGTCAATATTTTTTCTATTTGGCTAACAAATTTTCCTATTTGGCCAAGATATTTTCCATTTGGTTAACATATGTTCCTACTTTTTATAAGTTTGGGTGATATATTTCTCTGTTTGGCCGATACCTTTTCATACTTGCTTAACAAAGTTTCGTACTTTTCCTAAGTTTTTTGGGGGGTACTTCGTTACGTGGTCAATATTTTCCTCATTTGACTAACAAATTTCCCTACTTTTCATAAGTGTGGACAAGATATATCGTTACGTGGTCAATATTTTTTCTATTTGGCTAACAATATTTCCTATTTGGCCAAGATATTTTCCATTTGGTTAACATATGTTCCTACTTTTTATAAGTTTGGGTGATATATTTCTCTGTTTGGTCGATACCTTTTCATACTTGCTTAACAAAGTTTCGTACTTTTCCTAAGTTTGTTGGGGGATATTTCGTTACTTGGACAATATTTTCCCCCTTTGGCTAACAAATTTTCCTATTTGGCCAAGATATTTTCCGTTTGGTTAACATATGTTCTTACTTTTTATAAGTTTAGGTGATATATTTCTCTGTTTGGTCGATACCTTTTCATACTTGCTTAACAAAGTTTCGTACTTTTCCTAAGTTTGTTGGGGGATATTTCGTTACTTGGACAATATTTTCCCCATTTGGCTAACAAATTTTCCTATTTGGCCAAGATATTTTCCATTTGGTTAACATATGTTCTTACTTTTTATAAGTTTAGGTGATATATTTCTCTGTTTGGTCGATACCTTTTCATACTTGCTTAACAAAGTTTCGTACTTTTCCTAAGTTTGTTGGGGGGTATTTCGTCACTTGGACAATATTTTCCCCCTTTGGCTAACAAATTTTCCTATTTGGCCAAGGTATTTTCTCTGTGGTTAACTTATGTTCCTACTTTTTATAAGTTTGGGTGATATATTTCTCTACTTGGTCGATACCTTTTCATACTTGCTTAACAAAGTTTCGTACTTTTCCTAAGTTTGTTGGGGGATATTTCGTTACTTGGACAATATTTTCCCCATTTGGCTAACAAATTTTCCTACTTTTCATAAGTGTGGACAAGATATATCGTTACGTGGTCAATATTTTTTCTATTTGGCTAACAATATTTCCTATTTGGCCAAGATATTTTCCATTTGGTTAACATATGTTCTTACTTTTTATAAGTTTAGGTGATATATTTCTCTGTTTGGTCGATACCTTTTCATACTTGCTTAACAAAGTTTCGTACTTTTCCTAAGTTTGTTGGGGGGTATTTCGTCACTTGGACAATATTTTCCCCCTTTGGCTAACAAATTTTCCTATTTGGCCAAGGTATTTTCTCTGTGGTTAACATATGTTCCTACTTTTTATAAGTTTAGGGTGATATATTTCTCTACTTGGTCGATACCTTTTCATACTTGCTTAACAAAGTTTCGTACTTTTCCTAAGTTTGTTGGGGGATATTTCGTTACTTGGACAATATTTTCCCCATTTGGCTAACAAATTTTCCTATTTGGCCAAGATATTTTCCATTTGGTTAACATATGTTCTTACTTTTTATAAGTTTAGGTGATATATTTCTCTGTTTGGTCGATACCTTTTCATACTTGCTTAACAAAGTTTCGTACTTTTCCTAAGTTTGTTGGGGGGTATTTCGTCACTTGGACAATATTTTCCCCCTTTGGCTAACAAATTTTCCTATTTGGCCAAGGTATTTTCTCTGTGGTTAACATATGTTCCTACTTTTTATAAGTTTGGGTGATATATTTCTCTACTTGGTCGATACCTTTTCATACTTGCTTAACAAAGTTTCGTACTTTTCCTAAGTTTGTTGGGGGATATTTCGTTACTTGGACAATATTTTCCCCATTTGGCTAACAAATTTCCCTATTTGCCCAAGATATTTTCCATTTGGTTAACATATGTTCCTACTTTTTATAAGTTTGGGTGATATATTTCTCTGTTTGGTCGATACATTTTCATACTTGCTTAACAACGTTTCGTACTTTTCATAAGTTTGGTTTGGGTATTTCGTTACTTGGTCAATCTTTTTTCTCATTTGACTAACAAATTTCCCTACTTTTCATAAGTGTGGACAAGATATATCATTACGTGGTCAATATTTTTTCTATTTGGCTAACAAATTTTCCTATTTGGCTAAGATATTTTCCATTTGGTTAACATATGTTCCTACTTTTTATAAGTTTGGGTGATATATTTCTGTATTTGACCAATAATTTTAATATTTTGTCTAACATATTTTCTTATTTGACGGTTGAAGTGGTACATAGAACGTGTATCTTTGTCTGGTTGTGAAGTGTGGCACTGAGCAGGTACACTGACAAATAACATATATTGGTCTTGGAAATGGTTTTCTGGAGAAAGATGTAAAGACACTATGGACACATAGAAAGGAAATGAAAGTGTGGCTATCTAATTTGATACGTGATAACGTCGCTGATTATGACGGCGGACATGTGACCTGTCATGTTACGTGCATTGCCTAAGGTTGAATCGGGGCAGTTTGTTGTGTTGATGCTCGGGTGTCCTTTGGTGTAACCGGATAACACTAGGACTACACGGTTATAGAAAAGAGAGGGAGAAGGGGGTGACCATTTTACCCTTCGGATGCAGTGGTGATGATGCAGTGTATTCACTCCTATACACAGTGATCATCATACGTTAGGTTCCCTGACTCGACAACCGATAGGACACCCTTTTTCTATAGTTTCCCTCTTAACCACGTGTCTCAGATGTCCCATTACCCCTGTGACCGGATGTGACACCATATTTGACCAGTTTTAGTGAATGAGACGTAGTTTGGTTGTAGCAATTACCCATGTGTGATAGGGTGCAACGCCATCTTTGACCAGATGTAACTATTGTCCATGTGTGTTGACTGTACCACTAGGTGCTATTGATCAATACAAAATCAGTGCTCGAGGCGATTCTGTCAGGGAAATTGCCGCTAGTAAGGACATTACTTTCTGAACTTAGCAGTCGGCATAACGTCTTGATCATTTCATCGATCACTTTAACCATCATCATGTCACTACACATACCATACCCTACAATTTAAGTGATCCTTCGACCACTTGATCACTACTTCACCAGTACTTGACCACTATTTGACTATGTCCTTACTTATTTTACCATCACCGTTTCACTACACGTACCATACCCTATAATTTAAGTGGTCATTCGACTACTTGACCACTACTTGACCACTATTTGAGCACCACTTGACCAACTCTTGATCATCACCATGTCACCATACCTACTTTCACCGACAATTTAAGTAGTCATTCGACCATTTACCACTACTTGGCCACTACTTGAGCACGTCATCGATCACTTTAACCAACACAGGTTCACTACACGTACTTTCCCTTACAATTTAAGTGGTCACTCGACCATTTGACCAGTACTTGCCCGCTACTTGATCACTACTTGACAACGTCACTACTTAATTTATTCATCTCTGTTTCACTACACGTACCATACCCTACAATTTTCTCACTTGAGCGGTTGACCACTGGTTGAGCACTACTTGACCACTGCTTGACCACGTTGTCGACCATTTTACCATCACCGTTTCAATATACGTACTTTTCTCTACCTTTTAAGTGTTCATTCGACCACTTGACCACTGGTTGACCGCTACTTGACCATGTCATCGATCACTTTAACCACTACCATAATCTTAGGGACATCGTCATCTACAATTTAAGTGGTCACTCGACCACTTGACCACCACTTGACCACTGCTTGACCACTAATTTACCACTAATTTACCATCCTTTAACCATCACCATGTCGCTACGACCAATTTTCCCTAAAATTTTCCTTACTTGACCACTACTTGACCACCACTTGACCATTGCTTGACCACTAATTTACCACCCTTTAATCATCACCATATCATTATAACCACTTTTCCCTAAAATTTTCCTTACTTGACCACTGCTTGACCACTAATTTACCATCCTTTAACCATCACCATGTCGCTACGACCAATTTTCCCTAAAATTTTCCTTACTTGACTACCACTTGACCACTGCTTGACCACTATTTGACCACTAATTTACCACCCTTTAAGCATCATCATATCATTACAATCACTTTTCCCTAAAATTTTCCTTACTTGACCACTGCTTGACAATCACTTTTCCCTAAAATTTTCCTTACTTGACCACTTGCTTGACCACTAATTTACCACCCTTTAAGCATCATCATATCATTACAATCACTTTTCCCTAAAATTTTCCTTACTTGACCACCACTTGACCACTGTTTGACCACTAATACCTGGTACCCACCCCTTACCGCCGAATGATACTACACTATATCCATTACAATCAGCGATCTTTAGCTTTCAAGGTTTCATTTGTAACACGTGTTATGTTAGTGAATAAGTCACTACGACCCTCTACATAGCACTACTAGCCGCTACCCACCTCTTAATAAATTTAAGTAAGCTATACCCGCTAAAATCATTAAAATCGGCCATCTTTACTTTTTAAGGTTTTCATTTGTACCCCGTATGATGATAGTGTATAGGCAGCTACGACACTCTAAAAATCACTAATAGCCGCTACCCACCCCTCACCAACGAATTTCACTAAGCTATACCCGCTAAAATCAATATTATCGGCCATTTTTACTTTTTAAGGTTTTCATTTGTAACCCGTATGATGATAGTGTATAGGCCACTACGACACTCTACAAAGCACTAATAGCCGCTACCCACCCCTCACCAACGAATTTCACTAAGCTATACCCGCTAAAATCAATAATATCGACCATCTGTACATTTTAAGGTTTTCATTTGTAACCCTGTGATGATAGTGTTTAAACCCGAAATCACCTAGCGTCACCCCACGCGCCCACCCCCTCGCCACCACCCCGCACCCCGTCGTTATTTATTTTTATTTTTATTTATTTTATTTTATTTTTTAATAATTAATTAAAATTTTTATACACCCACTCAATAGTTATCTGCCCTTAGAAACATAAAATCTTAGAATTATCGCCCTTAGATATGACCTAGATACCACCCCTTACCCCACCCAACTACATGACCGAGGGGGAGTGAAAATCAGCCGAGGTCAAGGT
The DNA here is from genome assembly GCA_014155875.1 of Cepaea nemoralis. NCBI lineage: Eukaryota > Metazoa > Mollusca > Gastropoda > Stylommatophora > Helicidae > Cepaea > Cepaea nemoralis. The sequence goes on from JACEFZ010020829.1 coordinate 211,173, forward strand.
CAATTGCCGGAGGCTCCGGCAAATCATAACCGAAACGTGCATTGTATACTACTTACGTTGAACTTCCTTCATAGATCGTCTAGCTTCTGTTATTAAAGCATCTAGAATACTTACATCATTACTAGTTTTCATTCACTTTGGTATTGACATTTGGGAAACATGTTTTCCCCTCTGTACCATTACTTCGCCGGTTTCCTGGACTAGGATTTTTACACGACTTTCCTCCGTAATCCCATATACTCTCGCGAGTAACGTGATGTGCAAGAGAATTAGTAGCGGTTCTCTCCGCGTCGGTAACTTACTGATCATGTGAGCTGGTCGCTCAGAAAGCAATGGCACACTATTGAGAGTAATCTTCCGGGGTGGTTAACCCGGTCCAAACCATGCCCGCAGAAGTCGGATGTGTCGCCTAAACGGCGCAAGAACGCAGCATTTGTGTAAACAGGCACAACGCAACAACATCCAAAAAACAAACTCTGGATGACGAAAAAGAAGAAGAACGAAATTAATCTGCACAAGAATCAACAATCAGCTGAAAGTATGCTGAGTTGACATAAGCGATGTCCTGTAAAGGATATGCGGGGGAAAAAAAAACACACACACCAATATTTCGGTTTTTATGTTATTCAGATTAAGACGTTTATTTTGACTTTCTGTTGCTTAAAAGTCGCTTAAAGTTTTTCATGATATCTGATCAGAAATTTATGATATGACTTTCTGTTGCAATTATATCTATCATTTCTTGTAACTGTTTCATTTTCAGCGATCTAAACCATGTCATTAACATAACTTAGGTTGTTGACAATATGCCAACGAATTGATATTCCTGGCATATCGTGTGTGGATCTGATTGTTATTTTGCTGTACAAATTGAACAGATCGGTTGCAGTACACTATGCTGCCTAACACCTTGTTTAATGTAGTGAAATGTGTTCATTTGTGTATCAATTCAGTTCTTAAGGCTGCCTTATATATGCATTTTATTATTTTCAGATCTGTGTCATCAGTGTTTACATTTTCCAACATTTTAATTATTTGTCCATGTTACACCTCTTTAAATATGATGTAGTGTAATCAGTGAAAGACAAAAGTAAATCTCTGTTCATTTCAGTCCTTCTTTCTTTTACTGTTCTGAATATGTATATAGTATTGCCTTGTCATGCGAGAAAGGGTTAAATCCTGGTTTTATTAATTTAATTCTCCTGGTTTTATTAACCAGGTTGACCACATAAGTAGTACTATAGGGGCTCTACCTGGCAGGAAAGCGTTGGTGGGCTGCCACATCTACTAAGAACAAAGAAGGAGGAGCAGGTACATCGTCACAAATTCCGAGGCAATTATTGTATCACTAACACACCACCAATGGTATGATGATAGTGTTTAGGTCCCATCCACTGCAGAACAGTCATACTCGCAATTAAAAATACCAATTAGTCACCTTTAACGATTGGTTATAAATGGAAGGAAAAGCCCCAAGGAATTCTGACGATCAGATTCGCAAATATGCATCGCATTGTTGATGGTAGACCTCCAAACTCGTGTCGCCATCATTACTTTTTTCACTTTACACAAAAAATACTATGTTTACTATTACCTCGTATATACTATTACTTTTAGTGGTTAATGTTTAACTTTTTTTTAAATATACAAAACCGGAAGCAGTTAGATATCCTCACTCGCGAAATATGAATATTCATCTCCTTACGGTTTGTTGTGACGTCACATAAGCGCTATAAGACAGAATTCAGGATACTATACTTGAATTCTTTAAACTACAGCATATTTAGTATTGTATTTATATAATGTGTCTATGAGGATTGCTTCTTTTTGTATAAATTGTGGTAGTATAATTCTATCGGTGAGATGTTTTTTTTTACTTCTAGCACACTAATTAGATAGATATAGAACTGGCGCTTGAAATGGGAAACATTAGCCAAGATACTAACAATAATGGAAAAATTGTTGAAACAAAGAAACCAGCAATATCTGATGAGAGGTAGCTTTAAAGGTATGTGGCACAATACTCGCTATGATGAGAGATGTCCCTTGGTAAGCTGGCAAAACAATACCTGACTAATATACAGGTGTCAATTGCAACGGAAAAAAGAGTGTTTTAAGTTACTACATAAACCTGTACTTTTGTAAGGATGTGAAGCGCGGACCATGGACAGAACAAGTTAAAAAAGCATCTAAGAATAGTGGATATGGCGGGTTTCTAAGGGGGGGGGGGAATTCACTAGCCATCACCTGACACTCCCTCCAAATAATGCATGGCAATAGATATAACACATACTGCATAACAACACATAGACAATATACCAGCTATGTAAGGCAACACTTTATCTAATACAGTATACATAACAACTCTTTCCATACTACTACACATAGCTAAACGCGTGTAAATGGGCCTACACAAATACACGTTTATTGGCCTCAAATAAATTTTTGGTCTCAATGTATTTGATAGTCCCCGTCCCTAACTCACTAGGAATGATTGTTTTCTATCACTTTCAAAGGTTCACCAGAGGACTTTTTCATGTGATCATATTCACCACTCGAAACTGGTATCTTATAATGCTCTACGATAGGCTCGAAATTATGTCCAAGCTGCGATGCAGCACCATAGTGAGTTTTTTTTTTTTTTTTTAAACAATGCCGTTGGTATTTTCTTGTATTGTTTTTCCTTTGCTTTGATTTCTAATTTTCTAGTATCTTTACTGGTTTCAGCTTCAATTTCTTCTATTTCTTCTTTCTTAATTTGTGCATTAATTTCTGCTTCTCTAATTTTAGCATCAAGATAAGCTTTTTTAAATTCTAACTCGGCTTTCTTTAATTCCCTTTCAGCTGCCCTATCCTCTCTTTCCTTTGCTTTCTCTCTCTAATTGAATCTTTTTTTCTTTAAATAGTCTCGCTCAATTTGTTTATTTCTTCCCCTGTTAATCCTAATTTCTGGCCTGATTCTATGTAATCGTTTTAGAGTAGCCATGATTGTCCGAAAAAAGTAATGTTTACAATTGGCAATATATCACACAAAAACTATAGTGTAGCAAATGAATTTCAATCAATGTAATACACTATAATATATAGGTTGATATATAATAATAACATGGAAAAAAACCATTTAATACCGGGAAGTCTACAAAAATACTGGGGAAATACGTAGCTGACTGCCCATGATGTTCCGGGGCCTTTTCTGTACTTTAAATTCTTTCACCAGAACGGGGGGTTGGTTTTGCACGGCTTTCTTCAGAATCACTTCGCCGTTACATACGATAACAAGCTTGTTGCTGAAGGATAAAAAAAATTAGTAGGTGTTTTGATAGCAAACTTTGTCATGTGGTGTGCGGTCAGATTGTTTGTGTAGAGGTTTGTAGTAGACGGTCGAGTGTGGGTGTAGATTTCTACTGTCGATTGGTCGTAATCATTCCGAATGATGTAGGTAGTCTTCAATGTTTTGGCTCTTACCACTCCTCTTTACTATTCTATTATAATAACCAGTCAGAGATCATCCTTCTCACACATAGCTGCTTTGTTCGCTTTCTGCTATCACTACATATGGTCAAAATCACCGTGACGAGCCATCCCACGTTTCACTTCCTATTATACCTGTGGTTCCAAACAGGACAGAGCAACCCACGTTTACTCCCTGTCAGAGTCCTACTTGACTACTTATACTCGCATTTCGAGACAGAAGTGAAACAAAACATGGCACCAACAGTTTTAAACGTTTTATTTACACACAATAGCGGCGGGTGAGCCAAACTCACAGAAGTTGCGCCTCTTGCAACGTCGCAACTTGTACCTCATCATATCACAGTGTAATAATAAGTCATGATAAATTAATAGATATAGTTGCATACATAGCCTCACACTGGCGCAGCTCAAACACACCTACTTTCACAACTCAACCACGCCATCAATATTACATCATATCTCACCGCTCACTAAAACACTATAACTGCCCTATGTCTGTCTGTCTCGCTGTCCTGAACCTGTCTGACCAACAAAGGTACGTTTGGCCAGTTCACAGCTGCTCACAGTTTGTGAGACCTGTGCGGTGTGGTGTGGCACGGTGTGCGTTGACTCACACTCGGCGACCCTGCTGCAGGACGCTAGGCTATCTGCCCTGTTCTCCTGTCTCCTCTTTGTACCTGTCATACAGGGTATTTTGTCCCTGACACAGCTACTGGACACTGATGGCCATCTTTACTTGTTTCTTTAAGGTTTTCATTTAACAATCTGATACCTCATGATGATATTGTTTGGAGGCACTTATCTGGATACTGGACCACTCACCCACCCCTTAACAACGAATTTCACTACACCATACCATCTACAACCAGTACTAGCGCCATCTTTACGTTTTTAAGGTTTTCATTTAACGCTCTGACACCGTATGATGATAGTGTCCGGAGGCACCTATTTAGCTACCCACCTCTTAACGATTGACACTAATCCACATCCCATATAACCAGTACTTCCCGCCATCTTTGCTTTTTTAAGGTTGTCATTTATACCGTATTATGATAGTATTTACTACCCATCCACTAAAGACCACTATTAACTCCTATCTTTTATTTTCAATTGAAAAAAAGCATTTTTTTATTATCTCGATTATAATGTAACTATTCGTTTTTAAATTATATCTTTTTAAACTCTGAGTAGAGCAGAATTTCCCACCAAAACATCGATCTTTAAAGCCAAAGACACGTCAAGGAGGATCTGGTGACGTCAATATAGACAAAGAAGAAGTAGGAGCGATCCTCCCAGAACCACCCGCTCCTCCTTCTTTGTTCTTAGTTAATATAGTGGACCACCACCGATTTCCGCCGGGTAGAGCCGCTATAGTACTACTCATATATTCCGAACAAAATATCTATCCTTTGTAGAGCACTAACTGAGCTTACAGGAGTTGGACTTAATCTTAGGTGTAAACTACTGAAGATTTGTACACGTCCTTTCCCCGATCTAGCTGAAACTTTCCTTGTCAACAAACAAACTTGTTGCTTACAATTATTCGTCATAACCCCCAAATCCACTACCTCATGGTGCATTTTTGTGCCTAAATTATATAGAACAACCGTATTCCCTATTTTTCTGTTCCCGCCAAAATTACTTTCCCGCCAAAATTACTTTCCCGCCAATATTACTTCCTCATATGAGCCACTCTGTTACATATACCCTCTATTGTTACCTTGAGACTTTTGGTAGAAACATCTATGAATGATCATTCCTCTTACCATAATATCCCATCACAATCTGGCATGCCTATCCCTCATAGATATATAAGCCAGGGACCGTATTCACTTAGGTTTTCATAAACACCAATTAAGGCAACACAGCCGCCAGGACACCCAGGTTACATGCTAACAGCATTTAACCCTACTGCCTCATATATCATAGTACAAACTCATATTGTCATGTTCCTTTTAGGTTTTCTCTCCCTGCCGTCATTAGGGATGGGCTGTGTCGGAGAATTCCTCCCGACTTCCTTAATTCTTACTTTACTCACCAGCTTCCAAACACGTTTTGAACCCAAGCACTACCCGACCGACTGTCAACTGTCTTCGCCATTTTCTAAGAAACCTATATTTAATTCAACGCAGTCACAAATACGAAGGACAAAAAAAACAAACAAAACAGCCATAACAAGAAAAGATTTAACATTATTTGGACAAAATATAAATCAGAACTACGAATCTCGGCAAGCGCCTTTGGCCATATTGATAACATGAAATTCGACAAATTCTTCGAGGGCAATTGTGACGTCACTCACATTCCCTACGGGTTGTTTTTTTTTGGATAGATTTTATGAATCCCCCCGTAAGTATTTCTGTCTTTTTATTTTTATTACTTCCTGCACATTCCTTTTTTCAAAATCGCTAAGCTGCTAATAAATACTCTGTCTTTAAATCGACAACGTCACTTTTACTTTCATTAGTACTGAAAATAGGATATTCGTTTGATAAAGCAGCCATCGCTGTTTCATTGGCAATTATTTTTTCCTCTGTCCTCATTTCTAATTGACCATTTTCTGAATTATCCGTCTCTATTCTTTCGTGAAAGGTAAAAGTTGCACTGATGCATTATTTATACTTAGACAAATATGTGAAAAAAAAACCATCGAATATATGACCAGGTAGATCAGGAAAAGGCTTTCGTAGAGTAGACAGATACAAATTAGGACCCTCTTTGAAAAGACTTCGGTATACAATACAATTGCAGAGAAAACATCACAGTCATGTACCACTCGAACCGAGTGCATAGAACAAAAGAAGGTATATTAGATATTTCACAGTCAATAAGGAGTGAGCCATGGGTTGTCTACTTCAGATGAACAACTTGATCCACAGAAGTAAAATGAACTTCTATTTGCAGATGATTCAGTGCTGTTTTACAGCGACGAGCGAGGGCAGACTGCAAGATCATATTAATGATCGAGTTTCAACATGCATCAGATACAATTGATTACAAACACAGCCAAAACCGGAATATGCAAGCTAGCAGATCGCCTGTCCCCAAGTTACGATATAAATACACAACTCAGAAACAAGTTACGAATTCAAATATCTTGGAAGCATGATCACAGAAGTGACAGATTTGACTGAGAAATCGAAATCAGATTCAAAAAGCTAGTGCACCTACAAATTCAAACTTTTCAATTTTCACGCATACGAAATATCCTAATAATATCCCTGGCCCAAAACAACATATAATAACTGCATATTCACACCATATACATCTTCGCGTTTCCATCCGTTTCAGGATATTGCGGTCAACATCAAACATTTTTCAGCTGTATGTTGATCTCCTATGCTAGATTACGCTCATCAGCACGCCACGACTTTCTGAGCGACCGGGGGGGGGCTCCATACTCTCATAAGATCACTGGCGCGTACTCGAAACCGTTTCCAATTCTCGTGCGCTCCCTCAACCACGAGAGTATTCGGGTTACGGAGAAAGCTGCTAACACACTCGCGCAGGAGCCGTCATATATATATCTTCTTCAGCGTTCAGAGCCTTGAGGTTCTTGCTGCATCATACAATTCCGTTCCTCCATTCGTCTCTCTGGTTGATCTTCTCTGCAGTCGTTGATTCCAAGTGCTTTTTAGGTCTGTATGTATATGTATATATATATATATATACATATATATTATATGATCTATATAAATATATATATATCGATATATAATATATTATCTCTTCCACCCGTCCTTTTTGGTCTTACCTCGGGGTCTACGGTCATCTTATTTCCTTATGTAAGCGATTTTGTTCCCTATTATCTTTCCATTCTTTCTTTAATGCCACGCCCTGTAGTCTATTAGCCTTTATATATATATCTATCTAAGATATATATATTTATATATATAGTATATATTATATATATATATAATATAGATATATATAGTAGATATACTGAAATTGTCTTCAGGGCTCTATATCACCGTCCTCCGGGTCAATGCACCTTGAACAGAAAAAGAACGACCCCCTGCCTCCTCGCGGTACTTGAAAAAAAGACACCACCACAATATCTCGCATCTCAACCTACTCGAAGGCAGGGTGGTTAAACAAGACAACGTTCTCCTAGAATCCATACGATACAGTGGTGAAAAAACATGTTCTTTCCACGAAAACCACTGGACCAGGGTGGTTAACCAAGATGCGACCCTCCCAGAACCACCACGATAGGGTGGTGAAGAAAAAATTGTCCTCTACTGACAACCCACTGTGGACAGGGTGGTTAAACCAGAGAGCGTGTCCTAGAATCATACGCGATAGGGTGGTGATATAAAATTTTCCTTTGCAGGAAAACCCACTCCGACAGGGGTGGGTATGTTGTAAAATTTCTCCTCTAAAACCACCCGACAAAGTAGGTGATTTATAAAATTATAAAAATTCCTCCTTACAGAACAAACTCGAAACAGGTGGTGATTTATAAAATGTCTCCTTCAAAACCATTCGAAATAGGTGGCGATTTATAAAAAATTTCCTTCAAAACCACATGAAATAGGTGGCGAGTTATAAACTTTCTCCTTCAAAACCACACGAAAGAGGTGGCGATTTATAAAAATTAAACAAATCCTCACTCCGCAACAATCCAAAGGAAAAAAACATCCTGGTATGTTGGCTCCAAACACACCACATGTAACAAAGTGGAACTCGCAACTTGCGTTTCCATTCATGACCTCAGCAGTCTCAACTGATGGTCCTCCTTTAATTCTGTGATCAGGCCTTTGATCAGTATGAGTGGTAGTTCAATGATGACTTCACCACGAAGATTTATTATAATTCTTCGTATTGTGTGCTGTTGCCTTCATTCTATTCAATCGATACTTTCCTATTATAGTTGAATATATTACTTCAAAAAAAGAAATAACTTTTCAATATCAACGTTGGTATAAATTTATTTAATTTCATTGAATGACCGAAATCAATAGGAGCAAATCTACAAGAATACAATACACTGCAACTGCACATTATTAAAAACTCCCTTAAATTGAACATCGTGCGATATGAATCAACTTAATTCTCCTGGTTTTATTAATTTAATTCTCCTGGTTTTATTAATTTGATTCTCCTGGGTTTATTAACCAGGTTGACCATATATTGTGAACAAAATGTATATCCTTTGTAGAAACCTAACTGAGCTACAGGGTGCCTTCATCCTGATGTAAACTTAACTGAAGATTGTACACGTCTTTCCCCGATCTAAACTTAGCTGAAACTTCCCTTGTCAACAAACTTGTTGTTATTGACAATTTTTCGTCATAACTCTCAAATCCACTACGTAATTACCTCTAGGTGCATGTTTTGTGTCTAAGTAATAG
>JACEFZ010020829.1:225000-227005 GCA_014155875.1 Cepaea nemoralis
TGATGTCCTGTAAAGGATATGCAACTAATTTGTAACTCTCAGTGTAGTGTTAGAATAAGTTACGCTGACAACGGCATAACAGTTAGTTCAAGCGAGTTCCGACGTTGGTTGTGCCGGAGTTGTGTCTTATAAATACTGTTAGGTTGGTTAAGGGGTGTGGGGTGTTTTTATTTGTCTTCTCTGGGGTAAGATTGGCTTGGTGTGGCTGATATCTTATAATGCTTGTATTGACTTGGTTGTCGGCGTGGTCTTAATTGAAAAAAAAATGTGGGAATCTCTGTGTTTCTCGTAGGTAATGATAGCTGAGTCATGTTTTTATTTTAATAGATGTGGGGTGGGTATCTTTTTTTCATGTATTATCGATATTGTCTAATGTTGGCTTTGTTGTTGCTGGTGGTAGTGACCGCTGATTGTCAAAGGGGTGGCGTTTGGTTTAGTGTCATAAGAAACGTAATCAATATTTACGCACTGGCTTTGAAGGGTGGCGGTTTATTTGATAAAATGCACTGTGTTAGTGTCTGTCATAAATCGATCCACGCATCGCAAGCATTCTAGGTTTCTTAGCAAAACAACAGCATTAGCATTTCTGTGACTGATTAAGTCTCTGTATTCGGCCAATGAACAAGCAGTCTAGTGTTTAGGAAGAATGCTTTATATATATATATATATATATATATTATATATATATATATATATATATATATATATATATATATATATGTGTTTGTGTGTGTGTGTGTGTGGTGTCGTGTGTGTGTGTGTGTGTGTGTGTGTGTTTCTGTGTGTATCTGTTTGTGTTTCTCTGTGTGTGTGTATCTCTGTGCACATGTATTAATTGTTTGATTGTTAAAATATATAGTAAATATTTCTAGTAATGTTATTAGTAGTAGCAATAGTAGTATTAGTGGTTTTAGACGAAGAAGCCGTAGCAGTAATAGTAATAGTAACTATAATAGTAGAAGTAGTAGTAGAAGAAGAAGAAGAAGAAGAAGAAGAAGAAGAAGAAGAAGAAGAAGAAGAAGAAGAAGAAGAAGAAGAAGAAGAAGAAGAAGAAGAAGAAGAAGAAGAGGCAGTAACAGCAGCAGTAGTAAAAGTAGTAGTAGTAGTAGCAGCAACAGCGGCGGCGGCAGCGGCGGCGGCGGTGGCGGTGGTGTGAAAGAAAAATTGTCGTTTTATAGTATGTGTGTGAAAATTGTTACTTTCACCCGAGGTTCAGTTAGCGGGTGTAGGTATTCTGCTACTCCTATAAGCAGTTATGCATATTTGTCTATGTCTGTGATTGTCTGTTTGGGGGAATCTAACAAGGTAGCTAAATATATTTTCTTAGGAAATTAATTGTTTTATTTTGTAGCGGTGGTGCTTGTTGTTTCACTAAGTATTTGTATATCTTGGATGTTGTCTCTTACATACATGCGGTTTATAAATTCGGTACTATTCCAGTATACTGTGCGTTATGTATTGTTCTAAGTTGTGGTATCTTGTGGGCTATGTAGTATAAACGTAGGTTGTGTTGTATGTTGTGCAATGTGTTGGTGAAAAGTCTGTCTTTTGTAGTTGTGAGAGGTGATGACGTCATTGCTGAAACACCCCTCTATAATTGGCTGCATCTTATTGATAGTGTCGGGAAAAAGGCTCGACGTGAGATATCGATAGCTCCCTACCTCACAGCGACAGCGTCTGGGGTGCATGACCATTAGGAGCAAACAACTATACGACAGCTGAAGTGTAAGGGGTAACTACTAAAAGGAAAAATAGCGTCGGGTATAGCGTAACATATAAGACTTATGAGATCATCCGTTGTCAGATTCCGGTTCATCATAGCCGATGAATAAGCGCTCACTAAGTCCTAAGATTGCTCACATAAACACACATATATGATAATTAGTCTCCGACACAAACAATGAAAACTGAAACAACGACAAACTGACACAGTGACAAACTCACTTAAACACTGAAAACTGACACAACCAACGAAAACTAACACGACCAATGGAAGCAAAACAAC
>JACEFZ010020830.1:0-104114 GCA_014155875.1 Cepaea nemoralis
AAAAAAACCCAAAATTTTGGGAAAAAAACTGCAAAACATTGTATCTTTGCCAAAAGATCTAACTTCAACCCGCTGCAAACAAGGTGTACAATTAAACTATATCACGACAAACAGTGACTCGTTCTATTTTGGCGTAAGGAAAATTGGCCAAACTGCAGTTTAAAAAATTGTTTCAAAATATGGCACAAGATCCAGAATGTTCAATTTCGGTAATAATTGGCTTTTGGTCTGCAAGACAAGCATATCTTTTGCTATATGGGGGGAATTATTACATGTGGACTAGATCAAAATTGGGAATGGATTACCTTTCCTCTGTCTATTATAAGCATTGATAGTAATCAGTCCCATACTGCACAATTTACGTCGAATCTTGCCGAATCTACCACATTCTCCAGTCCATTGTTTGTGTGTACTGATAATGCAGCAAGCATGACGGCAGCATTTGATCGACGGTTTGATACCGATACAGAAATGCACCGATCTGGTTGTACTGAGCACAGATTATCAACATGCATTACTGATAGCTTCGGCAGAGGTATGATTTCTGAACTAGATCAGTTCATGGATCAGCTTTCATTTTTCGAAAAATATTACAATACACGTCAAGGCAAAGGCATCACAGCTGCCAATTTCCATACCAACAAAATCTGTAACATGTGAATGGCGATCATATTACCAACATTTCAATGCCCACTAAGAAAAGATTACTCGCATTACTTTAATGAAGATGATGAAGAATTCTGAAACCACATTCCGAATATTGCTCAGATTAAAGGAATGCTGTACTTACATCAGCAATTCAAAACTTTTTTTGACAAACTAGAAATTGATGGTGCTACATCTCATTTAATTTTGCTGTTATACTTCCTCCTAGACCAGTGGTTCTCAACCTTTTTTGGCCCATGCCCCCCTTTACCATATGTTCAGAACGTCATTCCCTCCCTTTCGAATTTCGTCCCTATAAATCCCCCCACCCCCCCACCCTTACACAGTATACATAAAAATGGAAGCTAAATTTAATAACAAATACTAGAACAAGTCTAGACATCTACACAAAACGTGATTTGCGGGTCTACTTACGTTGTAAAACGAATTTCATTAGGACGAGAAGTACAGAACAAATAAAATTTAGAGGGGAAAACAATATCAAGCAACTGGTTCTTGTATTAATGCGATCTTGAAATAATCTAAACCCCCCCCCCCCCCCCCCCTCTGGAAACCCTAAAATTCCCCCCTGGGGAGGGGGGGGGGGGAGGAATTCCCACCGGTTGAGAACCACTGTCTTAGACTATCAGTTGTACAAAGTTATTGTTGACATTGACGAAGAAATTTCCAGCAGTATGGTGAAGAAATATTGTCAGAACTTTCAGAAAATTATTGAAGGAAAACTTTGGCCATATTGCAACAGGGGTAGATCAGAGGATGTTGTAAGGCTCTTTCATCAGTTAATAATTTCTGTCATTGAGTATGGTTTGGGGCTGCTGACAGTATCAAAAATCCAGCTTGAAAGGTTGGAGCGCATACAGAATGCTGCCAGGCGGTTAATACTAGGGATGCACAAAGGACACACCAATTATTTGCATGAGGCATATCCTGGCGCTACCTGCAATGGCGGATAGACATAGGGTCCTTCAGGCCAAATGGTACCTGAGAGTTGCCGCAGACAGGGATCACCCGCTGCATGCAACAATGGATATGGTTAAGGGTCATAGACTAAGACGAGGCAGGTCCTGGATGGCACAGACAGAACTTTCTATGCCAGGTGTGTGATCTAGAGACCATCAATCGTGAAAGAGAGTGGGTTGAAGTTCCGGATGACATGACGGACTGGCACAATGTAATAATAACACTGGGTCGTGAGAGCAGAGAATGGGCAGCGGGCCGCACTGAGTTTGAAGTGCAACAGCTGATCCAGAGCAACACACATCAAGGTGACATAGTCATCTACACCGATGGGTCAGTGGTGAGAAACAGACTTAGTGGCTGGGGCTTTATTGCAAAGGCTAATGGGCGAGTCTTGAAAAAGGAGACCCTGGCATATGAGACTACGACCTTCAGCATTAGAATGAAAGTGGAGACAGTAACAGCGGCATTCCGGTGGCTAGAGGAGACTACTGCAACACACGTTGTGTTCATTACGGATTCAAAGAGTATGCTTAGCAAGGTGGAGAAAGGAATGTTTCGTGTGGAATGGCTCTCGTCGCTTCAGAGGTCACAGATTGTGAGAATTGTATGGATATTTTGCCCTGGCCATGCGGGTGTACGGGGGAATGAACAGGCTGATAGGCTAGCAGGGAATGCACCTCTTGGTGGTATCTTGCCTTTGAACAAGGGGGACGTGGTCGTACGCTTGTGGGACCAGGTGGAGAAGGCAGAGGAACAGATTGAGAACCCATATGTGGAAAGAATGAGATTGCGGGGATCGGCAGGGGTTCTGGAAGAATCTCAAAACCGAGAGGGAAGACCAGGAGAACTTTTAATCAGATAGCGGTGGGAACGATTAGTTGTATGACTCTTCGCTGGCTGTTGAACGAGGGGATTGAGCAAGTATGGGAATTCCTGAGTGCAGTGATATCGGTTCTTAACTCAACTCAACTCAACTCAACAACTCAACTCAACAGCCGGCACCCACCGTCTAGTCTGAACTATTTGCGCTAGTAGACACACTTTTAACTGCTGACCTAACCGCTATCCATCTAATAGCGTGCTGTGCTAATATGCAAATATGTCCTTAAACAACATGTTATGTCTAAGATCCAATTTAATTTTTCTTATAATCTTAATGACAAACCAACAAAATACGCAAACATTAGAATAATTAAGAATAAAAATTGCTACCCCAATTTTCTTAATGTATGCTTGTGTTATATGTGATAGAGTGAAAGAGCCTGCAGATGCATAAAGAACAATTTCCGAAGTGTTAATACAGGGCTGGATTAACTGTTAAACAAGTGCACCAAGGGAACGAAGGCGCCATATACATTTTCCATTTCCGGCCATATGGTGCAAAACTACAAGTGCTGCTGAATCTACTTTCAAACGAAGGAACTCCCGCTAGAAACTAGCCCGGCTGCTAACAAAACAGTGCTAACCTTGTAGCCTTGCAAGTAAATCACGAATTAAAAGAAATGAACATTACTGTTTTACTGCGGGGTTTGATTCATTTTGAAAAAAAAAAAAAATTACGTCAGGATTTATTATTATTGATATTTTGAATTACCGGTGTCTTGGCTTAGGGGATAGTGGAACGCAGTTTCACATTCCCCGACATAGCGAGTCTAGGACTAGAGATCTGCTGTGGTCGGTTGGGAAGCGAATCGCTTTGAGTTGAAACAATGGCAAACTACTGATTCTAAAAATACCTAGTAAATTGCAAACAGCCAACAAATGCTGGGGTAAGGAATACGCAGCTAACTTTTATATTTTGAATTATAGCTATCAACATCTTTCAGGTGCGTAGGGTCCAGCAGTGATACATGAACTGTACTTGTTTCATTCCTACACAGGTGAATATTGTATTACATATACAATGAAACAATGATGGAACTATAGTGAACAAGTTATTCTTTAACCATAGCAACCAATTACATTATTACAATTTAATTTAAATATTTGTTTTCAAAAGAAAGGCCAAGACAGGTGGCTAAGAACGGCACACATTTGAAACAGGCTGTTGCTATTCTGTAAGTAGTAATGTCAGGAATAAGTAGAAAACAAAGAAGACGATATTGATTATATTTTTTGCGATCGCTCGCTTTGAACTTTAAGCGTAGTCCATACACACTATTTCCAGTATTTTTTTTCCTCATATCCTTTACAGGACATTGCAGTCAAACACCAGCATTTTTCATCTGCTATTGATGTCTTGGCAAGTTTTACTTTCAGTAGTTTGCCATTGCTTTCTGAACGACCTACTCACATACCCCCGTAATTAACCGAATCTCGCGCAGCTGTGTTTTGTATGAGAGTATACGGGATTACGAACAACGTACTTATCACCTACGCCAGGGAGACCAGCATTTCCAGTATTGCTGGACTGAATTTTGCGTGTGGATTAGCTTGCCATATTAACAGTGTCCTTCGCCATCAGGCGAACCCACTCCGCCTTCAGAGGTACTTGTAATTAATATCCCAAAGTCAAGGACGACAGGTCAACATTTTAGTCCAATTGTCCGGTGTAGGGGTTGAACCCCCTAACCTCAGCAACAGCACACCGGATGTTTCAGAACACGCTTTCTTATCCATTCGGCCATGTTGATCTGCAGATTATATTTTTAGAAGTCGTAACTATCCGTAACATACAAATACCTGGGTACAATCTTCAACTGCTCCAACATCATAAGGGAAGAAATACAAACTAGAATCAACTCTGGAAATAAGATATACTATGCACTACAACATCTACTAAAATCAAAGGCGCTATCTCGTAACACCAAAATCACAATATACAAAACACTGATCAGACCAGTTGTGCTGTATGGCTCTGAAACCTGGAGTACAACGAAAGGAGACGAAGCCTTGTTACAAACCTTTGAGAACAAAATTTTAAGACGCATCTTTGGACCCATTAGGGATACACAAAGTGGAGAGTGGAAAAGAAGAAGTAACAAAGACATTTATGATTTGTTTAAGTCCCCGCTAATCACTGGTATCATGAAGGCTAATAGACTACAATGGCTGGGGCATATAGAAAGAATGGAAGATAATAGGGAAACAAAACTCGCTTACACTCAGGAAATAAATGACCGTAGACCCCGAGGTAGACCAAGAAGGCGGTGGAGAGATAATATACATACAGACCTACAAGCACTTGGAATCAACGACTGGCAAGAGAAGGTCCACCAGAGAGACGAATGGAGACAGATTGTATTTGCAGCAAAGAACCTCAATGGCTCGGAATGCTGAAGAAGAGAAGAAGTAACTATCCGAGACCGAATAAGAAATGATGTTATCAGATAGACAGTGAGATCAACACTTTGTGCCATATATATTGAAAGACAGAAGATCAAATGATTTGGCCATCTCGTTAGAATCTAACACCATCAACTACTAGGACTGGCTCTATATCAAAGAAGATCTGCTTCGACAGCAAGAGGACGCCCGAGAAGAAAATGGAATAACGGCATCAAAGAGGTTGTGCTAGCACACGGAATGACACTACACAGTGTCACCTATTGGGTAATGGAGAGCCAATTATTCCTCCCCACGACGCTTGACAGCAAAAGTGGAAGATGATGATGATGTCTCATGCGAGATGTTAATGATATTTAATCTCGATCCATTATTATCATTGTCAATTATCCTGCAAGGAGTGAGTCTTGGAGCGGTGTCTCCAATGTTGTTTCAATAACTCTTTGAACTTATCGCATTTGTAAACGGATATGGGAATGCTGCAGACATTGGCGGATTTCAGTTGACTTAGACATGTTTGTGAATTTGGAGTCTGCCCTGACCAGGAAAAAGGCTGGATCATCAATCATTGCTGATGGTCATCGCAAAAAAGACTCCAGTTTATGGTTTGATACTTTCCGATCTGATTGATGCCAAGATGTCGAAAGACGGAATCAGCTTGAATTTCTTTGATTCATGGGTTTTCTAACGATATTTCCTATCCACCTGACTCTAGCTTGTGTGTTTGTTTTTTAAATAAAAAAGATCATCGAGCCACATATAGTTTCTACTGTTATTAATAAATTAAAAATAAATTAATGTATAATTTTCTCACTTTTATAAGTGTTTTTAGTGATATTCACATAATCTTCATGTATGTACACATATACACACACACGCACGCACACACGCACTCAAGCACGCACGCACACGCATGCAATCACGCACACATACACATATATCATTTAAACCGTTTACTTTGTTTCTTCCTTTTCTGTTTTTTTTTTTTCCTTCTTAATTCAGCGCCCCCCCCCCTTTCCCCCCAAAGAATTGCCTTTCTTACATTAGCTTCAGTATATAATTAATTACATCGTTGATACGAGTGCTCTCTGCTGTAACTGAAGACGACAGTCTTGTCAACACGACTTTCTTCAGCATCTGCCAACACTGATCCTTTATGATTATTCGACCTCTTTATTAGCCCCACGCGTTCCCCGTGTTTTTTTTTTTAAAATGAACATTTCTCTGGCAGCAAATGAGTGTTGTGATTAAAGAAGACACTAATTTAAAACCTCTTTTACCTTAAAAAAAAAGAATGTCTGAGTAGAATTTTTAACCCATTTCATGTGAAGAAAATGAGTATATTTACTTCCTATATGATAATACAGATTATAATTTGTTTTTAAACATGAAATGAGGCAAACTGCAGTCAGTCTCTGTAAAAAATTAATAAATAGATGAACTAAAAGAAGAAAAAAAGATATGAAGGTTTAGGTTGCAAGAGCACAATGACACATGACAGAAGGGACATCGCATTACCGGAAAACGAGAACAAGCAGTGGCGGTCTGGCCAGGGTGTCGTCTGGTCCGATAGCAAGAGGCCCCTGTGAGCCCCTGATGACGTGGACCCTGTGAGCCCCTGATGACGTGGGGGTGGGGGGGGGGGGTGGGGGGGTGGGGTGGGGGGAGGGAATTAAGATTATTTCAAGATCGCGTTAATGCAAGAACCGATTACTTGATATTGTTTTTCCCTCCATACTTTACGAATCCGTAATTCTCACCCTTCTGAAATTCGTTTTATAACGTAAGTAGACCCGTAAATCACGTTTTATGTAGACATCTAGACTTGTTCTAGTATGTGTTATTAAAGTCAGTTTCCATTCTTACGTGTACTGGTGACGTTCTGAATATATGATGTAGGGGTGCATGGGTAAAAAAAGGTTGAGAACCACTGCATTAGACAAAATGTTAAACATGTTAATGACACTTAGTACAGGAAACCAATAATATGAGACCCAGTCAGCCACTAAAGACAAGTAGCATTTGTATGAATGTCCGCATGTTTTTGGTTGCTGAAGAAGATTGTGCGACCACATTGTGTATTCTTATGTATTTGATTGTGTTATTTTGGCGCTGACCTGTTCCGCTTCCTGAGTTTGTTTATTTATTCATTACAATTACTTTAGTAAAGTATGTTTATATGTGCAGGAAGCAATGATCATACAATGAGTTGCTATATGTAGAACTAACAAAGCATCAAGTGTCAGGGCGTAGTCAATGCTCGTGATAGTATAATGAAGTGCTATGTATAGCATGAGCAAAGAACATTAATGCTTAGGTCATCCCCGTTTTTCATCGATTGATGAACTGTTGTGTATAGAACAAGCAAAGAGCATCACGGGTTAAATAGTGGTCAATGTTCATCACATACTGAGTTGCTTTATAGTGAACACGCAAAGTCCATTAGGGGTTGTGGTTATGGTTCATGGCTTGATGACTTGTTTGGTACAAAATGAGACAATGTTTATGTTTTATTATATCTCGACTTTTTTCATAAATAAATATCATGTCATGAGTTTTCAAAACACTAGTAAATTTGTGGAAGTCCGAGGAAATTAAAAACTGAGCATTAAACTTACAATGTTTAACTCCAATGTTAAATGGATACTGCTGTATGGGTCAGAAACATGGGGAGCCACCGAAAGAATTACTGATAAACTACAAACATTCACAAGTTTGTGCCTATGCAGAATAGTGGGACTAAAATGGTATTACAAGATCACAAATGTAGAGCTCATGGACGAATTAAACCAATTTCAGTCAATCAAGATTTGAGGAAAATACATGTCCGCTGGATAGGTCACACACTTAGAAAACCCGAGTACAATATAACAAGACACTCTCTTTTCTGAAACCCACAAGGCAAAAGAAATAGCGGGAGACCTTAAAAGCACACAGAGAAGAAATTCACAGACAGAGCTGAATACTGTTGGGACGACAAGGAGGGAACTACAGGAGACAGCACACGATACGACGGTTTGGCCTCGGCTGGTTGAAGGTCTATGACCCAATGGGGGATGACGAGCAGAAGAAGATATCATGTCATTATAAATGAATACAGATGATCCGTTTGATATTTCCTTCAATTGTCGGACACTGATCTATTTTAATAGTCCGAAACCTTAAAAATAACTCGCTAAAAACAGACTTGTGTCTTAAACTTGATAATAGGGAAACGTTTCAAATTCACATTTGAGAGTGTTATGAAAGACGCCGTGAACAATTCTAGATAACAATTAGTCTCGGCTGCCATGTCTGTCAAAACGTTCGTTTTCAGCGCCTTTATCGACTAAATCAGTAGAACTAATCTGTAATCTCTCTTTTTACCCCGCACATCAAACATGATTAATTTTCTCCCAGTATTCGGATGACTACTCCATCTTTAGAATGTTGGAAAGTCGGATCGCGCGGACTTTCTGGACAAATTCCCCATCCTTGGTATTGATTATCGATTACTGATATCCAATATCCGAGCACTTCGTGTAGTCCCATTGGGGATCTGTCTCCTTCAGCAGATGTTGCATTTTGATAGATGAGAATCATATAAGTGACACTTTGATTACATTTGATAGATGTGAATCATATAAGTGACACACTGATTACATTTGATAGATGTGAATCATATAAGTGACACTCTGATTACATTTGATAGATGTTAATCATGTAAGTGACACTCTGATTACATTTGATAGATGTGAATCATGTAAGTGACACTCTGATTACATTTGATAGATGAGAATCATATAAGTGACACTCTGATTACATTTGATAGATGTGAATCATATAAGTGACACTCTGATTACATTTGATAGATGTGAATCATATAAGTGACACTCTGATTACATTTGATAGATGTGAATCATATAAGTGACACTCTGATTACATTTGATAGATGTGAATCATATAAGTGACACTCTGATTACATTTGATAGATGCGAATCATGTAAGTGACACTCTGATTACATTTGATAGATGTGAATCATGTAAGTGACACTCTGATTACATTTGATAGATGTGAATCATGTAAGTGACACTCTGATTACATTTGATAGATGTGAATCATGTAAGTGACACTCTGATTACATTTGATAGATGTGAATCATGTAAGTGACACTCTGATTACATTTGATGGATGTGAATCATGTAAGTGACACTCTGATTACATTTGATAGATGAGAATCATATAAGTGACACTCTGATTACATTTGATAGATGTGAATCATATAAGTGACACTCTGATTACATTTGATAGATGTGAATCATATAAGTGACACTCTGATTACATTGATAGATTGTGAATCATAATAAGTGACACTCTGATTACATTTGATAGATGTGAATCATGTAAGTGACACTCTGATTACAAAAAAACCCCCGAAGGTGAAAAAAAAAAAAAAAAATTTCCAAAAAAAAAATTTTTTTTTTTTTAAAAAAAAACCGGAATTTTAACCCAAAAAGGGGTTTCCCCAAAAAATTTTTTTTGGGGGGGGAATTTTAAAAAAAAAAAAAAATTAAAAAAGGGAAATTTTTTAAAAATTAAAGGGGGAAAAAAAACTTTAAAAAAAAAAAAAAAGGAACCCAAAAATTTTTTTAAAATGGAAAAGGGAAAAAAAAAAATTTTTAAAAAGAAAATTAAAACCCCCCCTTTTTTTTAAAAAAAAAATTTTAAAAATTTTTTTTTTTATAATGGAAAAAACCCCCAAAAAAAAAGGGGGCCCCCCCCTTTTTTTTTTAAAAAAAAAAAGGGGAACCCTTGGGCCCCAAAAAAAGGGAAAAAAAAAAAAAAAAAAATTTTGGGGAAAAAAACAAAAAATTTTTAAAAAAAAAATTTTGGGGGAAAAAATTTAAATGGAAAATTTAACCCCAAAAAAAAATTTTTAAAAAAGAAAAAAAATTTTTTTTTCCCCCAAAAGGCCCCTTTTAAAAAAAGGGGAAAAAAAAAACCCCCCTTTTTTTAAAATTTTTTTGGGAAAAAAGGGGGGGGAAAAAAAAATTTTTTTAAAAAAAAAAAAAAATTTTTTTTTTAAAAAAAAAAAAACCCCAAAAAAAAATTTTTATTAAAACCCCTTGGGAAATTTTAAAAAACCCCTTTTGGGGGTTTTTTTAAAAAAAAAAAGGGGTAAATTTAAAATTTTTTTAAAAAAAAAAAAAAAATTTTTTTTTTTTAAAAAAAATTTTTTTAAAAAATTTTTTTAAAAAAGGCCCCCTTTTAAATTTGGGAAAGGGTTTTAAGGGGGGTTTTTTTTTAAAGGGGAAAAATTTTTTCCCTTTTAATTTTAAAAATTTTGGGGGGGGGCCCATTTTTTGGGTTTTTTCCCCCCTTTTTTTTAATGGGTTTAAAGGGGTTAAAACAAAGGAAAAAAAATTTTAAAAAACCCCCGGGGTTTTTGGGGAAAAAAAACCCTTTTTTTTAAGGGAAAACCCTTTTTTAAAAAAAGGGAAAAAAAAAAACCCAAAAAAAAAAAGGAAACCAAAAGGGGAAAAAAATTTTTTTTTTTTTTTTTAATTTTAAAAAAAAAAAAAAACCTTTTAATTTTTTTTTTCCCGGGAAAAATTTGGTTTTTTAAAAAAACCCCTTTTTTTTTTTTTTCCTTTAAAATTTTTTTTAAAAAAAAATTTTTTTTTTTTTCCCTTTTTTCCCTTTTTTTTTTTAAAAAAAAAACCCCGGAAAGGGAAAATTTTTTTTTTGGGGTTTTAAATTTTTAAAAAATTTTTGTGGGCTTCATAAAAGGTGGAAAAGTGTCCTAGTGGCACGAAATGGAATATTGTTTGGGATAGCAAATCCATTACGTGGAAAGTCCAATCAAAAGCCCATTGTGTGGGCTTCATAAAAGGTGGAAAAGTGTCCTAGTGGCATGAAATGGAATATTGCTTGGATAGCAAATCCATTACGTGGAAAGTCCGAATCGAAAGCTCACTGTGTGGATGTCATCTGCAGACTGCATACTTCTGGTTTCCGGAAGAACAGCCTATGGTGAACGGAAGGCCCAATATACGGAAGTGAGGCTAAGCAGCCATGTGCAGGACGTGACGATTCCTTGGGTGAGCCCAGTACCAGAGCGCTATGTATCGGCTCTGCAAGTATGGAAGCCTCCTTGGATGGCGGGGAATGCCCATGGTCTGCCCCTGCCTTCCCTTGAGGGCTGACCAGGATCTTTGGCTGTTCTATATGGACCAGCTGGGATGGGGGATAACACCACAACAGTGAGAGTCAAACGTCCTAAGAAACCCCCGGGAAGGTTAACCCGGTCAACAAATGCCCGCAGAAGTCGGATGTGTCGGCCTAACGGCGCAAGAACGCAGCTCTGCTGTAAACAGGCACAACGCAATCACATCCGAAAAGAAACTCCGGATGAACGAAGAAGAAGAAAAGAAAGGCCAAGACAGGTGGCTAAGAACGGCACACATTTGAAACAGGCTGTTGCTATTCTGTAAGTAGTAATGTCGTCAGGAATAAGTAGAAAACAAAGAAGACGATATTGATTATATTTTTTGCGATCGCTCGCTTTGAACTTTAAGCGTAGTCCATACACACTATTTCCAGTATTTTTTTTCCTCATATCCTTTACAGGACATTGCAGTCAAACACCAGCATTTTTCATCTGCTATTGATGTCTTGGCAAGTTTTACTTTCAGTAGTTTGCCATTGCTTTCTGAACGACCTACTCACATACCCCCGTAATTAACCGAATCTCGCGCAGCTGTGTTTTTTATGAGAGTATACGGGATTACGAACAACGTACTTATCACCTACGCCAGGGAGACCAGCATTTCCAGTATTGCTGGACTGAATTTTGCGTGTGGATTAGCTTGCCATATTAACAGTGTCCTTCGCCATCAGGCGAACCCACTCCGACTTCAGAGGTACTTGTAACTAATATCCCAAAGTCAAGGACGACAGGTCAACATTTTAGTCCAATTGTCCGGTGTAGGGGTTGAACCCCCTAACCTCAGCAACAGCACACCGGATGTTTCAGAACACGCTTTCTTATCCATTCGGCCATGTTGATCTGCAGATTATATTTTTAGAAGTCGTAACTATCCGAGACCGAATAAGAAATGATGTTATCAGATAGACAGTGAGATCAACACTTTGTGCCATATATATTGAAAGACAGAAGATCAAATGATTTGGCCATCTCATTAGAATCTAACACCATCAACTACTAGGACTGGCTCTATATCAAAGAAGATCTGCTTCGACAGCAAGAGGACGCCCGAGAAGAAAATGGAATAACGGCATCAAAGAGGTTGTGCTAGCACACGGAATGACACTACACAGTGTCACCTATTGGGTAATGGAGAGCAAATTATTCCTCCCCACGACGCTTGACAGCAAAAGTGGAAGATGATGATGATGTCTCATGCGAGATGTTAATGATATTTAATCTCGATCCATTATTATCATTGTCAATTATCCTGCAAGGAGTGAGTCTTGGAGCGGTGTCTCCAATGTTGTTTCAATAACTCTTTGAACTTATCGCACCTGGGGATACGGTTTGATCGAAGCCTTGCTTATAATGTGCACACAGACCAGGTGATAACAAAGGCCAAGCGGGGCTTGGCAGCGATGCGGGTGATGGCGGCAGCAAACTGTGAGCAGCGCCATCTATGTCTTCTGTACGAGGGGCTGGTCATGTCTGTTTTGGAGTATGCAATGGCAATCCTGACTCTCAGCCATAAGCAGATAGAAAGGATGGAAAGGATACAGAATGAAGCTATGCGCATTATTCTTGGATGTACAAGAGATACAGCATGCAGGGCAATGCGCTACCTTCTTGATTTTCCAACCATTGAAGAGAGAATGCAAGTTTGCAGGGCACGCGCCTACCTCAGAATTAACGCAAACACACAGCATCCACTGCATAGTGAAATTAGGAAGGTGAAGGGCAGCAGGTTAAAAAGAGGACGGTCGTGGATGGGTCAAGCCGAAGACATTCTTCAACAGGTGTGTTCACTTGAGGACTTAGAACCTGGCGAGGAGTGGGTGCAAGTGCCAACAGACTTCTGCACATCCTTTTCAATTTGCATCCAACTAGATAGAAAATGCAGACAAGAAAATCCGGCTGCTGAGGAGGCTGAAGTACAAGCGTTGATTTTCGAGAATTCGCTAGACAGTGACGCGGTCATCTACACAGATGGGTCGGTCGTCCGACATGTGAGAAGCTCATGGGCCTTTACAGCTCGGGCCGGAGGGAGAATTGTGAAGGAGGACTCTGGTGCTTTCACTGAAACCACAAGTAGCCTGACCATGGAAGTCATGGCAGTAAGTAAAGCAATAACATGGCTCGAGACACAGACATTCACTAGGGCTTGTTTCCTTAGCGACTCAATGAACATGATCTAGAGGATAGAGGAGGGGTCGATCCGAAGAGAATGGTTGCTGCCTCTGGAGCGGTCTCGGCTGGCAAAGATTAGTTTCATCTTCGTGCCAGGTCATGCGGGAGTACAAGGAAATGAGCGGGCTGACAAGCTCGCAGGTGAGGCTACTGTGGAGGGCGGACGCGCCATGGACCAGGCTGACATTCTGAATGCTCTACGAGAAGTGAGACTTTTGCAAGAACCAAGTGATGACTGTGAATCTACAACAATGGCCAGACTGCGAGAGCAGCAAATTAAAAGAGGGGTGGCCAAACAAGAACACTACGCAGGAAGCCAAAGAAGATTGATAAACCAACACAGAACTGGCGTCGTTAGCCGCTACACGCTGCGGGATTTGCTGAGGAGGGGATCCGAGCACTTATGGACTGAATGGTCCGATGTGCAACGAGGATGATCTGTCGACTAACTAACTAACTAACTTTGAACTTATAGCATTTGTAAACGGATATGGGAATGCTGCAGACATTGGCGGATTTCAGTTGACTTAGACATGTTTGTGAATTTGGAGTCTGCCCTGACCAGGAAAAAGGCTGGATCATCAATCATTGCTGATGGTCATCGCAAAAAAGACTCCAGTTTATGGTTTGATACTTTCCGATCTGATTGATGCCAAGATGTCGAAAGACGGAATCAGCTTGAATTTATTTGATTCATGGGTTTTCTAACGATATTTCCTATCCACCTGACTCTAGCTTGTGTGTTTGTTTTTTAAATAAAAAAGATCATCCAGCCACATATAGTTTCTACTGTTATTAATAAATTAAAAATAAATTAATGTATAATTTTCACACTTTTATAAGTGTTTTTAGTGATATTCACATAACCTTCATGTATGTACACATATACACACACACGCACGCACACACGCACTCAAGCACGCACGCACACGCATGCAATCACGCACACATATACATATATCATTTAAACCGTTTACTTTGTTTCTTCCTTTTCTGTTTTTTTCCCCTTCTTAATTCAGCGCCCCCCCTTTCCCCTCAAAGAATTGCCTTTCTTACATTAGCTTCAGTATATAATTTATTACATCGTTGATACGAGTGCTCTCTGCTGTAACTGAAGACGACAGTCTTGTCAAGACGTCTGTCTTCAGCATCTGCCAACACTGATCCTTTATGATTATTCGACCTCTTTATTAGCCCCACGCGTTCCCCGTGTTTTTTTTTTAAATGAACATTTCTCTGGCAGCAAATGAGTGTTGTGATTAAAGAAGACACTAATTTAAAACCTCTTTTACCTTAAAAAAAAAGAATGTCTGAGTAGAATTTTTAACCCATTTCATGTGAAGAAAATGAGTATATTTACTTTCTATATGATAATACAGATTATAATTTGTTTTTAAACATGAAATGAGGCAAACTGCAGTCAAACTGTAAAAAATTAATAAATAGATGAACTAAAAGAAAAAAAAAAGATATGAAGGTTAAGGTTGCAAGAGCACAATGACACATGACAGAAGGGACATAGCATTACCGGAAAACGAGAACAAGCAGTGGCGGTCTGGCCAGGGTGTCGTCTGGCCCGATAGCAAGAGGCCCCTGTGAGCCCCTGATGACGTGGACCTTGTGAGCCCCTGATGACGTGGGGGGGGGGGGGAATTAAGATTATTTCAAGATCGCGTTAATACAAGAACCGATTACTTGATATTGTTTTTCCCTCCATACTTTACGAATCTGTACTTCTCACCCTTCTGAAATTCGTTTTATAACGTAAGTAGACCCGCAAATCACGTTTTATGTAGACATCTAGACTTGTTCTAGTATGTGTTATTAAAGTTAGTTTCCATTCGTACGTGTACTGTGTAGGGGCAGGTGGGGTGGGGGTGGAGTTAGGGAGGCGATACAAAAGGGGGGGGGGAGGTGACGTTCTGAATATATGATGTAGGGGTGCATGGGTCAAAAAAGGTTGAGAACCACTGCATTAGACAAAATGTTAAACATGTTAATGACACTTAGTACAGGAAACCAATAATATGAGACCAAGTCAGCCACTAAAGACAAGTAGCATTTGTATGAATGTCCGCATGTTTTTGGTTGCTGATGAAGGTTGTGCGGCCACATTGTGTATTCTTATGTATTTGATTGTGTTATTTTGGCGCTGACCTGTTCCGCTTCCTGAGTTTGTTTATTTATTCATTACAATTACTTTAGTAAAGTATGTTTATATGTGCAGGAAGCAATGATCATACAATGAGTTGCTATATGTAGAACTAACAATATGTTTATATGTGCAGGAAGCAATGATCATACAATGAGTTGCTATATGTAGAACTAACAAAGCATCAAGTGTCAGGGCGTAGTCAATGCTCGTGATAGTATAATGAAGTGCTATGTATAGCATGAGCAAAAAAAAGAACATTAAAATGGGGGGGGAAAAAAAAAAAAAAGGGGGGAAAAACCCCCCAAAAAGGGGGGGGGTTTTTTTTTTGAAAAGGGGGGGGTTTTTTTAAAGGGGGAAAAAAAATTTTTTTTTTTTAAAAAAAAAAAACCCCCTTTTTTTTTAAATTGGTTTTTTTGGGGCCCCAAAAAATTTTTTTAAAAAAAATTTTTTTTGGGTTTTTTTAAAAATTTTTCCCTTTGGGGGGGGGGGGTGGGGGGAAATTTGGGGGAAAAAAAGGGGGGGGGGAAAAAAAAAAAATTTTTTGGGAAAAAATTTAAAACCCTTTTTTAAAAAAAAATTTAAAAAAAAAAAATTTAAAAAAAATTTGAAAATTTTTCCCCAAAAAAAAAATTTTTTTTTTTGGGTTTTTTTTAAAAGGGGGGGGTTTTTTTTGAAAATTTTTTTTTTTTTTTGGGGTTTTTTTTTTTTTAAATTTTTTTAAAAAATTTTTTTAAAATTTTTTAATTTTAAAAAATCATTAAAAAATTTTTAAAAAAAAATTTTTTTTTGGGGGCCCTTTATTAAAAATTTTTTTTTTGGAAAAAACCCTTTTTTTTGGGGGGGAATTTTTAAAATTTAAATTTTTTTTTGACAAAAAAAATTTTTTTTTTAATTTTTAAAAATTTTTTAAAAAAAAAAAATTTTTTTAATTTTTTTTTTGAATTTTTAAGGAAAAAAATTTTGGGTTTTTTATGGTTAATTTTATTATTTTGGGAAAAAAAAAATGTTTTTTTTAAATTTTTTTAAAATTAAAAAAAAACCCTTTTTTTAAAAAAGGGAAAAAATTTTTAAACCCAAAAATTTAAAAAAATTAAAAAAAATTTTTTTTCCCTTTAAAAAGGGTAATTTTAAAAAAAAAGGGGGGGGAAAAAAAAAAAATAAATTTTTTAAAAAAAAAATTTTTGGGGAATTTAAAAATTTTAAAAAATTAAAAAAATTAAACCTTTTTTTTTAAAAAAATTTGAAAAATAATGCCCGGGGTTTTTTTAAAAAAAAAAAGGGAAAAAAAAAAAACCCCTTTTTTTGGAAACCCCCAAAAAAAAATTTTTTAAAAAAAAAAGGAAAAAAAAAAAAATTTTAAAAAAAGGGGGGAAAAAAAAAAAAAGGGGGCCCTTTTTTTTTAACCCCCTTGGGGGGGGGCCCCTTTTTTTTTTTAAAAAAAGGGAACCTTTTTAAATTTTTTTTTGGGGAATTTTTATTTTTAAAAAAAAATAAAAAACCCCATTTTTTAAAATTAAAAATTTTTAAATTTTTTTGAAGGTTTTAAAAAAACCTTTTTTAAAAAAAATTTTTTTTTTTTTTTAAGGTTTTTTAAAAAAAAATTTTTTTTTTTTTTAACCCGAATAAACCTTTTTTTTTTTTTTAAAA
Organism: Cepaea nemoralis; assembly: GCA_014155875.1. Lineage (NCBI taxonomy): Eukaryota > Metazoa > Mollusca > Gastropoda > Stylommatophora > Helicidae > Cepaea > Cepaea nemoralis. The sequence goes on from JACEFZ010020830.1 coordinate 17,092, forward strand.
ATCCCCCTTTTTTTAAATTTGGGGGGAGATGTTTGAATATCATATAAGTGACACTCTGATTACATTTGATAGATGTGAATCATGTAAGTGACACTCTGATTACATTTGATAGATGTGAATCATATAAGTGACACTCTGATTACATTTGATAGATGTGAATCATATAAGTGACACTCTGATTACATTTGATAGATGTTAATCATGTAAGTGACACTCTGATTACATTTGATAGATGTGAATCATAGTAAGTGACACTCTGATTACATTTGATAGATGTGAATCATGTAAGTGACACTCTGATTACATTTGATAGATGTGAATCATGTAAGTGACACTCTGATTACATTTGATAGATGTGAAATCATATAAGTGACACTCTGATTACATTTGATAGATGTTAATCATGTAAGTGACACTCTGATTACATTTGATAGATGTGAATCATATAAGTGACACTCTGATTACATTTGATAGATGTGAATCATGTAAGTGACACTCTGATTACATTTGATAGATGTGAATCATATAAGTGACACTCTGATTACATTTGATAGATGTGAATCATATAAGTGACACTCTGATTACATTTGATAGATGTGAATCATAGTAAGTGACACTCTGATTACATTTGATAGATGTGAATCATAGTAAGTGACACTTTGATTACATTTGATAGATGTGAATCATGTAAGTGACACTCTGATTACATTTGATAGATGAGAATCATAGTAAGTGACACTCTGATTACATTTGATAGATGTGAATCATAGTAAGTAACACTCTGATTACATTTGATAGATGTGAATCATGTAAGTGACACTCTGATTACATTTGATAGATGTGAATCATATAAGTGACACTCTGATTACATTTGATAGATGTGAATCATGTAAGTGACACTCTGATTACATTTGATAGATGTGAATCATGTAAGTGACACTCTGATTACATTTGATAGATGTGAATCATGTAAGTGACACTCTGATTACATTTGATAGATGTGAATCATGTAAGTGACACTCTGATTACATTTGATAGATGTGAATCATATAAGTGACACTCTGATTACATTTGATAGATGTGAATCATGTAAGTGACACTTGATTACATTTGATAGATGTGAATCATGTAAGTGACACTCTGATTACATTTGATAGATGTGAATCATGTAAGTGACACTCTGATTACATTTGATAGATGTGAATCATGTAAGTGACACTCTGATTACATTTGATAGATGCTAATCATGTAAGTGACACACTGATTACATTTGATAGAATGTGAATCATGTAAGTCTGAGATACGTATAGATAGGTATTCAGTCTCAATACCTAAGAGATCCGCTGGATGCTTATTATTATGTTTTCTTTTTTTCTTTTCTTGAGTTGAACTCAAGCGGAGTCCATTCACGTGCTACTACTTCTAGTGCATTGCAATGACTTTTGTGTGTGGATTAGCTTTCTTTATTACCAGTGTCACTCGCTAGCTGGTGAACTCAATTCAACTTCAGAGGTCCATGCAATTTACGTCGCTAAGTCATGGACGAGAACTCAGCATTTTAGTCCAATTGGCCGATGTAGGGGTATACCCGCTACTTCCGTATCAGCAAACCGGATGTTTGAGAACAAGCGCTCTTATTCATTCGGCCATTCTGACCCCTGGGCATGTATTATCATATTAATTGTTCGTGGAGAAACAAATTCCCACACCTTTACCTAAAACACACTCGGTTCTGCTGAGCATGAGGAGGGTAAAGTGAGGCTGGGATGGGCACGGTGAGTCTGAGATGGGTACGGTGAGCCTGAGAGCCTAAGACGGCACGGTAAAGCCTGAGGAGGGCAAGGTGAGCCTGAGATGGGCATGCTGAGCTCTCAGCCACGACTCCATTTCATTCTAAACGACACAGGAAATAATGAATAATGATGAGAGAAACTGAATGAAAAGACTTTCTCCCACACAAGAAATAATGAATAATGATGAGAGCAACTGAATGGAAAGAATTTCTCCCAGATGTAAATCCCCGTCACACAGCAGACCCACACGCTACACTTAGTGAATTGGAAGGACAGTTGTTAATCGAAAAGGCTGCTGGCTGCTTCAGAGTTCCGTGTTTTTGCTGACTTTGAAAACACCATTTATCTTTGTTAGTGTCGGTCTGGACACTTTCTCAATGGATGGGAATACAAATCTTCCTTTACCGTCTGGTAAAAGGCAATTTGAATTTGAAATCGTATTCGACAGTTCTGGTGTGCTAACAATATGCATGCCGCTTTATAGCGCATTCTCTGGAGACGGAAGTCAAATAACAAGGGTCCCTCTTCCACGCTTTGATGTGTATTGGGTATATGGTGCTCTCCAGACAGATGTGTAGACCAATCGGCACTCGACGGAGGATGTGGTCAATATCATGCCTGGCTTCTTTACTTCCAAGAGCAATTACCGGTACCGATTTTAGGCTAAGAGCATAGGTCAAATTAAAAAAAAAGTCCACATGGAAATGGATTCGAATGAATTACACAGGATATGCGGGCGGGCGGGAAAGCACATTTGCCAGTGCACAAAGACCACTTCCCTCTAGCAAGTATATATACACATACATACAATGCAGTAGTATCAGATACATCACAGAATTGAAATAACAGATATATAATAGATCCAGCAGTATCAACACAATGACAGAGCAGACTTTGTTAATTCAATTCATTCGAATTTAATTGCCATTAAAACAAATCACATTAGCGTAGCCGGGAAGGTAACCCGGCCAACAAATACCTGAAGAAGTTCGGATGTGTCGGCCGAAAGATGCAAATAATGTAGCTCTGCTGTAAACAGACACAGCGCAATTACGCCCAAAACAACATTTTGGACGAACGCAGAAGAAGAATAAGAAGAAGATTAGAGTAATTGCTGTTGGGGCATAAATGGGACCAAATCACACTGGTAGTAGATGGAACAGTATAGGGTAGCAGCACAACTGTACGTTTCTCCAACTATATATACTGTTGGTATAATCTATATGATGGTTTAAGCTTCTCCTTTAGTTCGCTGGAAATAACTTTTCTATATCTTCAACGTTGTCTTTTGTATCAACCTCAATGTGTTTTGTTTACTTCACGTAGAGCCCAGTAAACATTTGCTTCCACTGTTGTTTCTCTAGGCCAGACAATTTGCCTGGATATGATGTCGCAATTGGTGCAGTCTTAGAGTCTGTGATCTGCTGTCTGGAACGCCAATGGACATGTGGGTGTCTGCATGGCTAAGTGGTCCAGAAACGTGTCTTGCACTCTCAAGCCTTGGGGTCGTTTCCGTTCAGACCATAAGTGTAATTGTTCCAGTTAAACCTGAAAAGGGGGAGGAAGGAGAAGGATGTTTCATCTACGGAGTTCATTTTGTTGTAGTTGCGATGCTATCGGCAATCGGCCTGCTGTTCTGCGGAGAGAATCAGAGCCAGATGAGGTACACTTGGGGCAATGAAACCGATCCTACAGCCACGTAAACAATGTAAACATATGTAGCCGCGAAGTCGACCGTATCCCGCCTTGAGCAGCAGAATAATACTTTGTTTTAGTCCATGATATGGTCATCGCCTTGTGCTGGGGTTGGTGGAGCGCGGATTGCTTCAGTAACATGGGCTCCATGATGATTAAGCTGACTGCGACGTCCTGTAAACGATATGCAACTAACTTTAATTTGCATATTATGTTGCTGTCACTTTGCTTTAATCAATAATGCATCTTGTGTGCTAGTTTACCCAACACAATGTCTGCACTGTGCCTTAAAATGTCAGAGAGTCGGATGATTAGATACTTAAATATCATTCTTGTTTCCCGTCCTACTTTCCGTACCGCTCTGATTGTCTTCTACAGATCCCGTGTTAAAGTAAACTTGCTCTTTGTCTGTTTTTTTTTTTGTTTTTTTTTATTTTAAAAATTGGTTTGGTTTTCTTTTTCGTTGATAAAGACTTCACTGGAAACTTTGGACTGCATTTGCACGTGTTTTTCCTTGTCTTCGAGCATCTTTGTCATGTTTTGTGTTAATTTGGCCTCGTTGTAATGTAGAATGGTCCAAATTGAATGCTTGTTGCGTGCAGCGAAGGGGATGAAACCATGGTCATATCTGTGTAATCCTGACTTTCTACGGTTCACACTCTACGGTCAACTCCAATATGTAGCTTCCTGTGTTGTTATTTGGCACGCTTCCACCATTCTCCATTAAATGGCTGGCCTATCATTTCATTACCATCCACTATTCCATTTTATGGATTTGGCTGCGTGACTTTTATATCTGTTGTAATCCGGAATGCTTTGTCACTTTTTCACTTGGCCTCCGTGAATGTGTTTTCTCCCAGTGTAATTCCTTATCTGTCGCGTCGTTATGTACACTGTAAAGGTAGACAAAAAAAAAAACAACAACACACACAATGGAAATAATGAAGGCACTGAGACATGTTCCCATACCAGCTCGCTATGTGCCCGTCACCTTGTAAGGTTCTAATATACTTAATGTCAGACGTTTATGTTGAAACAAACGGGTCATCTGCAATGTGAACTTGTTTTCTTGTTTCATTGTGACTTGTTTCCGGTCGTTCGCGCTGAACTCAAGCACGGCCTATGCATGTGCTACTCATTCTAATGCACTTGAATGATATTTTGCATGTAGATTAGCTTTCCTAATTACCCGTGTCCCTCGCCATCAAGCGAACCCACTCCGACTTCAGATGTACATGTAATTTACGTTCCCAAGTCAAGGACGAGAAGCCAACATTTTAGTCCAACTGAACGGTGTAGGGGTTGAACCCGCTTGCTACTTTTTCCCTTGTTATATAATACAGGACAGGAGAAGTTACTCTCACAGCCCACACTTAGTCTCCCAAACCACACTTAGTCACCCAGACCACATTTAGTCTCACACACAACACTTAGTCTCACAGACCACACTTAGTCTCACAGACAACACTTAGTCTCCCAGACTACACTTAGTCTCACAGACCAAACTTAGTCTCAAAAACCACACTTAGTCCCACAGACCACACAAAGTCTCACAGACCACACTTAGTTTCCCAGACCACATTTAGTCTCAAAGACCACACTTAGTCTCACAGACCACACAAAGTCTCACAGACCACACTTAGTTTCCTAGACCACACTTAGTCTCACAGACCACACCTAGTCTCACAGACCACACTTAGTCTCACAGACCACACAAAGTCTCACAGACCACACTTAGTCTCACATACCATACTTAGTATCCCAGACTACACTTAGTCTCCCAGACCACACTTAGTCTCCCAAACCACACTAAGTCTACCAGACCACACTTAATCTCCCAGACCACACTTAGTCTCACAGACCACACTTAGTCTCTCAAATCACACTCATTCTCCCAGACCACACTTAGTCTCTCAGACCACACTTAGTCTCACAGACCACACTTAGTCTCTCAGACCACACTTAGTCTCCCAGACCACACTTAGTCTCACAGACCACACTTAGTCTCCCAAACCTCACTCATTCTCCCAGACCACACTTAGTCTCCCAGACCACACTTAGTCTGTCAGACCACACTTAGTCTCCCAAACCACACTCATTCTCACAGACCGCACTTAGTCTCCCAGATCACACTTAGTCTCACAGACCACACTTAGTCTCCCAAACCACACTCATTCTCTCAGACCACACTTAGTCTCCCAGACCACACTTAGTCTGTCAGACCACAATTAGTCTGTCAGACCACACTTAGTCTCCCAAACCACACTTAGTCTCCCAGACCACACTTAGTCTCCCAGACCACACTTAGTCTGTCAGACCACACTTAGTCTCCCAAACCACACTCATTCTCCCAGACCATACTTAGTCTCCGAGTCCAGACTTAGTCTCACACACCACACGTAGTCTCCCAGACCACACTTAGTCTCCCAAACCACACTCATTCTCCCAGACCACACGTAGTCTCACAAACCACACTTAGTCTCACAGACAACACTTAGTCTCATAGACCACACTTAGTCTCCCAACACACTTAGTTTCCCAGACCACACTTACTCTCACAGACCACACCCATTCTCCCAGACCACACTTACTCTCACAGACAACACCCATTCTCCCAGACCGCACTTAGTCTCACAGACCATACTTAGTCTCCCAACACACTTAGTCTCTCACACTACACTTAGTCTCTCAGACTACACGTAGTCTCACAGACTACACTCATTCTCCAAGACCGTACTTAGTCTCACAGACCACACTTAGTCTCATAGACCATACTTAGTCTCCCAACACACTTAGTCTCTCAGACTACACTTAGTCTCGCAGAGTACACTCATTCTCCCAGACCACACTTAGTCTCACAGACCACACTTAGTCTCCCAGACCACACTTAGTCTCCCAACACACTTAGTCTCTCAGACCAGACTTAGTCTCTCAGACCACACTTAGTCTCACTGACCACACTTAGTCTCACAGACCACACTTAGTCTCATAGACCACACTTAGTCTCCCAACACACTTAGTCTCTCAGACCACACTTAGTCTCTCAGACCACACTTAGTCTCACAGACCACACTTAGTCTCATAGACCACACTTAGTCTCCCAACACACTTAGTCTCTCAGACCACACTTAGTCTCTCAGACCACACTTAGTCTCACTGACCACACTTAGTCTCACAGACCACACTTAGTCTCCCAGGCCACACTTAGTCTCACAGACCACACTTAGTCTCACAAACCACACTCAGTCTTCTCTCTGTCTTCTTTCCTCTATGTCCCGTCGAAGAATCGGCCCTATGGCGTTTTATCTTTTGCTAACTACTGCAGTTCTTGTCATGTCCTCCCCATATTATTCATCCATGTTCTATGTCAATTCTTCATGTGTTTTTAGATGAGCATCTATTTTACTTGCCCTGTGCGTTCCAGAAGAAGGACTTTGTAGTTATACTATTATCAAGTTTTCTCAATGTGTGCCACATTCAGCTTTAACGTGTGGTCCACTATCGCAATTCGCAGGAACTTGCCTTGGCGTGTCAGACGAGGCTACCTCTAGTCTTACCTTGAAATGCCACTATCTCCCGGCATCCCTTCTAGTGAGGTACAACTTGATCAAGTTCATCTGGATGTACCACTTATCTGGTTAGTGTCTGTCTTCAAACTACACATACTGCCACGGTGGTGTGAAGTGGCAATACTTCATATATACCAGTGTGGCAACTAATTTTACTGCAGAGTTTCGTCTTCAGGGAAAATATTTCGAAATTTGGTTGCGTTTGGAGACATTCTCAACAGGGGAACAACATCTCCACAAATAGAATTTGAACTTATGCCATTGTGCTGTTAAATAAATAAAGATGAAGAGATGCTAAACAGGCTACCGTGGAGAAAATGCTACACTGAACTTAGGCCATAGTGCTGTTAATAACGTTTACCTCTTTTTCATTACTTTCTCGAGTGAGTGAGTGCATTACACTTAGTTACGCACATCAGAAGTCAGTGTGTCGGACGTCGACACTCATGTGTGTAAATGTATCTCTTCTAGACAAATACCATCCAAGGTAACTGTCTGTGACTACCCGTGGGTAGGTTTACTTTCACTAACAGCTTTACGGCATACTCTTTTATATTTCCAGCACCGTGGGGTTTTTAATGTGCACAACTTAAACAGAGTCACCTGTTCATTTGTCCTTATTCGAGAATGATAGGCATCCAATCTCACTACCAAAGAGATCAAAGGAAGTTGTGACGAAAACCAGACGTAACTACATTCCCTGAGCTCAAGGTATTCATCCAGCTAACCTTTCGAGGGGATGACGTAATGCAATGTCTACAGGACCGGCTCATTACAGCAGTCGGCCAAACATTCTGTACTGCAACTCCAGTTATTAGGTACAGAACCACACATATTCCCACCCCAGCAGTAAAAGAATATACGCCTCTGTACGCCAAATCCAATTGCATTTACCAATCCACATGCAGATGCGAGTCTACCTACATCGGCAGGACAGAGCGGCAATTACACAGCAGTGTTGTTGAACACATACCCAACTTTATTGACAAGATACTACACACAGGCGATGGGATCATGGGAAGGCTGACACACCACAATTATAAACTTCCGGCGTCGTCCATTGCACGTCATGTCTTGGAAACCGGTCATGTAATTGATAGAGACAGCGCTTTTCGCGTGTTGTTTCATACACAAAATAGTCGTTTGTTAAAGTTTGCAGAAGCCATAATGATTAATCTACATAGGCCAGTTTTGTGCAAACAGAAAGACATGATAGTCCATTTAAAATTACCATGGTAAACAATTGATATTACTGTGCGAACATGTGTATATTTCAGCTTGAAAGATGTATCTAGTTATTTTACTCTATGTTGTGTGACTTCTGCAGTATGTACCTGACGAGATGCAGCGAAATATGCCAGGCAATAAATCGTACAATCTATGGTTTGTGTCTTCGTTATTCAAACATCATTAGGTGCCAATGGGTCTTGGTACAGTGCCCATCCCTATGTTAGACTCCAACCACGTACCGCCCGAGTTTGAGGCGGTCACAATAACTTCTCTCAGCCACTGTTCACCCATAGTAACTAAAGATTTAGAGATGTTAAACAGGATAAATTGGAGAAATTGTTGTATACCTCCCTACCTCCGACGAAGTAGATTACACGGGAAAGTACAGGATATTTGATCTTGAGACATTAAACAAGCACAAATTGAAGGAGAAAAGTCTCTCTCATCTTGTCCCTCTTGTAATTTGCAGTGTCGAGGTGAAGCATAAACAGCGGAAGAGTTGCAGTTTATGGACTGCATAAATTGAGAATCCCACGGACAAAAAGTGTCTGCGTTTATTAGTGTTAATACACATAGTTACTGTGGACGAACGTATCCTCGTGTCCCCAAATGTCTGCCACTAGGTGATGAAAGTGTACACAGTGAATGAACGCAGACTAACAGCTCGTAAAACACATTATTGTCTAAGTGTACACATTACGTTTGCTTGACACACATTCACGTGAGCTACCGCTATTGAGCTATTTAACACTTTGTAAATCACTTAACGAGCGGGAGTCGTGGTAGGACTGTGGCTACGACCCTTGCTGTCAACCTGGTGTCCATGGAATCAAATTCACACGGAGGCGGGAATGCTTACAACATCCAACTGGACTCCCATATCTGCCCAGCCTACATTGGGTACCAGGAGATGTTAAATGAAGTACAGGCGACCCATGTGATATCAGCCACATCACACATCACGCGCATCATGGTCTAATAACTGTGGTGCTAGCACCATATACACACACAAAGCGTGTAAAAGGGTCCGTTTTTTAAAACATATCTATTTAGGTTGGGAGTGCAGTAATTAATGAACACTCTTACCAATACAATGAACCGGGGTTCGACCCGCATTTGTATCTAGGCAGAGATTTGTTCCGACCGGTACGAATCTGGGTTCGACCTGCAGTTGTAGGTAGGCAGAAATTTTTTCCGACCCGTACAGCTCTGGGGTGGACTGAGCTTCTTTAAATGAGTGCCTGAGACTTTCTGTGACAATTTCCCGTCTTCTGTGCCACCCTGTCACCACATCCAGTATGTTTCCTCCTTTAGTGCCATCAGTCAATCGCTCCAGCATTTTTCCGTCGTCGTCGTCGTCGTCGTCGTCTCTTTCAACACATCAAGCATTTTCCCCTTGCCCGTTCCACCGATTAAGCATTTTCCCCTTGCCCGTTCCACCGATTAAGCATTTTCCCACCTTTAGTGCCATTCTGTCAACCTATCCAGCATTTTCCCGTTTCCTGTATCACAATGTCAACACATCCAGCATTTTTCCATTTCCTGTGCCACTCTGCCAACCCATCGAGCGTTTTCTTTATCTATCGTGGTCTGTCCCCAATACCTTCGATCTTCTCAAGTGTCATAACTCCAGTCAGTCTCGTTACATACATTGCTGTACACATTGTTGTCTCAAATATAGGTGTTCCCATTGCTGTCTCATATATAGATGTACACATTGTTGTCTCAAATATAGGTGTTCCCATTGCGGTCTCATATATAGATGTACCCATTGCTGTCTCATGTATAGATGTACCAATTGCTGTCTCATATATAGATGTACCAATTGCTGTCTCACGTATAGGTGTACTCATTGCTGTCTCATATATAGATGTACCCATTGCTGTCTCATATATAGATGTACACATTGTTGTCTCAAATATAGGTGTTCCCATTGCTGTCTCATATATAGATGTACCCATTGCTGTCACATATATAGATGCACCAATTGCTGTCTCATATATAGATGTACCCATTGCTGTCTCATATATAGATGTACCAATTGCTGTCTCACGTATAGGTGTACTCATTGCTGTCTCATATATATGTGTACCCATTGCTGTCTCATTTATATGTGTACCTATTGCAGTCTCATATATAGGTGTACCCATTGCTGTCTCACGTATAGGTGTACCCATTGCTGTCTCACGTATAGGTGTACCCATTGCTGTCTCATTTACATGTGTACCCATTGCAGTCTCATAAATAGGTGTGCCCATTGCTGTCTCATATATAAGTGTACCCATTGCAGTCTCATATATAGGTGTACCCATTGTTGTCTCAAATATTGGTGTTCCCATTGCTGTCTCATAGATAGATGTATCCATTACTGTATCACATATAGGTGTACCCATTGCTGTCTCATATATAGATGTACCCATTACTGTATCACATATAGGTGTACACATTGCTGTCTCATATATAGATGTACCCATTGCTGTCTCATATATAGATGTACCCATTGCTGTCTCATATATAGATGTACCCATTGCTGTCTCATATATAGATGTACCCATTGCTGTCTCATATATAGATGTATCCATTGCTGTCTCATATATAGGTGTACCCATTGCTGTCTCATATATAGATGCATCCATTGCTGTCTCATATATAGATGTACTCATTGCTGTCTCATATACAGATGTACTAATTGCTGTCTCATATAGAGGTGTCATCATTGCTGACTCATATATAGATGTATCCATTGCTGTCTCATATATAGATGTATCCATTGCTGTCTCATATATAGATGTATCCATTGCTGTCTCATATATAGATGTACTCATTGCTGTCTCATTTATAGATGTATCCATTGCTGTCTCATATATAGATGTATCCATTGCTGTGTCATATATAGATGCATCCATTGCTGTTTTATATATAGATGTATCCATTGCTGTCACATATAAAGAGATGTACCCATTGCTGTTACATATATAGATATACCCATTGCTGTCTCATATATAGGTGTACTCATTGCTGTCTCATATATAGGTGTACTCAATGCTGTCACATACATAGGTGTACTCATTGCTGTCTCATATATAGATGTACCAATTGCTGTCTCATATATAGATGTACCAATTGCTGTCTCATATATAGGTGTAATCATTGCTGTCTCATATATAGATGTATCCATTGCTGTCTCATATATAGATGCATCCATTGCTGTCTCATATATAGATGTACTCATTGCTGTCTCATATATAGATGTACTCATTGTTGATCGTCATAGATAGAGGTATCCTTGCTGTCTACATATATAGATGATCCATTGCTGTGTCATATATAGATTGCATCCATTGCTGTTTCATATATGGAATGGTAGCCATTAGCTGTCACATATAACGGAATGTTACCCATTGCTGTATTTCATATAAAGTAGATCTCCATATTTGCTGGCTCTATATAGTGTACTCCATTGCTGTACTCATATATTAGGTGTAACTCAATGCTGTCACTATATAGGTGTACTTCACCCACAATTGCTGTCTCATATATAGATGTAACCAATTGCTGTCTCATATATAGATGTACCCATTGCTGTCTCATATATAGATGTCCCCATTGCTTTCTCATATATAGTCTTTTCATCATTGCTGTCTCATATCATGGTGTACTATTGCTGTCCCCTCATATATAATGTACCCATTGCTGTTCATATATAGATGTACCCATTGCTGTCTCATATATAGGTGTACTCATTTGCTGTTATAACATATGTGTACTCATTGCTGTCTCATATATAGATGTACCATTGCTGTCTCATATATAGATGTACCAATTCTGTCTCATATATAGGTGTATCATTGTGTCTCATATATAGATGTATCCATTGCTGTCTCATATATAGATGTATCCATTGCTGTCTCTATATAGATGTACCATTGCTGTCTCATATATAGATGTATCCATTGCTGTCCATATATAGATGTACCCATTGCTGTCTCATTATGATGTATACATTGCTGTCTCTATATGATGTCATCATTGCTGTTCATATATAGATGTATCCATTGCTGTCACATATATAGGATGTACCCATTGCTGTCTCATATATAGATGTACTATTGCTGTCTCATATATAGGTGTACTCATTGCTGCTCATATATAGATGTATCAATTGCTGTCTCATATATAGTGTATCTTGCTTCATATATAGATCTAATTGCTGTCTCAAAAATAGGTTATCATTGCTGTCTATATATAGATTACTAATTTCTCATATATAGATGTACCCATTGCTGTCTCATATATAGATGTACTAATTGCTGTCTCATATATAGGTGTCATCATTGCTGTCTCATATATAGATGTATCCATTGCTGTCACATATATAGATGTATCCATTGCTGTCTCATATATAGATGTATCCATTGCTGTCACATATATAGATGTACTCATTGCTGTCTCATATATTGATGTACCCATTGCTGTCTCACATATAGATGTACCCATTACTGTCTCATATATAGATGTACTAATTGGTGTCTCATATATAGGTGTCATCCTTGCTGTCTCAAATATAGATGTACCCATTGCTGTCTCATATATAGATGTACCCATTGCTGTCTCATATATAGATGTATCCATTGCTGTCACATATATAGATGTACTCATTGCTGTCTCATATATAGATGTACCCATTGCTGTCTAACATATAGATGTACCCATTGCTGTCTCATATATAGATGTAATAATTGCTGTCTCATATATAGGTGTCATCATTGCTGTCTCATATATAGATGTACCCATTGCTGTCACATATATAGATGTACCCATTGCTGTCTCACATATAGATGTACCCATAGCTGTCTCATATATAGATGCATCCATTGCTGTCTCATATATAGATGTACCCATTGCTGTCTCATATATAGATGTACCCATTGCTGTCTCACATATAGATGCATCCATTGCTGTCTCATATATAGATGTACTCATTGCTGTCTCATATATAGATGTACCCATCGCTGTCTCACATATAGATGTACCCATTGCTGTCTCATATATAGATGTACCCATTGCTGTATCACATATAGGTGTACCCATTGCTGTTTCATATATATATATATATATGTATATATATATATATATATATATATATATATATATATATATATATATATATATATATATATATATATATATATATATATATATGCACCAATTCCTGTCTCATATATAGATGTACCCATTGCTGTTTCATATATAGGTGTACTCATTGCTGTCACATATATAGGTGTACTCATTGCTGTTTCATATATAGATGTACCCATTGCTGTCACATATATAGATGTATCCATTGCTGTCTCATATATAGGTGTACTCATTGCTGTCTCATATATAGATGTACCCATTGCTGTCTCATATATAGATGTACTAATTGCTGTCTCATATATAGGTGTACTCATTGCTGTCTCATATATAGGTGTACTCATTGCTGTCTCATATATAGGTGTACTCATTGCTGTCTCATATATAGGTGTACTCATTGCTGTCTCATATATAGGTGTACTCATTGCTGTCTCATATATAGATGTACCCATTGCTGTTTCATATATAGATGTACTCATTGCTGTCTCATATATAGATGTATCCATTGCTGTCTCCTATATAGATGTATCCGGTTCTGTCTCATATATAGATGCATCCATTGCTGTCTCTTATATAGATGCATCTATTCCTGTCTCATATATAGATGTATCCATTGCTGTCTCATATATAGGTGTACTAATTGCTGTCACATATAAAGAGATATACCCATTGCTATTTCATATATAGATGTACCCATTGCCGACTCATATATAAGTGTACTCATTTCTGGCGTATATATAGGTGTACCCATTGCTGGCTGAAATCAAGATGTACCTAATACTGTCTTATAGTTCGGCGAACCCATTGCTGGCTCATAAACTGGGCTATATGTCTATGAAATCTCAACAATTTAACCTGCTCACATTACAAAAAACAAAATTACTTAGAGATTCAGTCCGAAAGAAACATCACTGTCTCCCGTGTCTAATTCTGTCTATGACATTTTCTGTGATTTCCCAGGTTCATTGTTAATATCTCTGTATCTGACTTTTTGGAAATTGTGTATCTCCTCTTGTGTGGAAATGTCACATTTATCACACAGGCTGACAGGAGATGATAACTTGATCATTCATCCAGCGCTTTGCACTTTAAAGATTGGATTCAAGCATTTCTATAAATACAGGCAACCAGCTCATAGCTCAGATTCTCCGGCCTTGTCAGTCAATCAGGTCAACGCTCTAAGCTCCCCCAACTACCTTAGCACAACAATTTATTCGTACGTTATTACACAACTTGAAACAGCGACGCTATCGAGAATTTGAGTAAAGACAGCCATGCGTATGGATAAGTGGTTTGTGTGTGTCGGAGAAATACCAACATAGCCAGTCTAGGGGTTCCATAACCAGTTGTTCAGTCGACTGCTCTCAATCTGAAGGTCACGAGTTTCTTTTAGGTCTGTCGGCGTTGTGGTGAAAGATATCCCACATACCACGTTCGAAACACACCTGCGGGCGATTTGAAAGCAGACCGCCTTGCGTTGATTTCCATACAAAGGTATGGGTACCGGTCGATCAGAAAGCAATAGCAAACAACTCAATGTAAACTTGCCAAGAAATCACAAACAGTTAAAATAATGCTACGGTTGACTGCAACTAACTTTATTTTAACTGCCGGATCACGAGTGCAATATTTCTGAACGCCCCATGAGCTACGGAGTTCGAGCTTTGTGCGATGCTCCCGACAGGCGGCTTGTCATTCTGCGGGAAGAGACCTAGCTGAATGCAGTAAAACTCTATGCTGTGAATTACATCCTTTCGACCCTGTGGTCATGTGTTCCAATTATCAAATTATTATATACCAAGTGAAAAACTGTTGTCACTGACCCGGGCTGCCAGGTGGAGCCAGCCTAAAGTGGGTACCAGAGAATGTTCTGTGAAGTCGAGACTGACCACATCACCCATCTTGTGTCCAGAGGTCCATTACTATATGGGACTATAATCATGTACTCAATATGTCTTAAGACGCGGGAGAGAGTCCTTTACTTGATTCCTTAATACAGAACCTGTACTGGGGCTGGAGCTTCTGATTTTGAGAACGCAAACTGAAATCGAAAGAAATGAATACTTATAAATTTGGTAACTCTCAGACTATGATGATTTTGGGTTGCTATAGTATGATTGATTGATTGATCTTTATTTTGGAAGGGTTATAAATTGGGCACTCAGGCCCGTCTTACATTCGGCCCTTCAAATCACTCATCTTTCGTTCATCAATAGTGTATGATGCAATTACATAGGAAAAAATACATTGTCAAATGAATGTTGCAAACATAAACAATGCATATTACCATGTTATAAGACATATCCCCCACCCACACACACACACACACCCACCCACACACAACCCCCAACCACGCACACACCCCAGGCCTATTACCCCACCCACCCATCGCCACCCACTCATCCCCCACATACACACATCCCCCTACCACACACACACACACACACCCCCCACCCCACACACACTCGCCCACCACACATCCTCCACCCACCCACCCTCAACCACTCAGCCAAACACACATCCCAACCACACATTCCCCACCTACACAATCATGCCCTGCCAACCCACACATCATGCACTAACCCACACACACACACACACCACCATCCACACTTCCCCCACCACAGAATCTCCCCCACCCACACACACACACACATCATGCACCCACCCCTACACACATCCACAACCCACACACATCACCCACCCACACAATCTCCCCACCCACACACACGCCACACCCATCCCCATGCCACACACACTCACCCACCCACACATTCTCTACACATCCTCCACCCATCCACCTACACACTTCCAATAACCCATCCCCCATCCACTCATCCTTCAACCACATATTCCCCCGCCCACACACACATCCCCCACCACTCCACACATACACTACCCATACAAATCCCCCACCCACACACATATCCCACCCATACACATAATCCCCACACACATCCCCTCACTCACGTACTCATCCCTCAACCATTCACACCCACACATCCCACATCCACCCATCAACACACACCTCACCAACTTACCCACCCAAACTCACACACCCCAACCACCCAGCTAAACACACACCCCACCCTCACACATCCCTCACCCACCAGAACATCTCACACCCAACCACACGTCCAACACACACACATCCCTCAGCCACACACAAATCTGCCCACACATCTCCCACCCACACACCCCCACCTACAAACACCCTCACCACCCATACATACATCCTCCACCCACCCACACCCCCACCCACACAGACATATCCCCACCCACACAAACATCCCCGCACCCACCAAACACCCACCCCAACCCACACACATTCCCACACCCACACATCCCTCACCCACCCACCCACACACACATTCCACACCCTCACAACCACCCACCCACCAACACCCATACACTTCCAATCATCCCACACCCACACCCACATTCCACACGCACATACACATCCCACACCCACCACAAATCCCTTCACCTACCCACAGACATCCCCAAGACACAACCCCTCCACACATACATCCCCCCACACACATCCCACACACACACGAACCCTCACATACACATTCACACACATATCCTCACATCTAGACACATGCAAAATGCCTAACATAATCACTGAAACTAGTATGAACAAACTCCCACACTTTACACACACATGCAGTGACGATTGTCATGAGCATTCTCGCAAAACTGTAAACAAAATGGAGAAAGAATTGTACATATACATTTTGTAACGTAAAAATTAGTGATGCAATTCAACTCACACTCTCTCTCTCCAACCCCCCCCCCCCCCATACCCCCCACCACCCACTCACCCCCCACACACATACACGCACTACCTCATCACACTCACTAACTCTCTCACTTACTCTACAATAATGTGCGTGTTCATTTTATACATGATAAAATCATGTGGCATACAAAATGATACCTGGTGAAACATGCCCGGGTTCACTAACAACCTCCAGTGAACCTTATAACGAGCCAAATCACGGAGAGTCCTCACATGATAATTACCTCAGAGAGAGAACCCGCTTCGTGACAATATTCACCAACATTTTCCTACACAAAATTCAGATTACTACACGTTAATTCACTATTATACAAATTGATACGATGGACATTTATGAGGACATTCCAGTAATCAAAGTTGACAATGTCGCTGACTGGGAAAGACGTGTTGACATCGTTTCGTTTATTGCAGTGCCATTTTAGAAGATTACACCGACGCCTCAATTTACAAAGATCAACGCACTCAAATATTTGTCTATATGGATTGTCGGAATTATTAGACATTCGATACGTGCAGCAGAACAGACAACAGGATGACATTAGGAGGAATTGGAGTTTGCACGTATTAAGCAGGAATCGAATTTCCAAGTGATACGATTTACCAGTCATCACGACTGATCGTCACCTTTTACTTATCAATTACAACGGACAACAGAATAGAACACCACATACAGCCTGAGGCAGCACAGTCTACGTTATAGCTACGCTTTATAGCTACTGACACCGCCATCGATTACGTTTACTACAGGGTCGATGACAGGCGCTATACCTTGGGTGTCAGGATTATAGAATAACTGCGCATACCGCTACATCTGCAAGACATACAGGAACAGCGTAATCGCCGATTCATCTCAGTATCTAATAAACAGATACCACCTACGTAATTCAACGCTATTATTTGGATACGAAGCACGCCAATACCAGTTCATAAGGCCAGTACAAATTTCAATTTGTTGATTGTTGAGTTCATTCTTTTTAATTGGGTGCAGCCGTACGATATATTAACTAATTAGCGATGACTAAGTTCGTAATAAATTAACAAGCGGGTGGTTGGGAGGTCGCTCTTCTTAAACATAGCTACGATCACGTCATTATTTAAGAAGACGTAGTGTACTTGCAATCGTCAGGTCGGTACGAAGCCATTTGTATCAATCTCACGCGTTGTAAGTACAATTTGTTGTTTTGTTACAATAGTGTAGTAGTATAGTAGGGTTCTTTGGAGCTATACTTGAAAATTAGTTAGGCAGTATTATTGTCTTTTATAAATGTAAATATGTGTTTACGTCACACGTCACTCATTTTCTATCGTTGTTAACTGTCTAGTGTTATATATTCTTTATACTGAATATATTTTAAATACTATTTTCTGTTATTTACATAGAATAACAGTTAGGATATTTATATAGCAATAAGTTGCTGAATTTCTTTATTGTTCAATTTTACATTGTTGATGAGTCGCAGTTGACATTTTGTTCAACATTTCTTATATTGTCTACTCTGATTTGAACATACTTACATATCGTCGAGCCCTTTGCATTTGTTGCACTTCTCTACAATTTTTTCAGCTAGAGTAGTGATAATTAAATTAAGATAACATGTCGACACTTCAAGACTTCATGGACATAGGCGAGAAGTCTGGATTGACCGGTTCAGAGCTTAGGACATGGGCGAATCAGGAGTTCAGAGAATTCCAGATGCAACAAGCAGCACGTGAAAGAGCGGAAAGGCACGAAATATTGACAGCAGAGAAAGAAGCGAAACAAAGTGAACGAGAAGAAAGACAAGAGAGATTAGCTCTTGAAAAAGAAAATAAGGATAAGGAGCTTGTATTTCAGAGAGAATTGAAGGAAAAGGAGATGGCAATTAAGCAAAATGAGATATCTTTGGAACGTGAGAAGATAGCAGCTGAAAAAGAAATTAACGTTGGAAAAAGAGATGAAGGAAAAACAACTAGCCGCAGAGACAGAAATGAAAGATAAACAACTGGCATTTGAGAAAGAAAAACTTATGGCCGAACAAGTTTTTAAGGACAAGGAAGTTGAAGGTAATTTGAAAGTCAAGACATTAGAAATGGATCGTGAAGCTGAGTTAGAACGAGAAAGAATACAAGCTAAACATAACGATCCAGTTAAGAAATACCAAGGTTTATTTTGTAACTTCCAACAAGGTGATTCTGTTAGTTCCTGGATTACTAATTTCGAAGTTTTGGTAAAATTCTATAAGATTCCTGAACAGGACATACCTTTTCTGTTCTATCGACACCTCGCATTGGAACCTTTGAAAGTGAAAGAATTAATACCTGAGAACTTGCGAACCAACTACAAATACATGCGAGATCGTGTTCTTGCACATGTTAGTTTAGACGAATGTGGGTTGCGAACAAAGTTCAAGACACTTACACCTAAGTCTAATCAAACTTTCCTTGACTTTGTTTCTGGTTAAAGGCAGCTGATATTGGGTCTGATTTCGATAAAATTCGGGATCTGATAATTAGAGACAAACTACTATCTGCGATACCAGAAGCTATGTCTGTATTTCTGGTTGAAAATAAGTGTAAATCACTTAGTGAGATGGAATCTAAGGGTGAATCATTTTATAATGCACATCGTGACATATTTGCTAACTGTGCACAACCAGAGCTTGTCATAGGAGCGAGCGCCAGATTCCAGAAAGGCAATGGTAAGTTTAAGAAATTTACTAATAGGAATAGAGGTGGTCCATATCAATACTCCAATAAAGAAGGAGACAGACCAAGAAAGGGGCACCTCACTCGATGCCAACATTGCAAGTTATCACACGGACATCTAGAAATGTGTGATCAACACCCTGGTTACGCAGCTTACCTGAGAGATATCACGGCAAAGAAAAGAAGTAAGTATGACTCCTATAAGAGGAGTGTTAAATGTTTTTCTTGTAGGGCGTATGGGCATACCAGTAGGTCATGTCCCATGAAAAATACTTGGAAGGAGGCAAGTACTGCATATGTGTTTTCTAGTAGTAGCGATTCCGATGATCTAGAGGACAAACACGCAGCTATTATAGAGTCATACAACAACAGAACAGGTAAGGAAGGTCATGATGATGCTGATAATCTCACATCAGGCCACAAGAGACATATACATGAAGCTAATGCAGCATGCGGTCATAAAAGTACTCTTATATTCCACGAAGCGTGGGTTAATGGTTCACAAACAACCTGTTTTAGAGACACAGGATCTGATATTACGGGAGTTAGTCACAAACTAGTGAACAAAAATGACTTTACACATGATAACATTTGTTGCAGAACATTTGGGGGTACAATAGAAAGGTACAAAACCGTATGGGTCAGGATAAAATGCCCATATTATGAAGGTAGAGTATTTGCAGCAGTCCTACCAAACCCATGTGCTGGGTTGATAATTGGTAACATCCCTAATGTCAAAGATTACGTTCAAACGATAGAACACAAACATGATGTGGCACTCACAAGAACCCAAGTCCACGTGTCACAAGAAGAAGAAGAAAATACACAAATGAGAACAAGAGTTAAATAGTGGAAATGGAATATTGTTGCCATAATTGCTTCTCAGATTTTATTTTGGCTTAAATCAGCCATATCACACGGTGAATAACGTCGGCACGAATATATACTCACAAACAAAGAGGTATGCTGATGCCATTACGAATAGGTGCACACATATTGCAAATGTATTCACACGAATAAAAATTCATATAATAGATATTCACTCATATGTCATTAATATATATCTCTCTCTCTCTCTCTCTCTCTCTCTCTATCTCTCTCTCTCTCTATATATATATATATATATATATATATATATATATATATATATATATATATATATATATATATATATATATATATATATATATATATATATATTATCTTTGTTTATTCTATCTACTTGGCTTATGTCTTGTGCAAATTTACCAAACACAGCGTAATTTCACTGTACACACGAGTGAAAAATATAACATTGTTGAACTCCATAAAATTGAAATGTACAAATATTGGCATACATACAGTGAAGAAACACCATAAGTATGTAAGAAAGAAAAAAGGAATAAAGTAGAAAAGAATGAGTGAGAGAGTGATTGAAAATGTTAAATAATCATATCAAAACACAGTTCACCACAGACACATTAGGGTCTTACAAAATAAGTTGTTCCAATTTTCTTTGATATGAATCTATACTTGTCAGAATTGTTCACACTATCTTGTAGTTTACAAGTCATCTTAAGAAATAGTTCAGTTCTCTATCCTTTGTTAATTATACCTATAGTAGAGAACAGTAATAATTTTATGAATATTATTTGGTTTAAATATTTATTCCTGTTGAATCAGAATGGTATATTATATTTCTGATTTATTTCGTAGAAGTCTTGAATCTTTAGACTATATTTATGATCTGCGAGATTCTAGTCAATGAGAATATTCTTAAAGATCTTCTTAGTCGATTGTTGGAAAGTTTAATATATATGTTACAGATTGCACCTGGTTAAATAGCAATGTACATAGCAACCAACAAGTTAAAATACGTTAATTTATTATGTAGTATAATCAGATAGATACAAATGTTGATTTTTCATTCTTGGCAGAGACATCATGCAGTGATCAAGTGACTGACCTGTCTTGCGACATTTTGAAACGTGTACTTTTCTTGTGTCCAGACGTCAATTGCGAGATCACTGAATTTTACGTTGCGTGTCTATATTTCAATCCTACTTCAAATGGACATCCGATCGAGTCAATATTGTCAAGATGTATATTACGAAGGAATAAGTATTTTCTTCTAGACAAATTGTGTGATTAAAAAATCACGAACTGACATTGAACTTTTGTAAATTTAGCTTATGTGAGGAATTGTGTAATTTCATTAACAGAGTGAATTACATTAGTTAGTTAATTTATTGAAATAATTACGGTTGTTAAGTAATTAATGGTTAATTGGTTATAGATTATAATTAGCAATGGATTGTTCTTAGATATTCGTTCGAGGGCCAGGTCATATATATTGCGCCATTACATTAAGTACACAGAAGTGAATGCGATCCTTGGTCATACGGAAAAAATCTAGAATATAAGCTACACTTATGGAGTGGCATATACCTCACCTACATGATACATGAAACGCCTAGTGGATATAGCCTGCGACAGTATTGAGAACTGGCTGGTACTGATTATTTGGTACCTGTGGTTACCCTCGTCCACAACTCCAGGTTTGACCTAGAGTGAGGACACTTGTTCGAAAGGACAAGTAAGGGACTAATTATATTTAATCTAATTATAGTTAGTTAGACTGGCCCTTCCTTAGGCCAGCTACACGACGTTCACCTTGGGTGTGAACAGATGGGCGTGCCCGTTATGTATTTTATTTTTTTATGGTAATTAATAGGGCTATTGGTCATAATCAGCTACAGACTCAGGATGTCGGCACTGCTGTTAGGCATCACGAGGTGTGTATATATATATATATATATATATATATATATATATATATATATATATATATATATATATATATATATATATATATATGTATATGTATTAATGTTATAAATGATTTATTCATTAATTTTTTTTTGGGGGGGGGGGGGCATAATGCCATACAGCAGTGGGAAAAAGCACACCTTACAGAGAACCAAAGGATAAACGCAAAGCGAACTGCAGTGGACAGTGCAGTGGACAGTGCACGACCACTAGGACGTCACGGCCACGCTAACAGGACAACGGGAACTTGACAACGGGATACGTTGTGTGACTTCCAAACGGAACGGACGTGGTTGTGTTTTCTAAGGATGAAGTGTTCTGGTTAGGAGCAGCGGGCAGCGGACTTATTTCAAGCTACGAATATCTGACAACAGTTATTGAAAACGCCATGGATAAAGGAACGACCCAAGCCTCTAGACAAATAGATTCGGCGAAAGATAACACCAAGGACAAATTGATTCGACAAAGGAAATGGACAGATTATTGTGGACAAGGTAAGGACAGAGGACAATGCAGAAGGTCAGTAAGTACCCATAGTAAATTAGGCCGCTCCCCGAATATCTCGGGACACTAATTTGAGTACTATCACCTATGTGCATAATCATCTGTTGACACCAGAATAAATTCCACGTTTACTTCGTTCCAAGTTGTGTCGAGAATTTGTTTCTAAAGTTATCATTATTGCCAAGTGTTCAATGAGCCACCGGTGTTATATTGTAAGTCCAGTGAAGTGAGATTTTCCCATGGCATGGCTGTAAATTAGGAGGACTTGCGATATGGCACATGTCTAATAGAACCTTCAGCCTGTGTCATTCAAGAACAGTCTGCAATCAACCTGTGTCCTCTATAGTCATCCATTACCTCATACACAGGGTGCTAGTTGTCCGCGGCTGTCTTTTGGTAAATTTTTGATTGTATCACCTTGTGCGTAACATATATAGACAGCAGAGCAAGTATATGTTTAAAAAGTTAGTTGAATATCTTGTACAGGACGTCGCGGTCAACCCTATCATTCCTTGACTGTTTGTGATCTCTTGGCAAGTTTACATTCAGTAGTTTGCCATTGCTTTCTAAACGACCGGCACCCATATCATTTCATTAAAAAAAAAACAACCAACGCAAGGCATGCAATAACTTTCACGGCCTCATTTTGCATGCTTTCTAGCTTCTCAAGCTCACTCTGCAATATTGCTAAAAACCCCAAACTGTACTCGGTCACTTACAAAATTAATTCTTGGTAGAGAGTGCAAATCAATGTTACATGTCCGCCGCTGCCATCACCTTCAGTGCATTGAGTCCGTACCTAATTTTGGACACCACCTCTCCCACGTGGCCTCTGAAAGACAAACTTCTGTCCAATGTTCTGAAGTATTTAATTGTGTTCTCTCACTTGACTTGGCTGCCATTTACTATGATATCCAGAGTCTCATACCTAATGAAGCTGTGAAGCCGAGGGGACAAAGACAATAAGAGGATGATACTCCTTTTCTTCTTCTTTGCGGTGATATGAGGAAGAGAGCACAACTCAGACCATGTTCGGGCCAAAGAGGAGGAAAAGAATAAAAAGAGAGAAAACTTCTCACCACCCCGACTCTCAAGAAAAGAGATTCGTGATTCTGGAAACAGGATTTGGACTATTTATTATTTTCAAACCCAGAATAATGAATTGGTCAACTAGGCTGTACCAACAACCGTGAATGTACAAACTAAACATACACAGATTAAACTAACACATCAGAAACAACACACGTACACACACAAATACACACACAAACTCTTTTTTTTACCAAATCAACTCTACTTCAGTGACAATTACCAACAAAATAGATAAACATATAAACTTAGTGGAATGTGACACGTAGACAAACTAAACTGTATGTAGAACAAGCATAAATGTAAGTACCAGCGAAAATTCGTAATCCACCCATCAATCATGTGCCATGCCGGTAAGCGTGGGCGGTCATGTTCTGCCATCTCACTCGATCACCAGAGTCGTGTATCAGCTCCGAGTTTCTGTCTCGACCATGCCATGTGGCCAATCCATCCATGTATTTTCCTCTCGGTCTTCCCCTTGGTCTCTTCCCTTCGATCTTGCCAGTTATCACCAAGTTCTCCAAGTCATTTCTTCTCATAACATGCCCAAACAATTTTGACTGTCTACGTCTAATGACTCTAATCAGTTTACGATCTTCATTTGTTTCTTGAAGGACTTGCTCATTGGTTTTTCTGTCCGTCCATGGTATTCTTTGCATTTTCCTCAGAAACCACATTTCCACAGCCATCAGATGTTTTTCAGCTTGACTGCTTATTGTCCACGCTTCACATCCATACAAAAGCACAGGTTCTATGTAGCACCTCAACACTCTTTTTCTCGTTTCAATTGATATCTTTTTATTGGTCAGTATGTTTTTCATCTTGCAAAAGGCTACCTTCGCAATGGCAATTCTTGTTCTAATCTCTTCAAGGCATCTCCCATCAGATGTTATGACTGTGCCGAGATAACAGTATCGATTCACTTGTTTAAGAATATGACCATCTACTCGTATATCACATTGTGGTATTTCCTTCTTCCCAGTGACGACCATAATCTGTGTCTTCTTAATATTCAGTTCTAACCCTAGTTGTTCACTGTGTGCAACAACCGCATCTACTAAATTTTGCAGGTCCTGTTCATTGTCTGCAATCAAGACTGTATCATCTGCATATCTAATGTTATTGATGTATCTTCCCCCAATGTTGATTTCTTCTATATCTTCTATATTTCTGAATATATTTTCACTGTACAGGGAAAAAAGATCTGGAGACATTACACATCCCTGTCTCACACCTCTTTTAATAGGCTGATATTGACCTACATCGTTATCAATTCTGATGGCAGCTTGTTGTTTCCAATATATGTTTTTCACAAGTCTAAGGTCTTTCCCATCAATTTGTAGATCTTCAAGCATCCTTATCATGTCGACATGTCTCACTTTATCGAAAGCCTTTGTGTAGTCAATAAAGTAAAGATATGGATCTTTGTTTACTTCTACAGAACGCTCAATTACTCAATTCGTAATTACTAGCGCAAAATATAAGGATAAGCGAAAAATAGTAAGGGGCAAGCAAAAAACCCAGGAAAAACTAGTACTCAAATACTTTCTTCTGCTGCAGATAAAAATAACATTTACAAATAGCCACTTCCTGAGTCATTATTAAAAAAATTATAGACACAACACATCTCTAGAACATCTTACCATGCACCCAGTCAAACAGTTTAGTCCATCCATCCATCATGTGTCATGCCGATAAGCGTGAGCGGTCATGTTCTGCCATCTCACTCGATCACTAGTGTCGTGGATCAGCTCCGTGTTCCTGTCTCGACTATGCCACGTGGCCAAGCCATCAAGGTATTTACTTCTCGGTCTTCCCCTTGGTCTCTTCCCTTCGATCTTGCCAGTCGTCATCAAGTTCTCCAAAGCATTTCTTCTCATAATATGCCCAAAATATTTTTACTGTCTACGTCTAATGACTCTAATCAGTTTGCGATCTTCATTTGTTTCTTGAAGGACTTGTTCATTGGTTTTTCTGTCTGTCCATGGTATTCTTTGCATTTTCCTCAGAAACTACAATTCCACAGCCATCAGCTGTTTTTCAGCATGACTGCTTATTGTCCACGCTTCACATCCTTACATAAGTATAGGTTCTATGTAGCACTTCAACACTCTTTCTCGTTTCAAGTGATATTTTTATTGCTCAGTATGGTTGTCATCTTGCAATGGCAATTCTTGTTCTAATCTCTTCAAGGTATCTCCCATAAGATGTTATGACTGTGCCGAAATAACTGTATCTATTCGCTTGCTTAAGAATATGCCCATTTACCCGTATATCACATTGTGGTATTTCCTTCTTCCCATTTTAGTACGATGACTTAAAAAGACATATGTCATCTACTGTCTGCCATTTACTGCCTATAGTACCTTGCGGTTTAGGACGGGGGTGGGGGTGGGGGGGGGGGGGGTCTTGAGCCTGGGAAAATAAGGCCGTCTAGTCGCCGCGAACTGTGCAGGTTAGGATTTTATTTCTGCCCCAGACAGAAAAAAATTCTCATCTCACCGAGGATTTAAACTCATGTCTCCCGAAGGAGAGCCTGGCATTCTAGCAGCTCGGCCAGCCGCTCCTCAAAATAACATCTACACTAATCGAGTTTGTCTCACATAAAACATAAGCAACACATTTGTACTGGTAACAATTAGACACAATCTCAAAACTGATTGTATTTGCCTACATCAGATGCCACAACACCTTTGTACTAATAACAAATATACTCAATCAGACACACCATCTCAAAACTGATTGGATTCCCTTAGACAAGACATAAACAGCATCTTTTGTCTGGTTACAAACAAATGCAACAAGACGCAACATCTCGCACACTGATAAGTAGACTATTACTCTCACATAATTTCCCCACATGGCTACATTCATCATGTAAACTGTAAACCATAATAAACTCACTTATCAAATATTCTATGCGTTAATTAATCTCAAGTCACTATTATCACTCGACACAACGCGGTGTTCCCTAAAGACTTCTCACTTATTTCTTGCCTATAAATACTCAATTCAGGCATATTCATAGCTGTAGCTCACTAACACTGTTTGGTAATAATACATCCAAAATCAAACATAACCTACCACTCTATAGTCCTATACTCTACAATTCCTCTACCTGCTGCTACGCACACTGGCAACAACTAGTTAGTTAGTTAGTTAGGTAGTCGACAGATCATTCTCATTGCACATCGAGCCATTCAGTCCATAAGTTGCTCGGATCCCCTCCTCAGCAAATTTCGCAGCGTGTAGCGGCTCACAACACCAGTTCTGTGTTGGTTTATCAATCTTCTTTGGCTTCCTGCGTAGTGTTCTTGTTTGGCCACACCTCTTTTAACTTGCTGTTCTCGCAGCCTGACCATGGTTGTAGATTCACAGTCATCACTTGGTTCTCGTAAACGACTTACTTCTCATAGAGCATTCACAATGTCTGCCTGGTCCATGGCTCATCTGCCGTCCATAGTAGCCCTACCTGCAAGCCTGTCAGCCTGCTCATTCCCTTGTACACCCACATGCCCTGGCACGAAAATGAAACTAATCTTTGCCAGCCGAGACCGCTCCAGAGACAGCAACCATTCTCTTCGGATCAACCCCACCTCTATCTTCTTGATCATGTTCATTGATTCGCTAAGGAAACATGCCCGAGTGAATGTCTGTGTCTCAAGCCATGTTATTGCTTTACTAACTGCCATGACTTCCATAGTCAGGCTGCTTGTGGTCAAAGCAAAAGCACCAGATCTTCCTTCATAAGCAATAACTATTCTATGCTAGAAATTTAGGGTGGTCTTATCTATTATAAAAGAAGTGTACAGTTCTCTTCCTCTTACTATGATGAACTTCACATGTCAACCAATTCCAGCTTCTCTATTTGCCGCTCTACGGACAAACAACAATTATTAGATACTGGGCATTATAGTGTCCGGATACACCATACCATAAGTGCGCAGTGCTCTTCGTCTAACAATAAACCACTTCACATATTAACAAACTGTTCTCCTCATGTACAACATACTTCATGTATTCCATATCTCCTAGTGCGCTTTTACATCTTTACTACAGTTCAAATGCATATGTACCTGCGTCCGTCCTCAGTATAGCCACACTTGATATACACTGATATTTCATTCGCAGTCATTGTGATTACATTATGCTTGCTAATGCACATTCCGCTTATTTTTCAATGATTAGCCTATGGCATTTAACTGTGTCCAGGACTTCAAGCAAAAAAAAAGGGGGGGGGGGGGGGGAGGGGAGTGTACCGTTTCTACAGCCACCCGGAAATATGATATAGCCTCTAGCGCTGGGGTCACCAAACTTTTTTCACGGCGGGCCGGATAACTAACAAAATGGCGAGCGCGGGCCGGATAACTGACAAAATGACGCGCGCGGGCCGGATACTCATTCTGTACAATACTTGCGCCCGTCTCCATGGCGAAGATTTTACGGACGCGGTTCGTAATCCCGTATACCTACGTTTGAAATACAGCTGCCAGCGATTTGGCAGCAGACAACGTTGCGCTGGTTTTTACGCTATGTTATGGGTGTCGGTCGTTCGAAAAGCTATGGCAAATTACTGAACGTAAACTTGCCAAGACATCAAAATCAGCAAACAATGCTGGTGTTGACTGAAAACGTCCTGTAAAGGATATACAACTAACTTTAACAATAATTGCAAGCTAGAACGAAAGCTCTGGGAAGAAAGACGAGAAACTAAGTTAATCATGGAAAGGGCATGCAATGCATACAAACAAACAAACAAACAAACAAACAAACAAACAAACAAACAAACAAAGACAACCAACATATTTATATTTATTTACTAAACAAAGTTATCAAAGAAGGCGACGCTAGAAAAAAGATAGTTACATCAGACATATTGTGCACATATCCGAATCTCACAAACTAAGCAGCAAAAGAGGATAGTGAGTTTTGTGAAACTGACGTGTAGCTTTCAAAATACCATCAAAAACTTCAAAATGCCATACCGTTTGGTTTGGAATTGCTGCATCCAATCAAGAGAATTGCTTTCAAATGTTCATCAGTCAATCTCATTCGATGTGGTGACTTCACATACTTCTTTTTTGAAAATGTTAGCTCACAGACATATGTTGTTCCAAACAATGATGTCATACCAGCGGCAAATTTCTTATGTTTCGGAAACTCAACATCAGGTAAGCAGCGGTACTTCCTTCTCAATGAGCTCCAACTGTAATTCAACTGGCACGCCATTAAGATTAAAATCAAACGGATTCTGGAACAGAAGGATGCCACTCTCAAATCTGTCAAGATCTGAAAATCTCTCCAAACTCTTTGAAACAGTGATAATGAGAAAGTTCTCCTTCCAGTTGTTCTTCCAACAATGACAGCTTTCTTCGAAATCCTTTGATGGTTCTGTAGAGATCACAGACGAGGTAATCCTTTCCCTGAAGTTTCAAGTTCAGTTCATTCATATCGACCAAAATTGACAACTTTGACAGCCAGGTAGGATCTGACAGCTGTGAATCAGCTTTATCTTTTTCAGTGAGGAAAACATCTATTACGTTTCGGAGCTTGTAAAAACGAAGCAGGACTTTACCGCAGCCGAGAGACCTGACTGATATTTGATTAGGCAAGTCACAGAATCCAGAATCAATTTCTTCAAGAAAAGCCTAGAACTGACGGTGAATGTGTGCATTTTCCCGAATGAAGTTCACAGCAGAAACTACTGGTTTCAGTACACAAGAAATATCTAAGTCTTTCCCACAGAGTACTTGCTGATGTACGATGCAGTGTATGAACAGAGCACCCGGAATTTGCAAATCTTCCAAATGAGTCCTGATCTGCCCTAACAGACCCTTCCTCACTCCAGTCATGTTTTTTTCCCCTCATCAACTGTAACACCTCGAAGGTGATTCCACCGAAGGTTATAGTCTTGGAAAATTGTTTGCACTTCCACGAAATGACTTTCCCAGTTGTTGTTCCATGCATGCTGCAAACGGACGCCAACTCTTTCGTTATCCGAAAGTCCAAATTAACACCACAAATGAACACTAGATGTTGTGACGTATTCGAGAGATCAATAGACTCATCCAGCGCCAGAGAATACTCCAAGATCCTAGCTTTCTGGCGTATCTGTAGCACTATGTTCTCTCCAAGTTCTTCTGTTGTCCGCACAACTGAACTTGCCAGAAGGCTGATAGGTCCAAACAAATCGGCTATCTCAGGACACAAGTCATTTGCTGCTTCGATCACACACACTCTTTAATGACGTTGCCATCAGTAAACGGTTTTCCTCGTTCTGCCATCTTATGCACTGTTGTGTAACTTGTACGAGTGACAGATTCATTTTCAGCAAATTTTCTCGTGAAGAGATTTCTTTGCGTTTCAAAACCACGTTTAATGGTCTCATATTTCCCAGAAAACTTTTAATATGTTGATGGATGTTTTGTTTCGTAGTGACGCTGAAGATTGTACTCTTTCAAAACGGCAACACTTTCGCTGCATATTATGCAGCTGGTTTTCTGGTCCTTTGTTTCCACAAAGAAGTACTTTACTCCTTACTCGGCGTCCACTTTTCTTTTCCTACTAGCCATAATTAAGTGTGAAGTACACGGGATCAGAAAATGAAAAAGACATTACATTAGAAACATAATTACAATCCTATTGAAACACAAGAATAGCAGAGGACTAGGGATCACTGGTGAAGCTACAGCTCATCAAAGGTACATATACAGTTTATAGGTACCTTTGTGTAACCGCACAGAGATGATAGAGATAATAGCACAACACCGACTGTTCATGGGCCGTAGAAGAAGAGAGAAATAAGAAGACAAAGAGAATCTCATTCTATCTCTACGGCTAACAGGAAAAAATAACGATTTAGAAATATCAGAAGAAATTCTGGTCAGTGTACGGGGAATCAGAATAATGTAATTATAAAGATACAACAACATCTGATTAATAATGCCAATACCCTAATATATAAAATTCATGATTAGATGCAATGACATAATAGGCATCCCCATGAATAAACATACACATGATCATCCTTCACAGTACCATTGATATTCCATCACAGCTTGGGTAGTCATACAAAACAGTACCAGTGATCTTCCATCACAGCATGGGTAGTCATCCAACACAGTACCAGTGATCCTCATCACAGCATGGATAATCATCCAACACTGTAACTGTAGTCTGATACACAACAGCAGCAATTATCAGACAACAAGATGGAACAAAGGTCATTCATTGAGTAGCATGTCCTTTACAGAACCTCGCTCCCATAACAACCTTCCGGAAAACCTCTCGATCATAAGCAAGATTTCCCGCTTCAGATACACCCATCTGTAGATCATCCGCCACATCCCGCACCCATCTTCTCTTTGGCTTTCCTCTTCCTCTCTTCCCAGGCATATATCCCTCCATTATTGTTCTCAGGCACAGACATAGCTATTATATTCCTATATTCCTCTTTAAACTATGAAGGTTCGTTCAAAACTCACCCCACAGCAGATAATCGTCAATCCACAATCAAGATCCTCTTGGATCTTTTGGATCTTCACAGGGCCTGTCTACCCTCTCAACTGCGGTCTGGAAAAACAGTGGCTACGCTCGGCCCTGCCTGGGGCATGTTCGCCCATCTACTTGGTAGTAGCTCAGGGGTTTAAGTTCAAACCCTCTGCTGAAAATTAGACATAAGCATCTCTTCGGCCTAACTTGTTCCCAATGCCAAAGAGGCGGGAACATGGCTTTACTGGGCTATTATAGGCACGCCAACACAACATCCCAGCATCCTATACATTTTCTACCAGGGTATCAAAGGGATATGCTACTCCATACTCTTGTAGAGTCGCGGCAGGCGGCTTCATGTGGTAATAGAATATATCTCATAATAAGGTTCGCGAAATTTATAAATAGGGCCACCTAAATAAACAACCTAGTGCAGCCAGGAGGTCTCCGCACGTGTGAAGATCTCCTATTATTCTAAACATAATATTTACATTTAAATTGTATCACAACGTCTCGTGTTTCATAGTTATATCAAGCAAGTTCGAGTACCGACGGCGGGCCGGATGAAATGGCGTCGCGAGCCGGATCCGGCCCGCGGGCCGTAGTTTGGTGACTCCTGGTCTAGGTAATAGGAATGAGATAGATGACGATTAATAGGCGAAGTGAGTAGGACAAAACCTGGTCTGGCACAATCAAGGCCTGAATGCATTTATGTTCCCACTGGCGAAAGGCCGTGCAAGCTTATTTATGTTGATAAATATTACAGATAGTTTCCCCCCCCCCCCCGCTTCCTCCCTCTCTCTCTCTCTCTCTCTCTCTCTCTCTCTCTCTCTCTCTCTCTCTCTCTCTCTCTCTCTCTCTCTCTCTCTCTCTCTCTCTCTGCTAAATGCTGGTGCAATTACGTTTGCTTAGAGACTATTTCAAATATCATAATAACATGATAGTAATGCCTTGATTGATCACTACACTTATGCTCAAGCATTCTGCGGAATTTTTTTGTTCTCGCATATCCTATTTACATCGCTGTCAACAACAGCATTTTACCGCTGGTGTTGATGTCTTTGCAAGATTACGCACAGTATTTTGCATTGCTTACTGAGCGACAATCTCAGATACCCCTGTAAGCAACCAACGCGACCCGATTCCCTACCGAATCTCGCGCAGCTGTTTCCCCACACGTGGATATACGGGATTATGGAGAACATCGTTAACACCTTCGCCAGGGAGACCGGCTCCGCGGAATTGCTAGATATCTAAAAGAAAAACACCCCGACAAACAAAATTGATGGTCCTTCATTTTTATTCTGATGATCATATTGTTCTTGTCTTGTATCATCATAAAGGTCTTTCACATAATCTGACCACGCATGTAAAATCTGATCTTTTTCTATTATGATTTTGTCATCTTTGGTTTTTAGGCAACCTGTTGATGTGTCTGTTCTTTTGTTAGTGGTGTCATTAATTCTTGTGTGGATTAATTTGGTATTCTGGGTGTTGTGTTGGTTTTAAATGTCCTTGCAATTTCCCTCAAGCCATGTTTCTTTTGCCTATTTGCATAGCAGTAGCTTCTTAATTTTCCTGTGAATCTCTTCGTATATTTCCTTATTATTTTTGTTATTTCTTCTTATTTCCATGAGTTTTAAGATGTCTTCCATCATCCATTTCTTGCGCCCTATTATCTTTATTTTTGGGATTATTATTGTTGTTAGTGCAGCTTCTTGACTGATTTCTTTTATATTTTCAATTGGACACTGACGTCTTGAAATAATATTGCATTGCCTTATCGGACAATGCATCGAATCTGTTCTTTACCTCCTACGTTGAATTTACTTTTATCTCCTCACTCTTCAGTGCCTGTAGATCAAATTTTGCGTTTCTATTTGTATATTTGACTTTCTTTAAGTTTATATGTAAATTGCCTAAGATTAATCTATGGTTGCAGTAACAGTCTGAGCTTGGTAGGGGGACATAAACATCTAATATTGTTACAAGGGCGGTTACTAGAACTTGAAAAAGGAAATGGTATACCTAGCTATAATACCTCTAACTAACATCAAAATCTTTTACTTTTATTTGAGGAATAAAGCAGTCAATACCGTAGTCATTTCTTGTAATCGTGAGAAGAAAATGTATAAAGTATTTATATAACATTTTGTTTAAACTTTGTTTTTACTTACATTTTATAATCAACTTTTTCAATTCTACAATTATTTTTAATTTTTAAAACTGTACTTTTAATGATAAGCATCCCTAACTAGGGGTTAAATTTCCCCTCTGTGGGGAAACAACATTTTTTTACTGGCCTCTTAAGGCCACCCACAATTTAAAGAAAATTTACTTACATTAACGGCGAAAGACCTTGGAAGTCTATGGGGTTTATGTTGATAAATATGTTTAGAGGAAATGTCATTTATGTTTGTAAATTTCATTCAATTTGAACAAATACTTTTGTCTATCTGTCTGTCTGTCTGTCTGTCTGTCTGTCTGTCTGTCTGTCTGTCCGTCCGTCCGTCCGTCCGTCCGTCCGTCCGTCCGTCCGTCTGTCTGTCTGTCTGTCTGTCTGTCTGTCTGTCTGTCTGTCTGTCTGTCTGTCTGTCTGTCTGTCTGTCTGTCTCCCAAATGCTGGTGCAATTACGTTTTCTTAGAGAATATTTAAAATATCATAATAACATGATAGTAATGCCTTGATGGGTGCCTCCTTCCCTCCACTAGCCTATGGGACACCCTTGGGCAAGGTGGAGTACCCGTTTAGCCTCCCGATCAGCGTTACGTGAAGCTATGGGTGCAGGTGTGTCAGGGTCTTAAACCTGGCTCGTTATACCTAACACATGTGAGACAAGTACAAATACAACGTGATTGGACTTGAGACACAACGACACGAAGTTCAATGGATTTATTTACAGATCACATGCAACACAATTTAGTTTGGCATGTGATGATCATTACAATACAGATATTATACATCAATGCACTTACAGACAACCCACAGCTTACAGTCTATCTCACAAGATGAACAAGAACTCGACTTTCGGGCACAGAACTACACAAAGCCTTTCTCACCCATACGTCCTGTCTCGTCCGAGTACCCCAGCTGTCTGTCTGTTTCTAGCAAAGCGCTTGCCCTCTGTGGGTGGACGCACGAGACCTGCGTGCGTCTTGCTTTGTCCTTGCCTGACCGCTGGCTGTCACGTCAGCCAGCAACCTCGCGGGCAGGTAACTAATACTCGCCTGGCGGGCGTAACGATGTTACTGCATCCCGGCTAGGGACTATTCGCCTGGCGGGTGTAACGATGTTCCTGCATCTCGGATGGTCACATTCGAGATTCTGACAAGGTGGTTGATGAAGTTGAAAAGCAGCCGACAGATAGTTGTAGGTTGTGGTCTCCACAGCTTCATGACGGAAGGCAGAGGATCTCTGTTTTGGGAGACATTGGCTACGGTCATCGACCAGTATGGTCACTGCTAGGAAGGAAAGCAATGGCAAACTACCTTCTTTACAGATGCCAAGAATATCATGTACTGAAGTCTTATCGATAATCAGAGAAACGGCGTAAATGGGTGCTCCATAGTAGCAGCCTCGCCAGGTAGGGGTAGTCATGTGCACCAGGTGACTCCAGACCGTCATCAGGAGACTGGGTGCAAAAGAATATCAACTTTGAAAGTAGGAACTTGGAATGTAAGAACTATGAGTGGGGATGGGAAATTTGATAACATTAAGAATGAAATGAGAAGATTAAATATTAACCTGTTAGGTGTACGTGAGACCAGATGGACAGGAGTGGGCATTATGACATCTGAGGAATATAGAATAATCTATTCTGACGGAGAGAAACAACAGCGAGGAGTAGCAATTATAATGGATACAGAGAGAGAAAAATCGATCAAAGGATATTGGACTGTATCAGACAGAGTGTTACTGGTGAAGTTGAGTGGAAGACCTTTTGATGTCAACGTCATACAAGTTTATGCACCAACAGCAGACAGTAGTGATGACAGCATCGATGAATTTTATAGTGATTTAGTGAAAGCCTTCAAGAAATGCAAGAATTCTGAAGTAACTATCATAATGGGTAGACTTGAATGCCAAAGTTAGAAATCAACAGGATGGATGCATAGTGGGCAAGTATGGACTAGGGCAGGGGTCACCAAACTCATTTCACGGCGGGCCGGATAACTGACAAAATGACGCGCGCGGGCCGGATACTCATTCTGCATGATACTTGCGCCGGCCTCCGTGGGGAAGATCTTGCGGACATGATTCGTAATCCCGTATACCCACGTTCGAAATACAGCTGCCAGCGATTTGGCAGCAGACAACGTTGCGCTGGTTGTTACGCTATGTTATGGGTGCCGGTCGTTCGAAAAGCTATGGTAAACTACTTAACGTAAACTTGCCAAGACATCAACAACAGCAAACAATGCTGGTGTTGACTGTAAACGTCCTGTAAAGGATATACAACTTGCTTTAACAATAATTTCAAGCTAGAACAAAATCAATCATGTGCCATGCTGGAAAGCGTGGGCGGTCATGACTCGCCATTTCACTCGATCACCAGTGTCGTGGATCAGCTCAGTGTTCCTGTCTCGTCCATGCCATGTGGCCAAGCCATCCAGGTATTTTCCTCTCGGTCTTCCTCTTGGTCTGTTCCCCTCGATCTTGCCAGTTGTCACTAAGTTCTCCAATCCATTTCTTCTCATAACATGACCAAAAAATTTTGACTGTCTACGTCTAATTTCTCTAATCAGTTTACGATGTTCATTTGTCTCCTGTAGTACTTGGTCATTGGTTTTTCTGTCTGTCCATGGTATTCTTTGCATTTTCCTCAGAAACCACATTTCTGCAGCCATCAGATGCTTTTCAGCTTGACTGCTCATTGTCCAAGTTTCACATCCATACAAAAGAACAGGCTCTATGTATCCCCTCAACACTCTTTTTCTCGTTTCAATTGACATCTTTTTATTGGTCAGAATGTTTTTCATCTTGCTAAAGGCTACTTTCGCCATGGCGATTCTTGTTCTAATCTCTTCAAGGCATCTCCCATCAGATGTTATAACTGTTCCAAGATAATTGTACCGATTCACTTGTTGAAGAATATTTCCATTTACTTGTATATTACATTGTGGCACTTCTTCCTTCCTACTGACGACCATAACCTGAGTCTTTTTACAATTTAATTCTAACCCCAGTTGCTCACTGTGTACAACAACCGCATCTACTAATTGTTGCAGGTCCTGCGCATTGTCTGCAATTAATACTGTATCATCTGCATATCTAATGTTATTGATGTTTCGTCCTCCAATGCTGATTCCATTTATATCCTCTACATTTCTGAAAATATTTTCACTGTACAGGGAAAAAAGATCTGGAGACATCACACATCCCTGCCTAACACCTCTCTTAATTGGCTGATACTGTCCCACTTCATTATCAATCCTTATTGCAGCTTGTTGTTTCCAATATATGTTTTTTATAAGTCTAATGTCTTTCCCATCAATTTGTAGATCTGCAAGCATATCCACCATGCTGACATGTCTAACGCTATCAAAAGCCTTTGTATAGTCAATAAAGCAAAGATGTATATCCTTGTTTACTTCTATAGCACGTTCAATAACTGTTCGCAGCATATACACAGCATTTACTGTACCCTTTCCTTCTACAAACCCGCATTGTTCTTCCCCTATTTCAGGTTGTATCTTCTTCCTCATTCTTTGCATGATAATTCTTAGCAAAATCTTTGTGATGTGACTCATTATACTAATTGTTCTATGTTGATCACATTCCAAGGTTCCTGATTTCTTTGGGACTGCAATAAATATAGAGTTACATAATTCAGGAGGTATATCTCCAGTATCATATAATGTGTTCAGCAGTCTGGTGACTTGATTTAATCCAAATTCTTCTAAAGCTTTAATCATTTCTTTTGTGATGTTATCTGCACCGGGGGCCTTGCCAGCTTTCATATGCTTAAGAACATTTCGAACCTCCATCTCCAAAATTGGCGGTCCTTCATTATTAAATCTAATATCATACTGTTCGTCTCTGTTATCATCATAAAGGTGTTTCACATAATCTGTCCATACCTGTAGAATCTGGTCTTTTTCTATTATGATTTTGCCATCTTCAGTTTTTAGACACCCTGTTGATGTACTTGTTCTTTTATTAGTAAGTTCCTGAATTCTTTTGTGCACTAATTTGGTATTTTGACTGTTGTGTTGGCTTTCAATTTCTAAGCACTTTTCCTCAAGCCATGCTTCTTTTGCCTCCTTACATAATATTCTGACTTGTCTGTAAATTTCGTCATATTTGACAGAATTATTTTTGTTGAGTCTTCTTGTTTCCATGAGGTGTAAAATTTCTTCAGTCATCCATTTCTTACGACCCACCTTCTTTAATTTTGGAATAGTTGTTTCTGCAGCCACATTGATTGAATTCTTCAACGTTTCCCATTGATCATCCACATCCTGGAATAGGATCTCTATATCAGACAAAATTTCAAATCTGTTCTGTACTTCTATGTTGAATTTGTTTTGTATTTCCTTGTCATTACTCAATGTACACAAATCATATTTAGTGTTTCCTGTTATATACTTGACTTTCTTCAACTTTATCCTCAATGTTCCTGTGAGTAATCTGTGGTCACTATAACAATCAGCACTGGGAACTGTTTTTGCTATTGTTAATGCGTTTCTAAATCTTCTGCTAATCAGAATGTAGTCAATCTGGTTTCTAATCCTGCTATCAGGACTCCTCCATGTCCATAATCTTCTAGGGCAGGGGTGGGCAAACTACTGGCCCGCGGGCCGCATGCGGCCCGCCAAGAGATTTTATGCGGCCCGCGAGGGCATTTAGAAATAAAAATATTTAATTCGTTTGTAAGTTATTTTGTTGAATTTTACAGAATTTCATGTACCGTTATGATGAGTGTCAATAACGAACGTAAGATTGAAGATGAATGCCGTATTTTTAATGATGAATGGACACCTAAGTATGGTTTTATAAAAGTTGGTAGCAAATCAGTTTGCTTGTTGTGTCGTGAGTCAGTGGCTGTCTTCAAGGAGTACAATTTAAAAAGACATTATCAAACAAAACATTCCGATTTCGGATACAATTTAACGACCGAAGAGAAGGAAAGGAAATGCCTTGAGCTGGTGAAAAATTTGGAGAAACAGCAAACTGTTTTCACTAAACAGTCTTCAATTCAAGATGCCGCAACTGAAGCTAGTCTTGTGCTGTCACACAGAATTGTAAAACAGAACAAGCCATTTTCTTATGGCGAGTTCATCAAGGAATGTTTGCTAGATGCAGCAAACATTATGTGTCCAGAACAAAAAAAAACAAACAGATTTGACAACATTACTTTATAAAAGAGAACTGTGGTCACACGTATTGACAAGATAAGTGACAATTTTATGCATAAACTTCAAGATGCAAGTAAACAATTTTTGTGGTACTCTCTTGCATTGGATGAGAGTACCGATGTACATGATACTGCCCAATTATTGATATTTATACGTGGAATAAACACTTCTTTCAAACTCACTGAAGAGTTACTGAGTGTTGAGTCACTCAAAGACACAACCACAGGCCATGATATATTCAATGCTGTTACTAACTGTATTGAAAGAACTGGGTTGGTTTGGAACAAGATGGCAAGTGTTACAACTGACGGAGCTCGTGCTTTGACTGGAAAACAAATGTAGGTCTGGTAAAGTTGATAAGATTA
This sequence comes from Cepaea nemoralis, assembly GCA_014155875.1. Taxonomy (NCBI): domain Eukaryota; kingdom Metazoa; phylum Mollusca; class Gastropoda; order Stylommatophora; family Helicidae; genus Cepaea; species Cepaea nemoralis. The sequence goes on from JACEFZ010020830.1 coordinate 56,621, forward strand.
AAGCAGAATATCCAGACCACACATTATTACCACTTCACTGTGTGATTCATGAAGAAAGTCTGTGTAAAACTGTTTTTAATATCAAGCATGTTATTGACCCAGTTGTCAGTGTCATCAACCTCATCAGATCAAGAGGACTTAATCACAGACAGTTCAAGTCATTACTTGACGATTTGGAAACTGAACATTCCGATGTCCTGAACCACACCAATGTTCGATGGCTGAGTCTCGGCAAGGTGTTGAGGCGAGTGTGGGAACTCAGAGAAGAAATAGTGATGTTCCTAGAGATGAAGGGCATTGCGTGTTACTTTAATACTAACATTGTCAATAAAGAGTGGAAGTTAGACTTTATGTTTGCCATTGAAATTATGGAAAGGTTAAATGAACTGAATGTCAAACTTCAGGGCCATGATGTGTTTACCCATTAATTGTATGTATATGCAAAATCATTTCAGGCAAAACTCTCACTGTTCTCCAGACAAGCAAGTGAAAAAAGATTTTGTCACTTCTCTTTACTGAAAAAAGAAACCATTTCTGGTGAAATGACTGAAAAATGCAAAGCCCAATTAGATGCATTGATTGAAGAATTTGGATGGAGATTCCAAGATTTCAAGAAATTAGAGCCATAGTTCAATATTCTCAGTTCATCCTTTTAGTGCAGAAGCTGATACAGCCACAGAGGACATACAGTTGGAGCTGCTTGACTTACAAGCAGATCATGACCTGAAAGAGAAATTCAAGACAGATGGTTTGCTGGATTTCTATGGATCTTTATCACAAGAATCTTTTCCCAACTTGAAAAACTTTGCAGCTAAACTTTTATCATTATTTGGATCAACATACATTTGCGAACAAGCATTCTCTTGCTTGAACATCAACAATCTAAGAATAGGTCTTTATTGTCGGACTGCAACTTGCATGCTGTCATGCGAATTTCAACAAGTAAACTTGCTCCATATTTCAAGAACATTGTCAAAAATTGCAAGCAGTTACATACATCTCATTAGAAATCAACAATTATAGTGACAATGTAGTCGCTGTGTGTCTAAATTAAAGCCATTGATAGATAATAAAGAATATTTGTTACAATAACAAGTTGTAAAATCGTGTTAACATATTAGTAAAAGTTTTTGTCCATATTGTCAAATATAATGCATAAGTGTATAAGTAAAATAAAATTGTAATAATTAGTTATTTATACTGCTTAATAACCTATTAATAATTACTTATTGTGATAGGTTGCTGTAAACAAAATGGATATATATATATATATATATATATATATATATATATATATATATATATATATATATATATATATATATATATATATATATATATATATATTTAATTAATTAAATTTTGTTGCGTATCCCTTACGGGACGTTGCAGTCAACACCAGCATTTTCAGCTGCTGTTGATGTACTAGGCAAGTGTTACGTTCAGTAGTTTGCCATTGCTTTCTGAACGACCGGCCCCTATACCTTTTTCGAAAAAACCAGCACCGCCGTGTTTCGAACCCGGGTATACGGGCTCACAAACCGCGTTCGCAAGCCATTAGCCACAGAGACCGGTTTATATATATATATATATATATATATATATATATATATATATATATATATATATATATATATATATATATATATATATATATATATATATATATATATATATATATATATATATATGCGGCCCGCCAATAGCTTTACATTTGTCAATGCGGCCCTCCGCACGAAAAGTTTGCCCACCCCTGTTCTAGGGTGTTGTTTGAACCAGGTGTTTCCTACAATCATTTCCTGTTCTTTTGCCCACTCTACGAGTCTGTATCCTCTTTCATTTCTCTCTCCTAAACCATAGTTTCCTACTGTGTATCTATCTCCTTGATTTCCTACTTTTGCATTGAAGTCCCCTATTATGATGTTTATTTCTGAATTTTTACATTTCTTTAAGGCAGACTCTATGTCATTATAAAACTCTTCTACACTATCTTCACTGGATTCTCCTGTTGGGGCATATACTTGAATAATATTTATGCTAAAAGGTGTGCCACTTAATTTAACTAGTAGAACTCTGTCCGACACGGCCCAATATCCTTGAATAGATTTTGATGTTTTCCGGTCCAGAATAATTGCCACTCCCCTATGACGATCTTCACCTCCAGAATAAATAATCTTGAAATCTTCTTCTATCTTGATGCCTGCTTCTGTCCATCTCGTTTCGCACATACCTAAAATATTAATATTTTTCCCTTTCAATTTCTTGTTTTATGTTCTCTAATGTTCCGTCGTTGTTTAACGTCCTAACGTTACAAGTTGCTAATTTTAACGTCTCTGTCCTTGTCTTGCGATGATCGGTCTTTAAGCGAATCATGATTTACTAGGCACTTTTAAAGAGGTAGTTTGCCGTTGCTTTCCTCTATGGCAGTGACCTTACTGGTCGGAGACCGCAGCCATTGACCCAAGAAGAGTTCGTCTGCCTGCCGTCGTGTAACTCGAGGCCATGACCCACAAATATCTGTCGGCTGCCCTCAAAATTACATCCACCACCTGCCTTCCGTGGCTTCTTTTGAAAACTTCCAATAAAAGGAACACAATATAACATCACATAATCCACAGGGAAACACTATTCACATGGAATCCAAAGGAAATCACACGAAATCCAATGAAAAACACTAAATAGCGTCCCTCCGAAAAGTAACGCTTCATCTTGTCGCCATTTTACCAGAACAAAAGCTCTGGGAAAAAAGACGAAAAACTAAGTTAATCATGGAAAGGGCGTGCAATGCACATAAACAAACAAACAAACAAAGACAACCAACATATTTATATTTGTTTACTAAACAAAGTTGTCAAAGAAGGCGACGTTAGCACAAAGATAGTTATATCAGACATATTGTACACATATCCGAATCTCACAAACTAAGCAGCAAAAGAGGATAGTGAGTTTTGTGAAACTGACGTGTGGCTTTCAAAATACCATCAATGTTTGGTTTGGAAATGCTGCATCCAATCAAGAGAATTGCTTTCAAATGTTCATCAGTCAATCTCATTCGATGTGGTGACTTCACAGACTTCTTTTTTGAAAATGTTAGCTCACAGACATATGTTGTTCCAAACAATGATGTCATACCAGCGGCAAATTTCTTATTAAGTTTCGGAAACTCAACATCAGGTAAGCAGCGTTACTTCCTTCTCAATGAGCTCCAACTGTAATTCAACTGGCACACCATTAAAGTTACAATCAAACGGATTCTGGTACAGAAGGATGTCACTCTCAAATCTGCCAAGATCTGAAAATCTCTCCAAACTCTTTGAAACAGGGAAAATGAGAAAGGTTTTCTCCTTCCAGTTGTGCTTCCAACAATGACAGCTTTCTTCGAAATCCTTTGATGGTTCTGTAGAGATCACAGACGAGGTAATCCTTTCCCTGAAGTTTCAAGTTCAGTTCATTCATATCGACCAAAATTGACAACTTTGACAGCCAGGTAGGATCTGACAGCTGTGAATCAGCTTTATCTTTTTCAGTGAGGAAAACATCTATTACGTTTCTGAGCTTGTAAAACCAAGCAGGACTTTACCGCAGCTGAGCCACCTGACTGATATTTGATTAGGCAAGTCACAGAATTCAGAATCAATTTCTTCAAGAAAAGCCTAGAACTGACGGTGAATGGGTGCATGTTCCCGAATGAAGTTCACAGCAGAAACTACTGGTTTCAGAACACAAGAAATATCTAAATCTTACCCACAGAGTATTTGCTGATGTACGATGCAGTGTATGAACAGAGCACCCGGAATTTGCAAATCTTCCAAATGAGTCCTGATCTGCCCTAACAGACCCTTCCTCACTTTAGTCATGTTTTTTTTTCCCCTCATCAACTGTAACACCTCGAAGGTGATTCCACCGAAGGTTATAGTCTTGGAAAATTGTTTGCACTTCCACGAAAATGACTTTCCCAGCTGTTGTTCCATGCATGCTGCAAACGGACGCCAACTCTTTCGTTATCTGAAAGTCCAAATTGACACCACAAATGAACACGAGAAGTTGTGAAGTTCTCGAGAGATCAATAGACTCATCCAGCGCCAGAGAATACTCCAAGATCCTAGCTTTCTCGCGTATCTGTAGCACTATGTTCTCTCCAAGTTCTTCTGATGACCGCACAACTGAACTTGCCAGAAGGCTGATAGATCCAAACAAATCGGCTTTCTCAGGACACAAGTCATTTGCTGCTTCGATCACACACACTCTTTAATGACGTTGCCATCAGTAAACGGTTTTCCTCGTTCTGCCATCTAATGCACTGTTTTGTAACTTGTACGAGTGACAGATTCACTTTCAGCAAATTTTCTCGTGAAGAGATTTCTTTGCGTTTCAAAACCACGTTAAATGGTCTCATATTTCCCAGAAAACTTTTAATATGTTGATGGATGTTTTGTTTCGTAGTGACGCTGAAGATTGTACTCTTTCAAAACGGCAACACTTTCGCTGCATATTACGCAGCTGGTTTTCTGGTCCTTTGTTTCCACAAAGAAGTACTTTACTCCTCACTCGGCGTCCACTTTTCTTTTCCTACTAGCCATAATTAAGGGTGAAGTACATGGGATCTGAAAATGAAAAAGACATTACATTAGAAACATAATTAAAATCCTATTGAAACACAAGAAAAGCAGAAGAGTAGGGGTCACTGGTGAAGCTACAGCTCATCAAAGGTACATATACAGTTTATAGGTACCTTTGTGTAACCGCACAGAGATGATAGAGATAATAGCACAAAGCGGACAGTTCATGGGCCGTAGAAGAAGAGAGGAATAAGAAGACAATGAGAATTTCTTTCTATCTCTACGGCTAACAAGAAAAAACAACGATTTAGAGATATCAGAAGAAATTCAGGTCAGTGTACAGGGAATCAGAATAATGTAAGTGTAAAGATACAACAACATCTGATTAATAATGCCAATGCCCTAATAAATCAAATTCATGATTAGATGCAATGACAAAATAGGCATCCCCATGAATAAACATACACATGATCATCCTTCACAGTACAATTGATATTCCATCACAGCTTGGGTAGTCATCCAACACAGTACCAGTGATCTTCCATCACAGCATGGGTAGTCATCCAACACAGTACCAGTGATCTTCCATCACAGCATGGGTAATCATCCAAGACTGTAACTGTAGTCTGATAAACAACACCAGCAATTATCAGACAACAAGATGGAACAAAGGTAATTCATTCAGTAGCATGTCCTGTGCAGAATCTCGCTCCCATAACAACCTTCCGGAAAACCTCTCGATCATAAGCAAGATTTCCCGCTTCAGATACATCCATCTGTAGATCATCCGCCACATCCTGCACCCATCTTCTCTTTGGCCTTCCTCTTCCTCTCTTCCCATGCATATATCCCTCCATTATTGTTCTCAGTCACAGACATAGCTATTATATTCCTATATTCGTATTTAAACTATGAAGGTTCGTTCAAAACTCACCCCACAGCAGATAATCGTCAATCCACAATCAAGATCCTCGTGGATCTTTTGGATCTTCACAGGGCCTGTCTACCCTCTCAACTGCGGTCTGGAAAAACAATGGCTATGCTCGGCCGTGCCTGGGACATGTTCGCCCATCTACTTGGTAGTGGCTCAGGGGATTAAGTTCAAACCCTCTGCTGAAAATTAGACATCAGCATCTCTTCGGCCTAAGTTGTTCCCAATGCCAAAGAGGCGGGAACATGGCTTTACTGGGCTGTTATAGGCACGCCAACACAACATCCCAGCATCCTATAATTTTTTTACCAGGGTATCAAGGGATATGCTACTCCATACTCTTGTAGAGTCGCGGCAGGCGGCTTCATGTGGTAATAGAATATATCTCATAATAAGGTTCGCAAAATTTATAAATAGGGCCACCTAAATAAACAACCTAGTGCAGCCAGGAGGTCTCCGCACGTGTGAAGATCTCCTATTATTCTAAACATAATATTTACATTTAAATTGTATCACAACGTCTCGTGTTTCATAGTTATATCAAGCAAGTTCGAGTACTGACAATGGGCCGGATGAAATGACGTTGCGGGCCGGATCCGGCCCGCGGGCCGTAGTTTGGTGACCCCTGCTCTAGCGCATTGCGCCTGTCTGCATTCGTGAGTGACGCTAGTATGTATCGCATACACTCCACTGGCATGCCCCTTGTGCATCCAAGTATCTCCTGCATAGATTCATTTTGTTTGCGCTTTAGTTTTAGCAGCTGACTATTTCACTGTGAGCAGTCCCAATCCATACTCAGTTACTGTTGATAGAGTATGCCTCATGTCCATGCCTGCCATGATAGTCAGCGCAGTGAGTCCCTTCTTAGATCTCATAACAGCTTTTTCGACATAATCTTTGCATGACAGGCGTCTGTCGAAAGTGATTTCCAGGTATGTCAGTTTACTCTCTGTCTGTCTGTCTGTCTGTCTGTCTGTCTGTCGGTCGGTCGGTCGGTCGGTCGGTCGGTCGGTCGGTCTGTCTGTCTGTCTGTCTGTCTGTCTGTCTGTCTGTCTGTCTGTCTGTCTGTCTGTCTGTCTGTCTGTCTGTCTGTCTGTCTGTCTGTCTGTCTGTCTCTTAACATTGTTGCCATTTATTGTAAGACCCGGGACGTCAGCCTGAACAATCCTATTGTCCAGAGAGCATCTAAAACAGACGTTTTATCTGGGTTAATGTCATTACCCATCACTGTAACCAGTCGATCACTTTGTTTAATGTCTTCTGCAACTCATGCGCTATTTGCATCCTGTCTCTCACCTGTCTATACTGAAGAACATCATCTGCAATTGTCATTATTCTTTTAATCTCTTATGCTTCAATGCTTGCAATCTTGTTTGTGTATAAATTGAATAGAACAGGCGATATTGCAGGTCCTTGTGGTAATCCCGGGGTAATAATACAATCGGTCTCTGTGGCTAAGGGCTTGCGAACGCAGTTTGTGAGCCCGTATACCCAGGTTCGAAACACGGCGGTGTCGGTTTTTTCGAAAAAGGTATAGGGGCCGGTCGTTCAGAAAGCAATGGCAAACTACTGAACGTAACACTTGCCTAGTACATCATCAGCAGCTGAAAATGCTGGTGTTGACTGCAACGTCCCGTAAGGGATACGCAACAAAATAATAAAATAATATACGTCTCCGAGACCCATGCGACTAGGCGGAGAGGAACCCTACGAGAGTGCAGGATAGCTGCTATCCAGTTCACCAGCCAGGGGCTATCATCCGTCCCCACAAGAGTGTGCAATAAGAGATACTATCTGACATCCTTGTGGGAGCTGTGTACATCCTTAAAGGTGTACTTAAAGTTTGTCCACGATCACTTTCTCCATAACCTTGCCAAATGTATTTTGTAAAGTGATGATCCCATTGACATTTAGTGTGATCTATGTGATATGTCGTGGTCATTCATCCAAGTTTACAGTAAACAGAGGATTTGCGAAATCTAAACAATATAGAACGGTGTCCCTACTGTTGGGATGACATCAGGGTTTTTTCTAGATCGAACATTCTGGAATAAGTTGCACTAGGTTTGCACGGTTTGAAAAGGGCGCATGGAGTCATTTGATTGGTTGATTCGCAAGGCCTGCCGAGAGATTCCATTTGATCCCGGCCAAAAACATAGCATAGAATTAGCCATGTAGATTTCATCTGGGCTGGTCGCTTTCGAGATGTGGTGAAATTCCTCGCCCAATTTCGTTTTCTCAGTGTCCCAGGTACGACTATAAAATCATTTTAAATGGTGTGGCCGTGCCTAGTGATGAGAAAGAGACTAGTATCAGTGTATTTGTATGAGAAATGTGAAAGTATGAGATCAGAGCTTCATTGAGAAGTTACTCTGAATCTTGCTTTTTGACAAATTAACATGTCTAACACACTGAATAATACCATGTCTATCGTTTCGTCTGCTATTAGAATTATGCTGTATGCTTAGTGAATGTTATATCACTCTCAATGCATATATTAAATCTTTATGCGCTATAGAACTTCCCTATGGACGCACATCATTGCACATTCTTAATCAAACTGTAGAAACGTTCTTTAGAGTCTGTGTTTTACAACTCTTGAGATCAGAATGTGTTATTTGACATGCAATCTTTTCCCATGAAAATGCTGCAAATATTTCAGGAATGATATGTTTGCTCTATGTGTTACCTTGTTAGTTTGCAACAGTGGTTGGGTTTACGAACTGCGTTCACAAAACCCCTGTTCTTAATGGTCAGGAGGGAAGGACAATATATGTTCGAACCTTTGTCTATGTCTGATGTGCGCACACACACACACACACACACACACACACACACACACACACACACACACACACACACACACACACGCACGCACGCACGCACGCATTCACTCACGCACGCACACACACACACACACACACATGTATTTTGTTTCACATGTGATTGTTGCTTATTAAATATTGCACTACCTGCTGTTGGCGAGGTACAAATGTTGCCCAGAAGAAGAGAACTCTTTCTCCAGTGCCAACTGAAAGAGACAGTACATGGTTTGTTTTAGGATTAATTTGAAAGAGGAGCATTAGTGATGTTGTTAATGATGTTGATGATTGAATAGTTACCAATGTGATAGGTTGGGAGGCTGTTGATTGATTGGGGTGAAATATCTGAGTTGTTTTCACTAATTGTGTTGTCTATGCATATGCAATGTTTGAAGTGTATATGATGTCACTAGGCGGAAACTAGATATTCACTAGATCCCTCCAGTTTTCTCAATACAAGGGTGGTGTTAAAATGGTTGTTGAGTACAGTTCATGGTGAATGTATTGTTCAGCTGTTGTTGAGTACGTTTCATTGTGAATGACTTGTTCAACTGTTGTTGAGTACAGTTCAATGTGAATATCTTGTTCAACTGTTGTTGAGTACAGTTCATTGTGAATGTTTTGTTCAACTGTTGTTGAGTACCTTTTATTGTGGGTGTTTGATGAACTATTGTTGAGTCCAACTGACAGGTGTCACTTTTGATGCATATACTATGAGATCTATATGAGGCTGACAGACAACACACTACACACAGTCAACGTTTATTATTAGTAAGTTAGTTAGTCTTTCCTCTTGATCCCAAGGCGGCGCATAGGGCAGAAGTCATGGCTCTCCATGCCTGGCGGTTCGCTGCTACCTAGTTGTAGATCTTGGATGTTTACTTGGCCGTTGAATGAGCCTTCTCTGATGATGGTTCTATGCAGGGGTCTCTCTGTGTCTTCCCCGTGTTCTTTTCCCTACCGGTGACCATATGAGGGCTTGGTAGGGGAGTCTTGTCGTGTCCATTCTGAGAACATGGTCGATGCAGTTCCAATGGCGTTTTCTTATAAAATTGGATAAAATATCTTGCTTAGTCTCTTGTCTTATTTGCGTATTGGTTCTGAAGTCTGCCCAGTGGAGGTTTAGAATTCTTCTAAGACATTTGTTCTCAAAATTATCTAATTTTTATTATCTAAAGCTACCGATGATTTCCAACTAACTCTCACATCCATACGTTAACACCGGAATCACACAAGAGTTGAAGATTTTAAGTTTCGCCTGTTTGCTGAGTGAGTTTGACTTCCAGATGTTTGACAGTTTATTGAAGGCACCAGATGCCAGTGCGATTCTAGATGATATTTCTGGTGTTGAATCCATTGTAGACGTCATTTTGCTTCCTAGGTATGTAAAGCTGTTGACTTTTTCAAGAACATGGTTGTTTAATTTGGTGTCGCCTGAACTGTTGGTAAGATCGATAGTTTTTGTTTTTGCGGTGTTAATTTGGAGACCAATTTGTCCTGAAACACTTTGGAGATGGTTTATTTTCTCTTGGGCATCTGGGTGTGTTGAACTCAAAAGCACTGTGTCGTCGGCAAAGTCTAGGTCTTCTAGAATTTTGTCAAGCCAATGGATACCCATATTTGAGTTGTTTGTGCATTTACGCATGACCCAGTCGAAAGCTATTCCAAAAAGCATCGGTGATAAGACACAACCCTGTTTCACTCCTGTTTCCACTGAGAACCAATAAGAGTTGCCTGATTCTGTTCTTACACAGCAACGTGTCTCTTTGTAGAAAGATTTTATGATGTTGGTATATTTGGTAGGGAAACCATAGATTTTAAGTAGATTCCAAAGGGAAGGACGGTGGATACTATCGAAGGCTTTTTGAAAGTCGACAAAGTTGGTGATTAATTTCGACTGGAATTCTACGGAGTCTTCAATGATTATTCTCAGGGTGAAAATGTGGTCTATGCATGACCGTTTTGGTCTGAAGCCTGCTTGTTCTTCTCTGAGCCTTTCATCTATAGACCTTTTCAATCCCTCAAGTAACATGCTACAAAAAAGTTTTCCTGATACTGACAGACCACGCCAGTTATTGCAATCAGACATATCGCCTTTTTGAGGCAGTTTGAAAATTACACCACCCTTCCACTGTTGTGGTGGGGATTAGCTTTAACAGATTTCATTGATCAGCTGTAACAAACGTTGTAAGGTATTTTCATCTGCTGCTTTGAGCATTTCTCCTGTGATGTCGTCTTCACCAACAGCTTTGATGTTCTTCAATTTGTTACGCACGCAACACACACACACACACACACATAGATAGATAGATAGATAGATAGATAGACAGATAGATAGATAGATAGATAGATAGATGGATGGATGGATGGATGGATGGATGGATGGATAGATAGATAGATAGATAGATAGATAGATAGATAGATAGATAGATAGATAGATAGATAGATAGATAGAACGAACGAACAAACTTTATTTTCAAAGGGTTAAGAATTGGGCACGCAGGCCCGTCTAACATTCTGCCCTTCTCTCACTCTCTTTCATACATTATTTCATTCACACATCATTCAAGGCTAACAGAGAACAGCAACAATAAAAAAGATATGCATTATAAAGGCATGGGCAAAATGCGAACATCAAAACTACACGACACAGTAAAATTAGATAATGGTCTGACACTTGTTATTAGCCATGTGGAATATACTGGCCTACCAAAAGGGGAGTGGCTGTTATACCAGGGTTTTGTTATTATTATTATTATCTCTATTATTAAGGGGGAAGATAATCCGTACTGAGATAGTGTTCGAGTAATTTGCGATTATATGAATAGGGATTGGTGATGTCTTTGATTTCTTGTGGAAGATTGTTCCACAGCTGAGCTGCAGAGTACGTTAAGCTTGTTTTGTATAAGTCAATCCTAGGCTTCGGAATGTGTAATATATTTAAACGTTTACTGTGTCTAGCATTATATTTAAACAATGGCCAAAGGTAATTTGGGGCATTCCGATGCAGGATTTTGTGAATTAGTTTAGCTTTATTGAAAAGCAGGCGTTTGCGGAGTGGTAGTAACTGAAGGCGTTTATACAGGCTAGGATTGTCAGATAAATGTTTGTTATAAATTAGACTCATGGCCCGTTTCTGGAGTGAGTAAAGTCGCTTGGTGTTTGAATTAGAACAACCGTCCCAGATTGTAGAGCAGTAGTCAAAGTGGGTCTGTATATGAGAAGTATAGAATAGTTTCCGTGTGTCCTCATCAAGGAAGTTTTTAATTTTGGCGAGTTGGTAGACTTTTTTCGCTGTTTGTTTAATAAGCGCTTGAACGTGGGAATTAAAGGTTAGGTTTCTATCAATGATTATGCCTAATGTTTTGTGCTCAATTACACTTTCTACTGGCATGTTATCGATGTGAAGTTGAAGTGATGTGTGTGAGCTTAGAGTTTGAAATCTTTGTCTGGTTGTTAGTAACATTGATTTTGTTTTAGTGATGTTAATTTGCATACGGTTTGAATAGCCCCACCTAAATACATTATTTAATTCTTGTTGTAAAGACGACTCCAATAAAATACAGTTTCCAGCATTTGTGTACACTGTACAGTCGTCTGCAAATAGATCGCAGGACGACGAAAGATGTAAAGGTAGATCGTTAATATATATGGCAAACAATAGAGGGCCAAGAATAGAGCCTTGCGGTACTCCAATATTGAAGGTAGTGGTATGAGACAGACATTTATTATGTGATACTACTTGCTTTCTGTTTGATAGAAAAGATGATATTAGAGTGACTACATTAGGGCCAATTTTCATTGTCTGAAGTTTTTTAATTAAAATAACATGGTCTATCATATCAAATGCTTTCTTGAAATCAAGAAACACAGTTCCACATAGACTGTTGTTGTTTATATTCTGGTGCCAATTTTCTATCATGTTTGTTAGGGCCGTATGGCAAGAATATTTTGGTCGAAATCCTGATTGGTTGTCAACAATAAGCTTGTTGCGAACTAAATACTGTAATGTTACTTTATGGATGTGTTTTTCTAGTGGCTTAGATAGTGATGATAGTAAGGAAATGGGTCTGTAATTGTTCGGGAGATCATTGTCCAATGAACCAGATTTAAGAAGAGGGTACACTTTAGCGATTTTGAGAGCTGATGGAAAGTGGCCTTTGGTGAGACACTGATTATATACATAGGTTAGTGATATACAGATCACTGGCGCAGCACAACGGAGAAACCGGTTGCTGATTCCATCTAACCCAGATGAGGTTGTGTTTTTTAGGTTACTGAGGTAAGTGAATACCTCAGTGATTGTCATTAGCGATATGTCGAAAAGAATATCGCCGGAGCATCTATTCTCGCAAAACGATGACAGTAAAGATAAGTTGCAAGGAGAATTAGGTATTGAAGCCTTCAACTGGTCTATGTCAGATTGAAAAAAAATTACTGAATTGGTCGCATGTAATATGATTTGATGGTAAAGAATTTCGGAAGTTACACTTGTTTGTCAAGGTGTTAATTGCCTTCCATATATCCTTACTATTTGTTTTATCCATTACTAAGTTCTTATAGTAATTTTTCTTTTCCCGTCGTATGGTATATTGAACTTTGTTTCTAAGAGTACGGTATGCGCTGAGATCCCGCTTTTTATGTGCTTTATCCCTGTCTCTCATAATTTGAAGTATTTCCTGGGTGATCCAAGGTGGCTTGACGTGGTGTTTTACTCGAACTTCCTTGATTGGCACATGTCTATCAAAAACATCAATAAATGTTTTCATCCAGAATTCCAGAGCATCATCCGGGTCAGGAAGCTGACAAACATTGTCTAGAGGTGAACTGAGTAAGTCCTGTAAAAATGCGTTTTGGTTGAAATGTTTGTAACTTCTATATTTTACACTTATGTGTTTATGTTTAGGAGTTTTAATTCCTTGTTTAGACCACGTGCAACATATTGAGTAGTGATCGCTCATTGCACAATTGGGTACAGCGTATTCTATGATGTTGTCTGAGCAAGTTACATAAATGTGATCTATGACTGTTGAAGATGACTTTGTTACTCTAGTAGCCTGTTGTACTATTTGTTGGAAATTGTATGATGCAATTATATTTCCCCATATTATGTTGGATTTGTTGGTGTCAATGTTAAAGTCTCCGAGTAGTATAATTTCCTTCCCGGAAGCGAAAACCACATCCATCATGGTAGTGAAGTTTTCGTACCAGACGTGTCCAGCACTTGGATTTCGATAAAGGTAGCCAATTATCAGGGGTGTGCGGTTTTGAAGTTTTAGCTCTAACCACATACATTCTATTTCGCAAGTTTCAAAGTCTAGCCTACGGTGAGCATTTAGTAAATTAGAAACATAGGTTACTATGCCTGTCTCTTGTTTCCTACAGGGATCCCTTCTAAAAACTTTGTCCCCTTTAATAGATATGTCCTCATCTGAAATGTTATCATTAAGTCTACTTTCACTAAGGCCGAATAAATAAAAATTTTGATTAAGAATAGAAGATAACTCTGGTAGCTTGTTAAATAAGCTGCAAATGTTTAAGTGTCCAAGGCGTATTCCTGACTTATTGAGCCAGTGTTGCCACTTCTCAGACATTTCATCCATGAAGAAAGTGTAAATTAGTCAAAGTTAAGCAAAAATACAAGATTATAAAAAAAATAAAAAAATCACAATTACATTAACTTACAAAATATCAGTAATACAAATAGATATGTAAATGACAATATTATAACGATATAACTAATTAGACCAACGAATATAATACAAACACGGAACAAAACGAATTAAAGAACATACAACAAATAATTAACCTGAAAAAAAAAACTACTTCACAAGCTAAGTAACCAACTGTTATCCAAAAGAATTAATAAATGACCATACAAGTCAATGTCTCTGTTTAAAGCGGAGTATCCCACACGGGAAATAAAACGTTAAACAGTAAGCAGAAGGAAGAACAGTGAAGACCCCCTCACTCACAGTAAAAACACAATGAAAAGTATTATAAAAGCTATACAGCTAAGTACTATCCATTAATATAAAGTCAAAACAAGTCAATGTTTGTAGTTGCTTATAACCTAATACGTTACTAGACCAAGTAGTAACCAAATATGCAGATAAACGTTCAAGAAGAGGCTCTTTCTTGTACCGAGATCCGGTGTAGCTTTGTGCTAAGTTACTAGTAAATACCAGGTTGTCTTGGTTGTTGGTATAGCGACATTATAAGTGCTTGACGAAGTGTAGCTGGGCTATACCGTGTGAGGTGCAACCATTCTGGGTTACAATGAACTGGGTACTGATGATGTCTCATGGGTATGTAATGATTACCAACTAGAGCCTCTGGTTGGTGGCTAACAGGAGGTTGTGGTGGCACATCGTTGTTGCTGAGAGTTGGTTCCTTTCTGGGGAGAATAGGAAAAAATATCTTCGTAATTATTACCCTCCTGTGTGAAAGTATTTAACGGACTTGGTGTAGTGGTAGTGTCCCGTCTGGCTTGGATTTCAGGTGCAGTGGTTATGAGTGGTCTGCAAACTTCTGTCCTATTGGTACTTGATGTGACGGGAGTATGTCGTCTGGCTTGAGTTTCAGGAGTAGCTAAAAGTGTCCGGCGCGATCCCGTATTGGATGTATGGTATGTCCGTTCAGGATATTTGATATTCTTGGCGAGAAAACTGGTGCCCAATGTAGACAAATGTATTTGATCCTTATAAAGACTCTTTTTTGGTGCACCAGCCTGTGAAGTGAATGATGCTGTATTGTTGATGAATTGTATCATGTTTTGAGAACAGAACTTCTGCAAAATGTTGTTATTTATGTCAGCTAGACGGCGCTGCTGTCCATAACTTGGTGATATGGTGGAGGAGAAGAAAATGGATGAGTTAGGAAAAGTGTGACGTAATCCGTTCAAGAGTGCCAGTAGTTGAGACCCTGTGATTTGTTGGTTGTTCATGGTGTCGGTGATACCAATATGTAATCTTGCCCTTCTAACGCTATGATTAACAGCCAACCTGCTAATCTTGTCTGTTAGCCGGTCTACACCAGCCCCAGGCAGTGGGATTATTGAAACAATGTCTGTGTCTGACGTGGCCATCCTGTCGCTGTATAAACCTTTCATTAAGGAATCGCCTAGTATAATATGTGTACAGTCAGGTCGTGCTGTCTGTACATGTTGGTTTTCAGCACGTCTCGCCCTTTGTTTCATCCATTTCCGATTATCAGCAGTCTTTATGTCTCCATGTGGTTCTCTCGATGTATCTTGTCCGTTGGCAGCATGTTAGAGCACTGTAGGTTTTCTGGTGACTTTCCTTGAAGTACTTCGAACCTATTGCTTATTTTTACGTCAATGGGGTAGACTGCTTGTTGTTGTTTATCTTCGTCTGCGCATTGAGGTATTTGTTGTTGTTTATCTTCCTCTGCGCATTGAGGTGTTTTCATAGCGCTTATCTGTTCTGGGTGGGATTGAGCTTTCCCCAAGATTTCCTAAGGATGAAGCGGTTGCTTGGGAATTACATGCTTCTTCGGTTTGGTTGGTAGAGGACACATTCTGTAAGATTTGAACTGTATTTCTCAGCAGCAAATTTTCGTCTCGCAGGAGTGCGACTTCTGTCTTGAAAGCATTGTAATCACTGCTTATCTTGTTGTTTGCTTCAATGTTGGTTGAAACAGTGACAATGAGCGCCTTTAGTGATTGTTCTAGTTCCTCAATGCGCTGTTTACAGTCGCACGAATATCCATTGATAGTTAAGATGCTATTGTTATCTGAGGCAGGTACTTCTTCAACAATGTCAACATTGGGTTCTATGTTGTTTTGGATACGCTCCATTGGGTATTCAATGGCCAAGAGCACTGGTGGGTTGACAGGCCTCGTGTTGATGTTGTCATGTACACTCATCGTATGAGTTAATTGACGAACATTGTTAGCTGGTGTGCTGTCGACAGCTGTAGTTGTGGGCTGCGTAGATTCGGTGAATGCCTGTGTCGAGTTTTCAAGTTCAACAAAATCTACTTTTAGCCAGGAATTAATGTTTTCATTACTGCCCTGTGTCATGAGTTTATTTTTACTGTGGTACAAATGTATCGTAATCACTGGCGTCGTAATCAGATCCTCAACGTGGGCCCCGTGCTTATCTTGCCTGTGTTCAATTAGTTCAAGCCTGTAGTAGTTGAGTAGGCAAGTTCGGAATGCCTCATAATGGAGTGTGTTGTTGAAGGAAACAGTAACACACTGTCCTGAGTTGGTGTGTTTGACGACTAGGCCGTTGGGATTTATGCATTTGGATAGCTTATTCTTCACGGCCCTCTCTTTGTTTAGTGTGTAAGTTTTATTGACAGCCGATCGTAAACCTGAGAGAATCCTATCACCATTCACTTCCAATACGGAGCACTCTCCTTCCCCTGACATTATTGCATAATATTACGACTAACTAAACTTGAAGAACGCAGCAATCGCCTTGTTATCTAGCCACGCCGCGGGCAATTTGAGGTCCCGTGGTTGTATCTGACACGCCTCGTGCACTTGATTGGTTAAAATTTAATAGTGTTCAACAATCACTCGAAATGAATATTAGATATAACACACATTTTTGCGATAATAAACACTTGTATTAATCTAAAAACTATTTCACCACATCCTCAGAATCACAACGAGCACATTGATATAAAAATCCATGATAGGTGATTCAGCTTGCAGTAATAATAATCCGAGAAGAGATACGAAAACACGTCTTCACTCTCCGGAAAGATAGATAACTGCCAATAGATAGATAGATAGATAGATAGATAGATAGATAGATAGATAGATAGATAGATATAAAACCTTGCAAGTGGCGGCATCGTCCGGTCTGTTTAGAGTTGTTACTGTACCACCAATGGGTGACAATACCTCACAATCTATATCTGGCGCTGGAACTAAAGATGGACATAAGGCGTCTGAATGTGAACATCAAAGACAACTGACTGAGGTCAGCTTGACCCAATGGATAAGAGCGCTCGCTTCTAGAATGTGATTGCCTCCTTGATCTTCCTTATTATTAAACACTTGCTGTAACATTTTCTGTGAATTTAAAGTTGAAAAACCTGGATTTTCTCTTTCAGTGTTCGTGAAGCAGTCCAAGATACATATTCGTAACCTAAGCTGCACAGGAAATTTGCATGTTCTACACATATTTACTTTCCGCTGTTCACTAGTGTTGTGGCCAGGCTTTTAGTACTGTTCACCACTACAAATTTCCGTGGTCAGCGTACTTCTGTAGAGTTTCTCTAACAAGTTTCTTCAACAAGTGAATAGGTACACATTGGCACCTTGCCGTCTTGATAGACGATAGTTTGTGCTTTAAAAAGGCATAATAACTTTTACCTATGGCGGTAGCGAATGTGACTGATAAGGCCAATTTGCGCTGTAAATGTCCGTTCACAGTGGGTGCATGTGAACACGTGGTCATTTCCACCATCATGCACCATCTTACGTCTCACACGCTCGGTGTGTGACTTATCTGCAATAATTTTCTCCTTTGTCTTTATTCCATTTCTGATGTTTGCCCTCCATGCAATACGTTCAGCAACGACTTGCTCCCAATGTGCATTATCAATGCCTGTATCAATCATGTCCCGCTTACACACATCTTTGTATTGTAGTAGAGGCCGACCCTGAGATCTCTTACCCATCTGTAATTCACCAAAAAAGATGTCCTTTGGTATTCTACCATCATCCATCCTCCTAAGATGTCCTATCCATCTAAGTCTACGAAGACTGAGCATGGAATAAACCGTCACACAACCTGAGCTTTCCAATACTTCAGTATTTGTGATTTTGTCTTGCCACTTAATACCAAGAATTCTTCGCAGACACCGCATATGAAAGCTGTTTAAACGTTTCTCTTGGTGTGAGTAAGTTGTCCAGGTTTCACTGCCATAAAGAAGAGTACTAAGGACACAGGCTTGATAGACAAGGACTTTTGTTTTGGCAGTAAGCTTCCTGTTCTCCCAGACTCTTTTTCTTAACCTGTTCATTGTTGTTGCTGCCTTACCAATCCGGATGTTGATTTCCTGATCTAGGGATAATTTGCTATTTACCACTGATCCTAGATATGTAAAATGGTCTACCATCTCTAGTTCGGCGTCGTCAATAAAGATTGATGGTACCCCATGTGCACCTTGTGACATAATCTGTGTCTTCTTTTTGCTAATTGTTAAACCAAATTCAGAACAAGCATTGGAGAATGCAGATAGTAGACATTGCAATTCTTCCTCAGAGTGGGTCGTAACTGCAGCATCATCTGCAAAAAGCAACTCTCTGATCAGTACCCTCCTAATTTTGGTCTTGGCCTTCAATCTCTGAGCATTGTAGAGGCCGCCATCTGAGCGTGAGTGAATGTATATACCACCATCCTGATCACGAAAGGCATATTTCAGTAGAAGTGAAAAGTATATTCCAAAGAGGGTGGGAGCTAGTACACAACCTTGCTTAACTCCACTATTGATTTCAAACTCTTCAGAAGTTGCACCATCAAACTTGATTATACCCTTCATGCCTGTGTGGAAAGATTCCACAATGGACAGAAGAGTTGGTGGGCAGCCAATCTTCTTTAGTGCCTTGAACAGACCCTCACGACTGACCAAATCAAATGCCTTTGTGAGGTCGATGAAGGCAATAAACAGTGGTTGATTCTGTTCACGGCATATTTTCTTGCATTTGTCGCAATGAGAATATCATATCAATGGTAGACCGGTTCTGTCGAAAGTCCACACTGTGATTCGGGGTAGACTTGATCTCCTAGGACTTGAAGTCTGCGCAGAACAATTCTTTCCAACAATACACAGAAGTGAGATACCCCTATAGTTGTTGCAGTCGCTCAGATCGCCCTTGTTCTTGTACAGTGTTATGATGCTTGAATCTTTGAAATCCTGTGGGACGTGTCCTTCTCGCCAGCATAGCTCTATTAGCTGGTGGATCTGTAGAGTGAGTGTGTCTTGCCCACTCCTGATAACCTCTATTGGAATCCCATCCTTACCTGGAGCCTTGCCAGATGCAAGTTCATTTATAGCACACTTAACTTCTGTTATGGTGGGAAGTGTGTCCAGGTGGTCAAGATTTGGTAGAGCCTCTATGGCGTTGAGGGCATCATCCGCTAGTTTGGTCTCACTTGAGTAAAGCTCCAAATAGTGCTCTACCCATCTGTCCATCTGCTGTTTCTTATCAGTGATGATTTCTCCAGTCAAGGTTTTCAATGGTGCACTTCTTTTTATCACTGGACCACAGGCTTTCTTTATTCCTTCATACATGCTTCTTATGTTTCCCTTATCACTTGCGATTTGAATGGACTCACATAACTTGATCCAATAATCATTTGCACACTGCCTGGCAGCCTTTTGCACATCATTCCTAGCTTGCCTTAGCTCACTCAGAGTGTTACGCGTTGGTCTTTCCTTGTTTCTTAAGAGAGCTATCTTCTTCTTATCAATCAAGGGCTGCAGAGTCTGGCTGTTTGCCGCAAACCAGTCCTGCCTCTTATGATCCAGCGTAAACCCTACGGCAGTTTTATAAAGAGTTTCCTTTAAGTTGACCCCACTTTTCATTTACTGTACTATTTTCTGGTGTATCAGTGAAAGCGTCTTCAAGTTGCTGTTTAAACTTAAAGCACATTTCAGGATCGTGAGTGTTAATAATATTAATCCTGGGGCTAGATTTGTGTTTAGCTGTGTAGATTCTCTTTGGTCTCAGTCTAACCCTTGCAGCAACCAAAGAATGATCCGTATCACAGTCAGCACTGTGGTAACTTCGAGTCAATGATATATGGTTCAGATGTTGTCTCCGTGTGATGATGAAGTCCAGCTGGTGCCAATGGCCGGATCTTAGATATTTCCATGTGACCTTATGCATCTCTTTTGTTTTAAAAAAGGAGTTTGTAATACATAGGTCATTACTGGTGCAATGCTCCAGCAGCCTTTGCCCATTTTCATTCATGCGACCGATGTTGTATTTTCCAAGGCACACTGGTTATGAACTCGAGTCCTTGCCCATACGAGCATTGAAATCACCGAAGCATATAAATGTAGTCAGATTTTGGAACTGCCTTGATCACGGAGTCTAACTCCTCATAGAACGAATCCTTCACATCATCAGAGGAATCGAGTGTCGGTGCATATGTAGTAATAATGGTGGCAAAACCACAAGAGGTTGCCAAGCGCAGGGATAATAGTCTTTCATTTCCTCCTGAATAAGTACAATTATTTCGGAATAGTCATAACATCTGATGGGAAATGCCTTGAAGAGATTAGAACAAGAATCGCGTTGGCGAAAATAACCTTTAGTAAGATGAAAAACATACTGACAAATAAAAAGATGTCAAATGAAACGAGAAAAAGAGTGTTGAGGTGCTACATAGAGCTGTTCTTTTGTATGGATGTGAAGCTTGGACAATGAGCAGTCAAGCTGAAAAGCATCTGATGGCTGTGGAAATGTGGTTTCTGAGGAGACTGCAAAGAATACCATCGACAGACAGAAAAACCAATGACCAAGTGCTACAAGAAAGGGGAGTCTCTGTGGCGAAGTGGTCAAGCCGTTTGACTCGTGTTCCGAAGGTTGTGGGTTCGATTCCGGGCCGCGCCATCGGTTTATGAGTTAAATGTTTCGGAGACTCTTGTGGGTCGTCGCTAAAAGCTACGGAGTTCGTGCTTTGTGCGATGCTTTCCGTGCTGCAGCGAGAGACCGAGCCATATGGGATAAAACTCGGTGCAATGAAGTCGACCCTGTCGACTTTAAAGCGACTTTAAATGAAAATCGTAAATTGATTAGAGAAATTAAACGTAGACAGTCAAACTATTTTGGAGATGTTATGAGAAGAAATAAATTGGAGAACTTGGTGACAACTGGCAAGATCGAGATGAAGAGAACAAGGGGAGGACTGAAAGGTAAATAACTTAATGACTTGACCAAATGGCATGGTCGAGACAAGAACACTGAGCTGGTCTACGACTCTGGTGATCGATTGAAATGGCGAATCTTGACCGCCCACGCTTAACGCCATGGCCCGTGATGGATGATGGATGGATTCTACGAACAATAACCGACTGCTCAAATATATCGAAGCATTACATATTAGTCGATTCCAGCTGTTACTATGTAAACAGAAGGACCTCCATTTACGTGTTAAACTTCCGTGTGATATAAAGTCCTACACACTTGCGTAATAGTAGCGAAATATTCAGTCAAAGTATCATTCATGTTTCCCCCATAACAAGATATATACTTCTGCAGTATGTACCTGACGAGATGGGGCGAAATATGCCAGGTAATTGTGCAATATTTTATTGATGGCGCCTGTGTTTAAATATCTTGACACTGTTTGAAAGGATATCCGTATTATCTGAATACATGAGTTCTGCATTTAGATTTTCTAATTTTGAAATTCTCCAGGGCAAATGCAATTATGCTATGCTCTTTACATCTGTGAGCTGCCGTTAGACTTTTAACAAGCGCAACATGTAGTGAATAACTTACGTTTTAGTCCTTGTCATAGACCATCGATCACCAGATACCCGACTTCAGTCGGCCAGAACGCATGTATTCACGGACACGTTTTCAGTGTTGATAGAAAAGTAATACAGCTGACGAGATAATATCAGTTAACGCACACAGCATTAAAGATGAAGACTGATACCAAGGAGAGCCAGCCCTTAACGATGTGTGGAGACTTGTGGAAACAGTCGGATTCGTCTCTGTTACAAAACCCTGGGCTGACTTAAGCGTTACTGAGATCAAGATAAGATAATGATAGTACTCGGACCATATGCAGAGACACACGCAGTTCCTTGGTAAAGGATTTCAGGGAGGGGAAGAGTGAAAAAAAAATGGGGGGGGGGGGATGAGGGGAATGAATGCTAGAAGAAGATAACATGTGGACGAATATCATCATAAAGATGGACCGAAAATAGGTGTCTCTGTGTGAAACACGAAGACACAGGGCACGATATACCCGGCACTCACTACATGCGACCTTCTATAGGGAGAGAGCCGCGGAAGCGTTGTGGCTAGACGCTCTCTGGTCGGCTCGGGCTCATGGGTTAGAATCCACATTAACCGATTAAGTGCCATGGGATGATTAATCATCTTAAGTAACTTTCCGTATCTGTCATGGTCTTATATACAGTAGTTTTCATATGCAACCTCATTAAATTTGATGTATAATACAACATGTCTGCGACCATATTAACAACTTTTAAGTCATAACTGAGACACACCCCTACTTATCATTTCCGCCATCCATTTTTGTTAAGTTCAAACCTACATTTTGTTTGGCACTGAATCTGATAAGGAGAAGATGGGTAGGTCGACTAAATGGACCTATGGGAAAGCTAGGTCAGTGTGTGGCTAACGCCTTTTCCGGCCCCTTGGGTTAAAACCCCAAATTCCATTAAGGGGCCCAAATTTGAAATTTTTAACCCCAAAAAGGTTTTTCCCCCAAACCCCCTTTCCCCCCAGGCCCCCCGGGTTTTTTTTAAAAAAGGGAAAAAAAAAAAAATTTTAAAAAGGCTTTAAAAAAAAAAAAAGGAGAAAAAAATTTAAAAGGGGAAAGGAACCCCAAAAAAAAATTTTTTTTTTTGGGAAAAAAACCCCTTTAAAAAAACCCAGCCTTTAAAGGTTTTAAAAAAAAAGGGGAAAAAAAAAAGGGGGGGGAAAAAGGGGAATGAAAAAAAAAAAGGGAAAAAAAAGGGGAAAAAAGGGGGTTTTTAAAAAAAGGGGGGGGGGGAAAGAAAAACCCCAAAAGGGGAAGGCCAAAAAAAAACCCGGGGTTGGGGGGGCTTTTTAAAAAAAAAGGCCCCCCTTTTTTTTTTTGGGTTTTTTTTTCCTATTTTAAAGGCCCTTTAAAAAAAAAATTTTTTTTGGGGTTTTTAAAATTTTAAAAATTTGGAAACCCCTTTTTAAAGGGGTTTTTTGGGTTTTTTTTTTTTTTTAAAGGGAAAAAAAAAAAATTTTTTTTTTTAAAAAATTTTAAACCAAAATTTTTTTTTTGGGGGGGGGGGAAAAAAAAAAAAAAAATTTTTTAAATTTTTTTAAAAAATTTGGTAAAAAAAAAAAAAACCCTTTTTTAAAAAAAAAAAAAGGTTTTAAACAAAATTTTTTTTTTTAATAAAAAAAAAAATTTAAAATTTTTTTTTTTTAAATTTTTTTTTTAAAAATTAAAATTTTTGGGAAAAAAAAATTTCCCCAAAACCTTTTTTCCCCAAAAAAAAAAAATTTTTTGTTTTTTTTTTTTTTTTTAAAAGGTTTTTTTTTTTTCCCCCCCAAAAAAAAAAAATTTTTAAAAAAACCCCCCAAAAAATTTTTAAAAAGGGAATTTAAATCCCCCCAAAAAAAAATTTTTTTTTTAAAAAAAAAATTTGGGGGGGAAAATAAAAAAAAACCTTTTTTTTGGTTTTTTAAAAAAAATTTTTTTTTAAAATTTTAAAACCCTTTTAAAAAAAGGTCCCCCAAAAAAAAATAAAAACCTTTTTAAAAATTTAAATTTTTAAAAAAGGGGCCAATTTTTTTTTTTTTTTGGGGGTTTTAATTTTGGGGAAAAAAAAATTTTAAAAAAAATTTTGGGGGTTTAAAAATTCTTTTAATTACTTTTTTTTTTTAAAAAAAATTTTAAGTTTTTTTTTTAAAAAAAAGGTTTTTAAATTGGGCCCGGCCGGGTTGGGGGGCCCCAAAAATTTTTTTTTTCGGGCCCCCCGGGGGCCCCCCCCGGGGGTTTTTTTTTTAAAGCTTTTTTTAAAAATTTCAAAAAAAAAAAAAAAAAAAAAAAAATTTTTTTAAAAATTTTTTAAAAAAAGGGTTTAAAAAAATTTTTTTAAAAAAAATTTTTAAATTTTAAAATTTTATTTTTAAAAAAAAAAAAAAAATTTTTCTTTTTTTTTTAAAACCCAAAAAAAACCCTTTTTTTTAAAAAAAAAAGGGGTTTTAAAAAAATTTTTTAAAAATTTCCCCAAAAAATTTTTTCCCCCCCCCCTTTTTTAAAATTTAAGGAAAAAAAAATAAAAAAACGGGGAAAAAAAAAAAAACCCCGGGGGGAAAAAAAGGGGGGTTTAAAAAAAAAAAAACCCCCCAAAAAAAAAAAAAAAAACCCCTTCCCCAAAAAAAAGGGGAAAACCCTTTTTTAAAAAAAAAAGGGGAAAAAAAAAAATTTCCAAAAAAAAAAAAAAAAAAAAATTTTTTTTTGGGGAAAAATTGGGGGGGGAAAATTTTTTTTTGGGTCATTAATTACCAAAAGGGAAAAAAAAAAAAAAAAAAATTTTTTTTTTTAAAAAAAAAAAATTTTTTTGGGGGGAAAGGGAAAAAAAATTTTAAAAAAGGCTTTTCCCCCCCCAAAAAAAAAGGGGGGGGTTTTTTAAAAAAGGAAAAAAAAAAAAATTTTTTTAAAAATTTTAAAAAAAAAAACCCCAAAAAAAAAAAAATTTTTTTGGAAAAAAGGGGTTTAAAAAAAAAAAAAAAAAAAAATTTTTTTTTTCCAAAAAATTTTTTTAAAAAAAATTTTGGGGGGGGGAAAGAGGGGGGAAAACCGGGGGAAAAGGGGGCAGGATGGGGCAGATGATCTTCCCGATGAGTGTATCGGACCGGGGTTTTTTTTTTAAAAAAATTTTTTTTTTTGGGGGGGTTTTTAAAAATTTTTTTTTTTTTGGGGAAAAAACCCCTTTTTTTGTCTCAGTCCCCCTTGCCTCTCCTTCCTTTTTTTCCCAAAAAACCCCTTTTTTTTCCCAAAAAAAAAATTTTTTTCCCCCTTTTTTAAAAAAAAACTTTTTAAAAAATTTTTTAAAAAATTTTTCCCCCCCCTTTTTTTCCTTTTTTTTTTTTTTTAAAAAAAAAAACCCCCTTTTTTTCCCCCAATTCCATTAGGCCAATGATTTGCTCACATACATCAGGTTTTTTTTTTAAAATTTTTTTTTACTTCGATTGGAAAATTTTAAAAATTTTTTTTGGAAAAAATTTTTTTTTTTTTTTTTAAATTTTTTTTTTAAAATTTTTTCCCCCTTTTGTAAACCCTTTAAAAAAAAACCCCCCCCCCCAATTTTTTATTTTTAAAAAAAAATTTTTTTCCTTTTTAAAAACCCCGGGGGTTTTTTAAAAACCCCCCAAAAAAAACCCCCCTTTTTTAAAAAAAAAAATTTTAAAACCAAAAAAAATTTTATTGGTTGGGGGGGCCCCCCCGGGGAAACCCTTTTTAAAAAAAAAAATTTTAATTTTTTTTAAAAACCCAAACCTCCCAAAAAACCCCCAAAAAAAGGGGTTTTTTTTTTATTTTTAAACCTTTTTTATTTTTTCCCCTTTTTTTTTTTCCAAAAATTTTTCCCCAAAATTTTTTTTAAAAATTTAAAGGGAAAAAAGGCCCCCCAAAAAGGTTTAAAAAAAATTTTTTTTTAAAAACTTAAAAAAACCCGGGGCCCCCAAAAAACCCCTTTTAAAACCCCCCCGGGGCCCCCCAAAGGGGGGTTTTTAAAAAAAAACCTTTTTAAAAACCCCCCAAAAAACCCCCAAAAAACCCCTTTTTTTTTTTTGGGATTTTTTGGGGGAAAAAATTTTTTTTTTTTCCCCCCCCCCCCTTTTTTTTAATTTTGGTTTTTTAATTTTTTTTCATTTTTTCCCCCAATTTTAAAACCCTTTTTTAAAAAAAAAATTTTTTTTTTTAAAAAAAAATTTTTTTTTAAAAAAAAAAATTTTTTTTTCCCCCCCTTTAAAAAATTTTTTTTTAAAAAAAATTTTTTTAAAAAAATTTTTTTTTTTTTTTTGGGGGGAATTTTTTTTCCCCTTTTTTTTTTTTTCCCCCCCCCAAAAAAAAAAAAGGTTTTTTTTTTGGTTTTCCCCCCCAAAAATTTTTTTGGGGGGTGTTTTTTCCCCCCCCTTTTAAAAATTTTTGGGGAAATTTGGCAAAAAAACCCTTTTTGGGGGGGAAAAAAAAAAAAAGAAAAAAAAAAAAAAAAAAAAAAAGGGAAACCCAAAAGATTAAAAAGGTACGGGGTTTTTTAACCCTTTTGGAAAAAAAAAGGGGGAAAAAAGGGGGGGAAAAAAAAAAAAAAAAAAAGGAAAAATTGGGTCCCCCTTTATGGCCCCAAAAAGGGTTTTTCCCAAAAAAAATTTTGGGGGTTTTTTTTTGGAAGGGAAAAAGAAATTTTTGTTAAAAAAAAAATTAAATTTTTAAAAAAAAAAAGGGAAAAAATTTTTTTAAAAAATTTTTAAAAAATTTAAAAGGGGAAAATTTTTTCCAAAAACCCCCCCCAAAAATTTCCCCAAAATTTTCCCCCCAAAAAAATTTTGGTTTTTGGCCCAAAAAAAAAAAAAGGGGGGGGGTTTAAAAAAAAAACCCAAAAAAATTTTTAAAAACCCAAAAAAAAAAAAAACCTTTTTTAAAAAAAAAAAATTTTTCCCCCCAAATTTTTGGGAAAAAAACCCTTGAAAGGGAAAATTAAATTTTTGGGGGGGGGAAAAAAAAAAAAAAAATGGGAAAAAAAAAATTTTCCCCCGGAAAAAAAAAAAAATTTATTTTGATTTTTTTAAAAAAATTTTAAAATAAAAAAAATTTTTTAAAAAAAAATTTTTTTTTTTAAAAAAAAAAAAGGGGGGGTTTTTTTTTAAAGGGGGGGTTTTTTGGTTGGAAAAAAATTTTAAAAAGGGGAAAAAAAAAACCCCCCCGGGAACCCCCCCCCGGGGGGAAAATTTTTAAAAAAAAAACCCCCCCCCTTCTTTTTTTGAGAAAAATTTTTTAATTTGTTTTTTAAATATCTCCATTACGCTTTTAACTGCCCGCGCTTTTCTCATCATTCTGTTTCTATAAAACCACATATCCGCAGCTTCTACGTTATTCCTTGCAATTCCATTAGGCCAATGATTTGCTCACATACATCAGGATTGACTCTAGTTTCGTCTTAAGAACTCTGTTTCTCACTTCGATTGGCAAAGCTATATTGCAGATAATATTCTTCATGTTGTGAAATATTGCTTTTGCGTGTGTTATATTTATTACGTTAATTTCTTTAATGCATCGTCTATCTGCCGTTGAGTAAGTACCCACATACTTAAATACACTGACCTGTTTCAAGCTGATTCCATCCACTTTGATGATGCATTTGAAAAAAAAAAATTGTTTTCCTTATAGTTACCATGACTTCTGAAGTTCTTATATTCAAATTAAGACTATGTTTTGAATGTATACCGCAATGATATCTGTCATTTCCTATAGCACGTTTCATTTTCAGCGACTAAAAAAAACATTGTTATCTGCATTGGGCAGGTTGTTTACGCTATGTCCGCCAGGTGATATCCATGACATGTCTTGTATGGATTTCATTATCATTTTGCTGCATAAACTGAACAGATCCTCAGGAAGTACACAATCCTACCCAACAACTTGTTTAATGTGTTCCAATTTATTTGTCAATTCTTGTGATTGTTATTATTCTCAGATCTGTATCATAAATTCTTTAATTTTCCAACATTATAATTATTCTGACATGTTTCGCCACATTAAGATGATTTAGTGAAGTCAAATTAGTGCACATCCTTTACAGGACGTCACAGTCACTACCGGCATTTTTTGTCTGTTGTGATTTCTTGGCAAGTTTAAGTTCAGTAGTTTGCCATTGCTTTCTGAACGACCGGCATTCATACCAGCGCAAGGCTGTCTGCTTCCAAGTCGTCTGCATCTGTGCTTCGAACGTGATATGCGGGATTACGTATTGCATTCGTAACCTCTTCGCCACAGAGATGAGTCAATAAAGCATAATTTGTCCATTTCAGTCTTTTCTCTGAATGCTATCTTGATATCTATGGCGTGTTATTTACTACCGTTGCCTTCCACGAATCCACACTGTTCATTACCGATTTCTGGTTTGATTTTATTTCGTTTTCGTCTCATTATAATTCTCATCAGTATTTTAATAACGACTCATTTAACTAATTGTGCAACATTCTTCACAATCCGTTGCATTAGATGTCTTTGGTGAAGCTATGACTTGAAGAGATCACTGGGTATATTTCCACTCTATGGATATCATTAAATAATTGTGTTATCACTTCTATATCCACTTAATTCATCATCATATTTTAATTTTTCGACAGTGATGTTATCTGGTCGAGGCGATTTACTTTTCTCCACGGTTTGATGTTTCTTCAGCTTCAGGCTTCAGGTTTGTGGCAATTCACATTCGTTTTTTGTTTCGATGGAAAATTTACCTACCAATGAAAATATGTCAATTGCAACGAGAAAAAGAATGTTGATGTTCTACAGAGAACCTATTCTTTTGTATGGATATGAAACGCGGACAATGATCAGACAAGCTGAAAAAACATCTAATGGTAGGAGAAATATGGTTTCTGAGGAAAATGCAAAGAATACCATCGACAGACTGAAAAACTAATGAACAAGTCCTAAAAGAAGCAGATGAAAGCCGTAAACTGATTAGTGAAATTAGACGTAAACAGTCAAACTTTTTTGAACAAGTTATGAGATTAAATAAACTGGAGAACTTGGTGACACCCGCGAAATTGAAGGGGAAAAGAACAAGAGGAAGACAACGAAGTAAATATCTGGATGGCTCGGCCACGTGGCATGGTCGATACAAAGACACGGAGCTGATCCACTACTCTAGTGAAAGCGTAAATTAAGAAACAAGACCGCCCACGCTTATAGGCATGGCACAAGATGATGATATGGCTTGCTGCTAACATCGTGATAGGTTAGATTTTCCTGAGCAAACGTAGTGAGCGGATGATAGTATCAGCATCCGTCTTACCGTCAAGAGCATGATTCAGGCACACATTTAATGAGATTCGGTAGACTCTGCAATGATGCGGATACCAAAAGATCCCTCCCCGATAAGGATATGAATCGCTACTATCTGGTCGGCAGGTGAATACAACAGCTTTCTGGTTTCTCAGACCCACGAAATTGTAATAATAATTATTAATTGATGGGTATTGGTTATCAACCATAGAAAACACCAGAACGAAGGTTTAGGATTGCCTAACAGACCAAATAAAAAAAAAAAAAACATAACACAACACCGGATTCGAATACATTTTCTCCGGCGTCACTTTTCCTTCGAAACAGTTATATATCATTGAAATTGTAAATGAAATTATCAAGTCCATTAAGTCGTTATACAACAGTGATATAATAATAAGAAATATGCATAAATGTAACGGAAAAGGAAGGTTACACCTAAGTAAGGACAACTGAAGGACACGCTGACGGACGGATGTATGGAGTAATGTATGCGGTTATATATTTATATATATATATATATATCTAATTATATATATATATATATATATATATATATATATATATATATATATATATATATATATATATGTGTGTGTGTGTGTGTGTGCGTATGCCTGTGTTTATGTGTGTATGTATATATGTTAGCTACACTGTATGTTAAATGAAGGTATAATTTATTGTGTAACAAGCAGGCTTAAGCAATCCTGTCCCGCCAACGGTTGAACGGTAAGCAATTACTGCCACAAAATGTCAGTCGCCAACGGTCCATTACGTTCAATTCATGCGGCACTGTGCTCTCATAGCTTGTCCATTATTTATGAGTCGTTAGAGAGAGGTAAGAACTTAACGCCCATTAGGAGGCCTATCGACTACAGAGGAATGTGGTCTGGCTACAGTAACGATGGAGAAGAAAACCTGCCCAGGAATGAATGAAAACGTGTCTAATAGCATGTCAGGTTTATCAAGCATATAAAATTAATATTATTACCAAGGATAATTTGAAAGCTTCTAGACAATTCTGCAAGTATGCGCAATCTATAATGTGGTATTCAACGGATAGCAGAATAAATAAAGCAGTGGAGTAAAAAAAATAGAATTTTATATTTTTAAACATGCTTGTAAAAATTGTCTATACCATGGCATGTATATTATTATTCCGACCACACCGTAGACTCTCATACACAGTACCATTAACACAGGGCACTCTCTGGGGACAACTGTTGTAATATATCATCATTATCAAGTGCTTTTCCAACTGGGATGGACGATCATGCTTCTCCGCATCTTGCGATCTCCAGCAGTTTGAGTCTATTCGTTCGATGACACCCTTTCGTGCTATCATGACACGAGATTCTCTGTGAAGAATCTCTCCCTGCTGCTTTCCCCTGTGTCTCCGTCCGCAATCTTTCCCACTTAATATATTATTCTGTTACATATTTCATCAGTTGGGGTTAGCCATTCAAATTAGAGTTTGAACAGATGGATTCTGCCACTGACTATCTATTCTTTGTATAAACCTTCTTCGCTATTCTAACGACACAATAAAATGATAATAAACTACTGGAGCCGATAGACATCGTACAAATAAAAATAGACGGAAGTAAAAGAGAGAATTAGGATTAAACAAATAAAAATGAACACATGCAGTGTTGACCAATAAAGGGAGGCAAATAAGAATGGCTACCAGTGGCGGGAAAGTGGTATCCCCTGTCAAAATGAGCAGTAAGGTGTCTCCTTCCCTCTGCTTGCCGACAGGACACCCCTGGGCAAGACGGAGTAACTGTTTAATAACCCCCACTGCCCCAACCAGGGCTATGTAAAACCATGGCAACATATTTTAGATTATGCTTTATAGCAATCCAGAGATCGTGGCTGGTCATGGCCTCAACTTTGCAGCAGTAAGCAAATAATCTCTTTATAGAGACAATGGCTGCGGCCACCGACCTATATGGTCACTGACAAGAAGGAATGTAATAGTAAAATACCTTCTTTAAAGATGCATAGAACATTATGATTCCGCAATTCACAGATGTGATCCAAAATTCTTCTTGTCTTGTGAGATGGCTCACAATGATCACCTATGCTTATCGGCATGGCACATGATAATGATGAATGGCAACGTACAATGACAGTAAAAGATAAACCACTGCAACCAGCAGAAGGAAGAATTCGACAGGATTTCTTATAAGACCATTTTATACAATAACGGTTTAGCAGCAAAATGAAAGAATGCTGAAGATTGTTGGGCAGGCAGAACGAGTAATCTAAATATTTAGAAGGAGAATAAGACACATAACTTTCGAACAACATCAGAAAGCCAAATTTCTCTTGCTCGGCTAACACAGCGTGGAATCAAGCGTAGCACGACACACGGCATGTCAGATACTCTAGAACAGGGGTGGCCAACACGAGGCCCGCGGGCCGCATGCGGCCAGCCGGGAGTCATGTTGTGCCCGCGGAGTGGGAAGCGACGATGTGGTCGAAGTTGTAGCACGCTTGCTTGTTTACTTTAATTTGTTTTAAAAATTAGGTGCGTGGCCCGGCAGGAAATATTATTTCTGAAATTTGGCCCGCCTGCTGAAAAGGTTAGCCACCCCTGTTCTAGAACGTGCCTTCCTAGACAGGGCGATCTTCAAAGATTAGGGTGGTACACATAGTTAAAGGTGGTACACATAGTTTAGGGTGGTACACATAGTTTAGGGTGGGACATATAGTTTAGGGTGGCATACATAATTTAGAGTGGTACACATAGTTAAAGGTGAAAACATAGTTATGGGTGGTACACATAGTTAAAGGTGATATACACAGTTATGGGTGGTACACATAGTTTAGAGTGGGACATATAGTTTAGGGTGGCATACATAATTTAGAGTGGTACACATAGTTAAAGGTGAAAACATATTTATGGGTGGTGCACATAGTTAAAGGTGATACACACAGTTATGGGTGGTACACATAGTTTAGGGTTGTACACATAGTTATGGGTGGTACACATAGTTAAAGGTGGCAAACACAGTTATGTGTGGTACATATAGTTATGGGTGGTACACATAGTTTAGGGTGGTACACATAATTTAGAGTGGTACACATAGTTAAAGGTGAAAACAT
Source organism: Cepaea nemoralis (assembly GCA_014155875.1). Classification (NCBI taxonomy): domain Eukaryota; kingdom Metazoa; phylum Mollusca; class Gastropoda; order Stylommatophora; family Helicidae; genus Cepaea; species Cepaea nemoralis. The sequence continues at coordinate 88,794 of JACEFZ010020830.1, forward strand.
AGTTATGGGTGGTGCACATAGTTAAAGGTGATACACACAGTTATGGGTGGTGCACATAGTTAAAGGTGATACACACAGTTATGGGTGGTGCACATAGTTTAGGGTGGTACACACAGTTATGGGTGGTGCACATAGTTTAGGATGGCACACACAGTTATGGGTGGTACATATAGTTATGGGTGGTACACATAGTTTAGGGTGGTACACATAATTTAGAGTGGTGCACATAGTTAAAGGTGACACACATAGTTATGGGTGGTACACATAGTTTAGGGTGGTACACATAATTTAGAGTGGTACACATAGTTAAAGGTGAAAACATAGTTATGGGTGGTGCACATAGTTTAGGATGGCACACACAGTTATGGGTGGTACACATAGTTTAGGGTGGTACACATAATTTAGAGTGGTGCACATAGTTAAAGGTGAAACACATAGTTATGGGTGGTACACATAGTTTAAGGTGGTACACATAATTTAGAGTGGTACACATAGTTAAAGGTGAAAACATAGTTATGGGTGGTGCACATAGTTTAGGATGGCACACACAGTTATGGGTGGTACACATAGTTATGGGTGGTACATATAGTTAAAGGTGACACACATAGTTTAGGGTGGTACACATAGTCTAGGGTGGTACACATAGTTTAGGGTGGTACACATAGTCTAGGGTGGTACACATAATTTAGGGTGGTACACATAGTTTAGGGTGGTACACATAGTTTAGGGTGGTACACATAGTTTAGGGTGGTACACTTAGTTTAGGGTGGTACACATAGTCTAGGGTGGTACACATAGTTTAGGGTGGTACACATAGTCTAGGGTGGTACACATAGTTTAGGGTGGTACACATAGTTTAGGGTGGTACACATACTTTAGGGTGGTACACATAGTTTAGGGTGGTACACATAGTTTAGGGTGGTACACATAGTTTAGGGTGGTACACATAGTTTAGGGTGGTACACATAGTCTAGGGTGGTACACATAGTTTAGGGTGGTACACATAGTTTAGGGTGGTACACATAGTTTAGGGTGGTACACATAGTTTAGGGTGGTACACATATAGGAGAGTACACATAGTTATGGGTGGTACACATATAGGAGAGTACACATAGTTTAGGGTGGCACACTTAGTTTAGAGTGGTACACATAGTTAAAGGTGATACACATAGTTATGGGTGGTACACATAGTTATGGGTGGTACACATAGTTATGGGTGGTAAACATAGTTTAAGGTGGTACACATAGTTATGGGTGGTAAACATAGTTAAAGGTGGTACACATATAGGAGAGTACATATAGTTTAGGGTGGCACACATAGTTTAGAATGGTACACATAGTTAAAGGTGATACACATAGTTATGGGTGGTACACATAGTTAAAGGTGATACACATAGTTATGGGTGGTACACATAGTTATGGGTGGTACACATAGTTATGGGTGGTACACATATAGGAGAGTACACATAGTTATGGGTGGTACACATATAGGAGAGTACACATAGTTTAGGGTGGCACACTTAGTTTAGAGTGGTACACATAGTTAAAGGTGATACACATAGTTATGGGTGGTACACATAGTTATGGGTGGTACACATAGTTATGGGTGGTACACATGTAGGGTAGTACACATAGTTTAGGATGGTACACATAGTTTAGGGTGGTACACATAGTTTAGGGTGGTACACATAGTTTAGGGTGGTACACACATATGGTGGTACACATAGTTTAGGATGGTCCGCATAGTTTAGGGAGGTACACATAGTTTAGTATGGTCCGCATAGTTTAGGGAGGTACACATAGTTTAGGATGGTCCGCATAGTTTAGGGAGGTACACATAGTTTAGGGTGGTCCGCATAGTTTAGGGAGGTACACATAGTTAAGGGTGATACACATAGTTTAGGGTGGTACACATAGTTTATGATGGCCCACATAGTTTAGGGTGGTACACATATAGGGTAGTACACATAGTTTAGGGTGGTACACATTTAAGGTAGTATACATAGTTTAGGGTCGTACACATATAGGGTAGCACACATAGTTTAGGGTAGTACACATAGTGTAGGGTGGTGCACATATAGGTTAGTACACATAGTTTAGGGTGTTACACATATAGGGTAGTACACATAGTTTAGGGTGTTACACATATAGGGTAGTACACATAGTTTAGGGTAGTACATATAGTGTAGGATGATCTACATAGTTTACTGTGGTACACATAGTTTAAGGTGGAGCACATAGTTTAGCGTGGTACACATAGTTTAGGGTGGTACACATATAGGGTAGTAGTACACATAGTTTATTAGGTTCCACATAGTATAGGGTGGTACACATATAAGGTAGTACGTATAGTTTAGGGTAGTACACATGTAGGGTAGTACACATAGTTTAGGGTGGTACACATATAGGGTAGTACATATAGTTTAGGATGGTCCACACAGTTTAGGGTGGTACATATATGGGGTAGTACACATAGTTTAGGGTGGTACACATATGTGGCAGTACACATAGTTTAGGGTGGTACACATATAGGGTAGTACACATCGCTTAGGATGGTCAACATAATTTAGGGTGGTACACATAGTTTAGGGTGGTACACATAGTTTAGGGTGGTACACATAGTTTAGGGTGGTACACATAGTTTAGGGTGGTACACATAGTTTAGGGTGGTACACATAGTTTAGGGTGGTACACATAGTTTACGGTAGTACACATAGTTTAGGGTGGTACACATATAGGGTAGTATACATAGTTTAGGGTAGTACACATAGTTTAGGGTGGTACACATATAGGGTAGTATACATAGTTTAGGGTGGTACACATAGTTTAGGGTGGTCCACATAGTTTAGGATGGTCCACATAGTTAAGGGTGGTACACATAGTTTATTGTGGTACACATAGTTTAGGGTGGTACACATATAGGGTAGTATACATAGTTTAGGGTAGTACACATAGTTTAGGGTTGTACACATATAGGGTATTACACATAGTTTAGGGTGAAACACATAGTTTAGGGTGAAACACATAGTTTAGGGTGGTACACATATAGGGTAGTACACATAGTTTAGGGTGGTACACATATAGGGTAGTATACATAGTTTAGGGTGGTACACATATAGGGTAGTACACATAGTTTAGGGTGGTACACATAGTTTACGGTAGTACACATAGTTTAGGGTAGTACACATAGTTTACGGTAGTACACATAGTTTAGGGTGGTACACATATAGGGTAGTATACATAGTTTAGGGTAGTACACATAGTTTAGGGTGGTACACATAGTTTAGGGTAGTACACATAGTTTAGGGTGGTACACATAGTTTACGGTAGTACACATAGTTTAGGGTGGTACACATATAGGGTAGTATACATAGTTTAGGGTAGTACACATAGTTTAGGGTGGTACACATATAGGGTAGTATACATAGTTTAGGGTGGTACACATAGTTTAGGGTGGTCCACATAGTTTAGGATGGTCCACATAGTTAAGGATGGTACACATAGTTTATTGTGGTACACATAGTTTAGGGTGGTACACATATAGGGTAGTATACATAGTTTAGGGTAGTACACATAGTTTAGGGTTGTACACATATAGGGTATTACACATAGTTTAGGGTGAAACACATAGTTTAGGGTGAAACACATAGTTTAGGGTGGTACACATAGTTTAGGGTGAAACACATAGTTTAGGGTGAAACACATAGTTTAGGGTGGTACACATAGTTTATTGTGGTACACATAGTTTAGGGTGAAACACATAGTTTAGGGTGGTACACATAGTTTAGGATGGTACACATAGTTTAGGTGGTACACATAGTTTAGGGTTGTACACATATATCGTATTACACATAGTTTATTATGGCCCACATAGTTTAGGGTGGTACACATATAAGGTAGTACACATAATTTAGGATGGTCCTCATAGTGTAGGGAGGTACACATAGTTTAGGATGGTACACATAATTTTGGGTGGTACACATATGGGGTAGTACACATAGTTTATTATCGTCCACATAGTTTAGGCTGATACACATATAAGGTAGTACACATAGTTTATTGTGGTACACATATATGTTAGTACACATAGTTTAGCGAGGTACGCATATAGAGTAGTATACATAGTTTAGGATGGTCCACATAGTTTGGGGTCGTGTAAATGGTAGTACACATAGTTTAGGGTGGCACACATATAGGGTAGTACACATAGTTTAGGGTGGTACACATATAGGGTAGTACACATATAGTTTAGGGTGGCACACATATAGGGTAGTACACATAGTTTAGGGTGGTACACATATAGGGTAGTACACATAGTTTAGGATGGTTCACATAGTTTAGGGTGGTACACATAGTTAAGGGTGGTACACATAGTTTAGGGTGGTACACATAGTTTAGGGTGGTAAACATAGTTTAGGGTGGTACACATAGTTTAGGATGGTTCACATAGTTTAGAGTGGTACACATAGTTTAGGGTGGTACACATATAGGGTAGTACACATAGTTTATTTTGGTACACATACAATACAAACTAGCTTTATAGTACATAGTACATAAGATATACTTAGTGAAATAACAAGCACCCTCGCTATTCTACCACCACCACCACCACCACCACCACCACCACCACCACCACCACCACCACCATCACCACCATCACCACCAGCACCACCAGCACCAGCACCACCAGCACCACCAGCACCAGCACCACCAGCACCAGCATTAGCACCACCACCACCACCACCACCACCACCACTGATGCTGCTACTACTGCTACTACTACTATTTTTTGCTACTACTACTACTACTACTACTACTACTACTACTACTACTACTACTACTACTACTACTACTACTACTACTACTACTACTACTACTACTACTACTACCTTTACTACTATTGCCATTACTACTATTGCCATTACTACTATTGCTACAACTATTATTATTACCAATATTATTACTACTACTGTACCTACAAGCACTTGGAATCAACGACTGGCAAGAGGAGGTCCACCAGAGAGACGAATGGAGACGGATTGTATTTGTAGCAAAGAACCTCAATGGCTCGGAAAGCTGAAGAAGAAGAAGATTATTACTACTTGAATTACTGATCCATAGTGTCGGAGATCATAATTTATGGAGTGTCATACTCACCCACGCCAGGTGATAAGTCTTTTGCTCATGCTGATGACTAGTACTACTGGTACCATTGGTACTACGACTACCACCATTGCATGAAGATAACGCCGTTAATGGGGATTCATGTAGCGTGAGTCAACCCGTGAATTGCTCAATGCTGTAGGAGATCGCAATATGTGGGGTGGTATGATCGCCTACACCAGCCGGTAAGACACGTGATGATGATGATGATGATAATGATGATGATGATGATGATGATGATAACTAGTACTATTGCTACTATTGCTACTATTCCTACTACTACTATTACAAATATTATTACTAGTTGCATTAATGATCTATACCATCGAGATTGCAATATGTGGCGAGGTATGATCTCCCATGCCAGGTAACATATCTCTTGATGATTATTATTAATATTACTACGAACAACTCTACTATTATTACTATACAACTGCGTCAACTCTAGACAATATCGATAAATGCATTAGAACCTACTCGCCCCGATCAGCGACGTCCTACCCACAGCAGGCAGTTCGATACCTCACGAATGAGACATCCCTAACCTCTAGACCAAACAACAATAGCACCTCAATACCACTGGCCCTATCTGCTCACCTTCCTAATCCTAATCTGTATTTTTAAACACACATATGATGATGATGTTTCTACAGCTTAGAATGATACTAAACCATACTCCGCCTCTCTTAAGTAATTGAGGCCACGCTTTTACACACACACACACACACACACACACACACACACACACACACACACACACACACACACACACACACACACACACACACACACACACACACACACACACACATGTTGTGCTAACGTCCATCTTACACTCCGAGCGGTCACTATTTAAAACTAGTATAACGTCACTACTACGCCTCTCTTCATTTAAGTGTTTGTCTGTATATGTTTTCCCTTCATTAAATGGTTTTGGGATATCTTCTTTGAATCGTCTGTTTGTTATTGTTTTATATTGTATACTAGACGTACCCTCCCCTACAATTTAAGGGGTCACTTGACCACCCCTTGACCACTTGACCACGCCTACTTAAAAAATATACCAGGAGTCTACGCCTTTTGAGGTGGAGGTGCAGGATTAACGATTTCCACCTAAAAAAAACTAGCTCGTTTTGACCCTATATACTACTCTCACTACACAACTTTTATTTTCGCCTACTCTGATCGAAGCGAGAACGCTCTCATGTAGCCTATCATTTGGCAAGGCTGCTAATTAGGGAAATGATTTTCACTGTATATCGTGGTCATTAAAAATATTTTTGTCTAAAATCCTCTCTCGGGCCGAATATATTTGTACGTCGGTTAAGACATCTCGGGCCTGATATGATTGTACTCGGGCCTGATGTGGCCCGCGGGCCTTGAGTTTGATACATGTGAATTAGATGATCCGGGAACGACAGCGTGTCATTGTGTCCACGATCCTTGAACACGGAGATGTTCGTGTGTGTGTGATTCATTGTGGCATGGAAAGATGTTGCTTGTTGTTCGTCCGTTTGTTGTGCTTGTTATATCGTCTGTATAAGGGCAATAGAGATCTAGAATTATAATATCTGAGGATCTATTTTCTTTTTAAATGGGCCATATAGATGCCATACCGATTTTTATAGAAAGTTGAATTTGAAGGTGGTGCAAAGCCATTATAGTGTCTCCAAAGTATACGTCGATATGTCTAGTTTTAGTTTCTTATCCTTTATGTGTTCAGATGTGCTTTTCACTGTTACATCCAAAGCAACGTTGGCCAATAGGAAGGCTGTATTCATGGATCTCAGTTGTTTATTTGTTAGGTTGACATTGTCTAAAATTCAACCAGTCCACTAGTGTATCAGAGCATTTATGGTTTGAAGGACTGTCGTACTGGCTTTTCATGATTTTGTTTTGTATCGTCTTTAACATCCCTCTCTCGTCTTTGCATATTTTATTATCAGAACGATAAAGATGAAAGCTGCAAGCGAATACAGCAAAATGAAAGCTAACAAGAAAAAGCCACATGAATTCAGGCTGGCAAAACAACCTTTGGTGTATAATTTTTTCAAGAAATATCATTAACCCCTACCCAGCTCAACTTCAGAAGAGTAGTTATATTAGTGTCCATCTCCTGGCTCAGGATTACCACCCGTGTACCACGGTACGATGTTAATGTGAAGGTGCTTGTTGTCCATAGAGTGTAATGGCTTGATATATGCTAATTTGAAGCTATGGATCTTTTGTATCATAACGTTTAAAAAACGTCTTGGCCACAGAAATCACATACTGCCTGTTGGTTTTACCTTATGTAATTATCAGCGCCACGGACAGAGCTAGCGTCTTCTCAAGCTTCTAATAGTTTTACATTGTAGGTTGTGTCATCAGTAGGAGAACGCTGGGGTTGTAATATGACATCCCCCATCCATTGTTCCTGTTTGTTTCTCGTGTTCTCTCCCGTGGGGCGACATATTAGGTGTAGAGATAATATTCCTTTACCCAAGAGATTCTTGACCGAGAATTTCATGCTACCGCGTGTTTCCCGTGGCTCGACGAGATAGAAATGCTATATTCAGCTTCAGTTTAGTTACATCGCACGCTGTGTTTGTCAGCTTTCACTTTTCGCAAAATTTCCATAAAATATATTTTGTTTAATGTGTATTATCGTCTTTTTTGATAAACACCATTTAAATTCTCGCACACAAAGACCCACACAAACACACGGATATACAGTACTTACCTACTTACCTTTCTAATTGCCCATCTAACTACCTACCTGCCTAGTTAGCTAGCTACCTAACTAACTACCAAACTAATTTCCTACCTATCTGCCTGCCTACATACCTACCTACTATCTGTCTGTTTGCCTCTAAATAAATATGTACACACACACACACACACACACACACACGTATTTATATATATATATATATATATATATATATATATATATATATATATATATATATATATATATATATATATATATATATTCTGTTCTGTTCATAAACCTTTTATCGGAAACTACACGATGGGCAATTTTTAATGACAAAGTCTTCAAAATGACAATATTAAATTCACAGCGGGCCGTGAGTCTGAACATTGGGACATTAGTATAAAAAGGGTGCTGAATGTAGTTATAGGAAGTTTTCGGGAAATATAATGCTTGGTTATTTGGTGATCTAATTTCTGAAAGACGAGGGTTGCAAATTAGCTGATGGTTTTACATCAGAGAAAGTAGTTTAGAAAGGATTTTTCTGGAAAATAGCTTGCTCAAGCAAAACACTCACAGACACGCATAGACCATCGGCGAAAAGTAGGCAAAAGAGAAAATGAATAAAGTTGAAACTAGCTTGCATTGACATGTGAATCGTTGTGCTTTCTTCCTTCTACTTATTCTTTTATGGACGGGTACAAAGAAAAATGAAGATATATTGAAAGACGTTAACTCATACAGAGAACTTGATCCTCGCATCAGAAGAAGACAGTTCACGCACGTTCTGTGGGCATATCACGAGAAGGGGAAAGCTGGAGCATGTAGTCACAACGAAGAAAGGTGAAGGGGAGGAGAGGCAGGGGAAAACACAGAAAGAAGATGCTAGACAGTTTGACATCATGGCATGGAGGAATTCTAGTATCAGAAATGATTCGCAGCACTCGAGACAGAGAGCTGTAGACAGATATGATCACCAACGCCACACGACAGGGACTATAAGAAGACATAGTCTTTATATGTTATATTAGGAAAGAAGTAGGGATAACACCAGTGATATATTTGTGAAAACAGCACATAAGTTGGTTTGGCCATGTAGTAAGATTAATCAGAACACAGCGTCCCTCAAATAGATTTAGCTCTTAAATTGCTGTAAAGATCAAGAGGTCGCCCTTGCAAACGAAGGATTCGATGGATAATCTGAATATATAAATATCACCATGTACGACGTTTATAGGTAGGGCTCTATTAAGATGGCTAGTACAATATAAACTTAGACAAAAAGCAAAGATCAGAAAAGGAACTTCACCGTATTCACAATAAATACACGTTTCAGTTTCGAATATCTCCCTTTTGCTTTTACAATAGTATGAACCAGAAACTGTGTGTATGTGATATATATATCAACATTGTCCCCCCACCCCCCCCCCCCTCCCTGTCTGGCAAAACACGTGGTCCACCTGTCGACTAGCTTGTTGATGCCTTCTAGGAGACTGTTTTGGCGTGGCCTTAAACCAATTTTGCACCGTATCCATTACCTCGTGTTATCTACAAACTTCTGACGAAGCAAATGTTCTTTCTAGGATTCAAACAAGTGGAAAATCCGATGGCGCCAAGTCTGAACTATGCTGATGTTTCAAGATCTCAGATTTCAGAGGAAGTACCAATCCACTGTATGCCCAGTCGTATGAGAACAGGCGTTGTCGTGCAGGAACAATACCTCTTTTGAGAGAATTTCCTGGCGTTTCAATCGTTTTGCGGGATTCAGTTTTTTTCCCCACTAGCATGTCATTGTATCTCAGTTTTACACCTTTCCTGGAACTGCACTAATGTAGGGCCCTCGATATCCCCAAAAAATGGCATCATAACTTTTCAAAATGGAAGACGCAGGAATCTGCTGAATTCCGGAGTCTTCCATTTTGAAATCGGTTTCACCATTGATACACTCTCTTCTTACTCAAACAACTGTCTCTATACTCAACCATCACTCTATATATATTTACAAAATTTCACACCAACATCGCCTCGTTGTTCTTCCACGGTGCAAGTCATCAACGGGGAAATAATTTTGTGATCGCTATTTCGCATGCCCAAACTGCTAGATCATCACGAACCTAAATAGGGTATTGCTGAAGAGCCAGTTTGTGTCCTGACACTATATTTTCCTTTGTCCATACTATTCCATGCACTTTATAATAAAATTCCTGTATAATAATTATTGTCCCTCGTATAATAAAACTATCACATTTCTTTACTACATATAATTTATAATAATAGAAAGGTACGACCTCTGACTCTAAAGGGCATCTCTCTTCTCTATCACATTATCTATTTAAACTCCTGATAACGATTTTTGCCATTATTACATAGTTGTAGGTTTAAGTGAGTGACACATTTCGCTAATGTCTTAAGTGTGTCTAGTTGGCCATGCATAAAAGTACATTTGTTTCTTCAGCGAGGCGCTATCAGTCAATTAAGTGCTGCAGTCTGGAACTCCGGCGTGGTCACACTATAGACTGAACATTTGACGTTGTCTAGTGTGTCCTCTGGGAGCTGCAGTAGAACCGTTGTCAGCTTGCCTTCCGGCCTGGTCATCATGTGTTCAAAATCTCATTGAGGCGGCATTTAAAACTGACTTTAGTTCCCAGAAAGACCCAGGCTAAATTATGGTATCAGAATTGTCTTAGAAAGTGCATGCGGCCTATGTTTTAGTGACCACATCGCCCATCGAATGCACATTGATCTATAAAATGTGGGACTGGCATCATGTATCCATTATGACTCAACGCGTGTGAAAGGCTCCTTTACTTTTCTTTCAGCTTATGGGTCCTCTGATTTCTACGTCTGCCTTCTAATTCTAAGAGTATCAACGAATAATTGTGAATGCGGTTTTCATGCTTGTTTAGAATGGTTGAAGACCACTTTCAGACTCTGCTAATAAAACTGTTGGATATGCGTATCTCCTATTTTGAACAAGGGTGAAAGATATTCGTTCTATGTATATGCTGTGCACGTTAACAATCGCTCGACTGATGAAATTAGCAAAGTGTAGGCCACATCGTCCAGTGAGTGTCCTGACTCAGTTGCAAGTTTGAGAACAACCAGCAGCAATACACTTAGAAATATTAAAATAAATAATAATACATAATAATAATAAATAATAATAAATAAATAACTTATAATACACTTTCAGAGGATTTAGCTCAAGCGAAATGATTTCCTGTTAAAGGAAAGGTTATGTTGGATGAGCACGGCTGACTATTGAAGCTGTCCTCGTCGTTCCCCTACTGTTCGCGAGTCGGTTATGGCTTGATTGTTTATTTAAAATATGGATCTTAAATAATAAATTTACGTTTCCTTCTAATTCGGGTGTCGTGCCTGGAACAGACAGTTGTACAACTTGATGCAGTATAATTGACCTTTCAATGCTACTGTACAATACAAATCGTGTCTAAATTAAATGAAATTGCCGAATAATGAATGTAAAACTGAAAGTATTTCTAGAAGAATATAATTCAACTCAAAGAATCGATAACACAGTCGCCAAATTAACATTCTTCACTGTTTAAGCGTCTTTTCGCTAATGACGACTTTGACTGCTAAACGATTATTAGAATTTAGCGTCTTCTTGTTGATCTGAAATATGTACTATAGTTTTAGCGCATAACAGTTAATCTTTATCAGTGAATAAACGAGGAGCCATCAGTTTTTGTTGTTGTCGCTTGCCCATCGTGGCCCAGACGGAGCAGATTCTCATCTGTCAGGCCTAGAATAGCGCCAGAGACAGCTGATATGATCATTCCTAGCCAAATAACGTCTGCCATAATGTGGTCAGCGGGGTGTCGACTGTTGTCCGTCAGACGGAGCTAACTCGACCTTATGTCATGGAAAAGAGAAATAACACGAGAAGTACAATAGTCAGCACACTGAATAGTTGTGTGCGGCCTGTTTTTTTTTTGTGTTGATGAGATTGCTGGGCAATAAGTAATGAAATGGTGAACAAACTTGGAGGGACAGATCTGTGGTATGAGAACATTAGAGAGAATATTGTGGCGTGAGAAGAAATCAATATAAAATAACACGAAGTAATGCAGCTTTACATAACATAATTACGGAATTCAAAGGACGTTGCGTCGTCTACCTTCATCGGCAAACAAATAGACGAAAACACAACGTTTAAACGCGGGGAAGATACTACGGTGACGATATTAAGGCATAATAACCAAATTAAAATAATGAAAAGCTGAGCTCAAACGAGGGCGAAACTCGAGTATAGTGCTTCCATGACGTGGATAGGCCTTAGGTTTGTGCCGGAATGCGATCGGCGTTGCCAGTAGTGGGTTGTGCTCAATATTTAAATTTCAAATCCCGAAACAACCAAATAATCAATTATAACAATGAACAGAAAATGAAAAGAACACACACAAAAATGTTCTACTTATCTCATTATCCCAGGCTGTGATACTAATATGAATCTTCGCTTTTTTGGTACAAGTACCCCCTTTCAGCCTTCGACGTTTCGGCTTGCTATGTAGGGTGTCTATGGTGTAGCTTGAAGTTTCTCTTTCGTACTTTGGGCTGCTTGTTGTCAGCTTCCCGGCTTCTGATGGGTTGATTGCGTTCGTTACTTTCTTGATGAGGTTTTTCATGTCTGGGCAGAGCCGCGCACTTATTGAGGCCTGGATTAAGTGTGGTCCCACCCCGTCTTATGGTGCTGTTTCCTTCAGGGGGCTTTACCGGTTGTCGTCTCTTCTGGTGTTCCTCCTGTTTCCCCCTTGTGGCTTGCCTTCGAATCTTCTTGGTGTTCGCCAGTTCGAGCTTGGTGTAGAGTGCCATTGTTCTTGGTTTAGGCTGCCGTTTTTATCCAGTTCTCCTTCTTCATCTGTTGTTTCTTCTTTTGTTTGGGTCTCTGCATTTTTTGGTTCGGGTGTTCTTCGTCTTTCTTGGCGTCATACGTGTCTTCTCAGATGGTCTGCTACGTAGGTCAATCGTCTGTCGCGCTTATATGTCCGCATTCCCGGCCACAGTCTCTTAGTCCTTCTTCTGTCTGGGACTTTGCATCTTCTGCCTCTGGTATTTCGGTCTTGGACTTGAGTAGTTCTATATGTGCTCTTTCTTCTTGTATCTGTTTGAGTGTTTCTTCTGTCTTGACTCTTTCTTCATTGGATTTTTGATAGAGTTTCGTCCGTTTCAGCCTTTATAGCAACCATTCGAGCGACATCCTGCTCAATCTTCTGCTGAACTTGCTTCGTTTCGTCCAGGATGCACTGAGCGGCTGCAATCTGAGTCTCTTGTGTCTTGTCTTTTCCTTCCTCCATGCTGTTGAACTTTGATCGCAGGTCCTTCAGTCGGCCTTCAAGTTGCGCTTTGTCGCTTTTTGTGAGTCGATTTGTGGCCTCGCACTGCCTCCTAGCTTCTTTATAGGGCAGGTTAGTCTTGATGGTGATCTTCATGTCTTCCTTACCGTCTTGGTGGCAGGGGCAGCAGAGGTACCTGGCAGCGTGGTTGCCGAGGCAGTTGGCGCACTTTCTGTTATTGTTAAGCCTCCTGAAGTCCTTATCGATCTTTGCATGCTGGCACTAACTGTATGGATGAGGTCCAGAGCAATATCTGCAAACTTCAACCTAACTCTTGCAGGTGGCACCGGTGTGCCAAAACTTCTGGCACTTAGAGCACTGCAGCACTCTTGGTATGTAGTGCTCTGGAACTTGGTCTCTCTTGTCCCATCTGATGTATTGAGGGATCACTCGGTCCTCCGATGTTACTATGACAGCTGTGGAGGGGATGTTGTTCTTCCCGATGATCCTCTCGGCACTGGTGATCTTGAGTTTCTTGTTCTCCCTTGTCAGTATCTCCCTGATCTGGTCGTTGGTGAGATGGGTCTTGACTTGTTTAATGGCCCATTGTTTCATCGTGCTGTGTCGGTCGGCTTCCAATACTATGCCATGGTGAAGCTGTATGGTGGCTTTCTCCTCTTGTGTTATCTTCTGGATAAGTGCTGTGGTTATTGGGTTTTTATTGATGGAGACCACTACTTTATCAAGTGTCTTGCGCAGCTGTTGATGCTGTGTCTTCCCAGCTCGTTTTCTAACAGACTGATTATCGTGTCTGTTGGTAGCGCCGACAGTTTAGCTTCCACCACGCTTGTCTGTTTGAGCAGTATTCTGCCGGTGAAGTCCTCAGATGTTGTTGTTGTTTCCTCCTGTGTAGAGGTCACTGGAAGATTGGGCTGCATCGTCTTGGAGCTGGTTGGAACTTCCCGGCTGCTGCTGGCTTGAGTTATGGTTTCTTCATCAAATGGGACGGCTTCGGCTGGTGTAGGAGCCGGACTGCTGCTCGTAGATATATGCTCAGCAGTCGTAGGGCCTTCCTCGCCTCTACCTTCTTCTTCCCGGCTGCATATTAGCGCAAGTCTCTGCGCGGCACTTTTAACTCGAGGCATCCTCTGCGTTATCCGATAAGGCGACTTGATCTCGACAGCGCGTCGAGTCGACGATGGAAAGTGATGTGGGGAGTGGAGAATATGAATCTTGACGTTAACACGCTTATATAGACAGCCGTGAGAGTCCGTGATATATAAGGGGCGTTGATTTGAAATCGTGTCGTACCGCACATAATTGCGTACGTTGAACATGATCATGTCATAGTCATGTCATAAGTACTGACCAATGAATAAAGAGCACGTGATTATCGTCCCATGATGCATAGGTTCTGTTTCTGATCGTTGAGAAAATGGCCGGGTCGATCAAAAATCCGTCCAAAGAAGCTCAAAGAACGGTGATTCAATTTCTTTCATTTGAAAGATGTCGACCAGTGGACATTCTTCTAAGAATGTAGGCAGCGTACGGTAACAAATGTGTGTCGAAGACAACAGTGACAGACCGGGCATGAATGTTTCGGAAAGGACGTCAGTTCACGACAGATCTTCGACGGCCGGGCCAAGCGCATATTATTGCAGCAGAAAAAATCATCTCCAAAATTAATGCAGCAGTACAGAAGATCCGTTGTCGTAGCATATGTTCGCTAGCGAAAGAATTTGATGTGTCAATTGGAACAATTCAAAAGGTCGTTCGTAAGAAACAGCAATATCGGAAGGTGTGTTCACAGTGGGTACCACGGATGTTGATCGACCACCAAAAAGAGGAACGCATGGGATGGTGTTTGAACCAATTGCTGGGTTACAAAGTGGAGGATGATGCATTACTCTTCCGCATAGTGGCAGGCGACGAATGATGGTGTCTCCACTTTGAGCAGAGCAGCAAAAGAAAGAGCATTCAACAGAAGCATACTGGATCACCAAAAGCCAAAAAATTCAAGTTACAGGTTTCCGCTGGTATGGTTATGCTGAGCACATTTTTTGACCATGAATGGCTATTGTTGGCCGACTTTAAAGAACCTGGTATCAATATCAACTCTTACCCACTACTTGCAAACACTAGACAAGCTGCAAAATGCCAGCAAGA